>JASVEL010002317.1:0-240810 GCA_032618575.1 Nicotiana noctiflora | reverse complement strand
ATCTTGTATTATCATCCACTACTGTGAGAAAGTAATATTTCTTATCATATGTAGGAAATTTATATGGTCCCCAAACATCCATATGCAAAAGAGATATAGGATCTTCACTTCTACTTTGACTTCTGGGAAATGTTAGTCTAGTCTGTTTTGCTAATGGACACACAGTACAATTTTCATTCACCTTCACTGCTACAGAATTATCATGAACTAAATTCAATTTTCTCATTGCGCTGACTGAAGCATGGCCTAGTCTTTTATGCCATAGATCTTCTTCAATCTGATTGCACTATCCTGTTGTAGCTGATGCAAATTTTTTTATTCCTCTGATGAACTTCTCCAAATCTCCTTTGAAATTTTTCTTTAAAATGTATAGACCACCTTTTTCTCTACCAATCCCCCTCACCTTACCATTCCAAAGATCCTGAAACAGACAGAAATGAGGGAAAGAATTCACTGAGCAACATAGTTGCTTAGTTATCTTGGACACTGAGATTAGATTGAATCTGAATTCAGGAACAAACAGAACATCTTCTAGCTCTAGGTCATCATTTATAGCAGCATTTCCAACATGTGTTATGTTAGATTTTTCTCCTGTAGGCAAATGTACCTGATCACTACTACTTCTGTTTAGTTTGTTCTTGGTATCTAATACATTCAGCTCACAAGCTATGTGATGTGTAGCTCCTGAGTCAATTATCCATTCTGTGTAATTAGAACTTGCCATTAATGATGTAATACCTTGCCATATTAGCTTGACATTCTGGAACTTCCTTGTTTAACATGTTCAGAATCTGCTTGTATTGTTTTTCAACCACCCTTTCTTCTCTACCTTTTTCTTCAAATAAGCTACTTAGACTGATGCTGGCAATGATCCTATCTTCAATTCATCACAGTTGCTACTTCCCTCACTTTGGCTTGGCTGTTTCCCACTACCAGTTGTTACATTTGCTGCATATGGTCTTTTAGCTTTAAAATCAGTTGGATGGCTAACTAATTTATAACAGTTTTCCTTCAAATGTCCAGGTCTATTGCAATAATCACACTTCAGAAATGATTTCTTTCCTTTATATTGTCCTCTTCCTCTGCCTGCTTCCATAGCAATTGGATCTCCTCTAGTTTGCAAGTTCATATGATTACCAACATTTTGACTTTCATCCTCTGTAATCAAAGCATACGCTTGATTCAATGTTGGTTCTACAGTCTTCATCAAAATCTGACGCCTTGCCTGATCATATGTCTCATTGAGCCCACTTAAAAACTGCATCAACCTTTGCTGCTGTAAATGTTCAACATATTCCTTCGAATTAGGTATAGGAACTATGGCATCATATTCAACCCACAATTCCTTCAACCTAGTAAAATATGCAGAAACAGATTCTATCCCATGCGCTATAGTCGCAATTTCTCTGTGCAATTGAAAAATTCGCACTCGATTCACCTTATCAAACCTTTTCTCACAGATCCTCCCATACTAAGTGTGCATTTGAAGCATAAACAATCCCACTAAGTAAATCTGGAGAAACTGTGTTCATTATCCATGAAAGTACAATCGCATTACATGTTTCCCAGTCTTCATGTAACTCAGATACAAACGAATCCTTTTTGCATGTTCCAAGCACAAAACCTAGCTTCCTTTTAGCCTGTAAGTTTGATAGGAATCAAAATTGAGCTAGGAGTGTCTGAGGGATGAACAAATAACGGATGTGTGTGGTCAATTTTCTCAACCGCCATTGATGCTTCTTCTGTAGCTTCGCGATGAAGACGAAAAGAAGATTATCAACTGGATTAATCTCAATTTGCGGAAAACAATCTCTCACCGCTCTGATACCATGTGAGCTTGATGAATCTATAATTGCATGTTAGATTCATCAAGCAATCGAAGAAATCAGAGAAGAAGAAGAGAGTAGACGGCAGTTGAGAAAGAGAAGAGAGTACTGTTGTATTGATTCTCAAAACGATATATACAAGAATAACAGTGTATTTAACTTAACTACTGGACCCCACTTCATTAGCTAACAAATTAACTAACTAATATGCTAACTAAAATGAATTAATGCTAACTAATCAACTAACTACAAACTACACTGTTTTCCACACTCTTAACTGACAATTTCCGTTTGCAGAATCAGTTGTCTCTTTTTGTTGCTCAATAGGACATGCTTTCGAGGCTTTTGATATTAGTTGAAATATCAAATTTATATGTCTGGAACTTGCAGTTTGTGATTGTATCTTTGTCTGGATGGGGCTTGCTTTTCTATGGTGGATACAAGCTCTTCACTGGAGGCAAGAAGAACAAAGAAGAGGTACTCATGTGTTCCTTCGAAATCCTGAACACTGATTGGTGCTTTTACATTTCAGTTTTTACAACTATTCCAAGAATTGGAGATAATCAAATCTCTGTAGGAGTAATGTTGCTTCCAATCACACTGACCTGTTCAATTTGCAAATGATAGAGCTTTTAAGCCCAGTTCATTAAAAAATGATTTAAGGAAAAGATGAAGTCATAGACTGTAGTAGCTTACTTTCCTATACTTATGTGGAGCTATGATATGCATTATTGATTGAAGACCATACATGGAAATCTCATACTGTTGATTATTTGAATAATCATACCTTAGAATCTATGAGTAAGTGGTATGTAAACATTTGAACTGTTCATCGAAGTGTTGAGGAAAACAGAATCCTGCATTTTCTTGTTTAGTGCTTCCTGAAAGCAGTGACCTTAGATTCTTTTTTTCCCTGATGATGGTGGTGTACTGGCCAGCATAGATATTGTTGTCATTTTTTTATCAGGTTGATATTATTGTCATTTTTAATGTTAAATTTGTTCCTCTCAACTTTCATCTCACTTCTCAGAAAGTAATAGTCCTGTTTGACTTTGATTCTCTTTTAACATGGTGCTTCTTAAGGAATGGCTTTCAGCTGATGTATAAAAAAAGGGAACAAAAGAGGAAGACTTGCGTTTGAATGATCATTCTAGTTTGAAGTTCAGTTATTAACTGAACGAGAACAAAAATGAATGTTCTATCCAGTGACTTCTTGCAAATACTAACAGTGTGGACCAGTAGCAAAAAAAAAAAAAAAAAAAAAAAGAAAGATTTAGGCCTGTTTAGTAACAAGTTTAGAATTTGAAACGTTGCTTGGTGTATATGTTTTTAATGTTAGAAAACAATAACAATTCCCTGAAAAACAGTGTTTCTATGAATGGTACTAAATAGGTGCTTTCAATTGGTCATTAGTGAAATACATGTCTTGCTAATGTTTTACTCGATTAGTGATCAATCTTGTAATAGAGCTTATGAGTGATGACTAATATCAATTGCCCCTCTCTCTCTTTTTTTTTTTTTTTGATCAGTTGATCACTAACATCAAATATAATCAAGTTTAATGCAACTATTCTAGGAAAGATTCCCATGCATCGGAGAAGTTTACAGACCATAATGGGAAGAGAGAAAGCCCCACCTTGGGAAATATAGATAGAATTTAGGATTAAATAAAGTGACAGAATAGTTTATGAGCTTCCATTTGCTATTTCTTTCAAAGTTATTCAATCCAAGTGTATTGTCGGAAAAAGGGAGGAAAGATAGGGAGGTTTCAGTTTGCAGGAGAGAAAAGTAAAAGTTAACAGAGATCAATATATGATTCTTATTCAAGCTATTAGCTAAATACTCTTGTTGTAGATTATGTTGCCTATTCAAGTAATCACTTTTTTAATATTTTTCTCAGACCCTATTATTGAGTTTCCAAGTGCATTTGCTTTGATAAGGTTAATGAAACATTATTTGACTAGATGTAGAGTCTAAGTCACAATTAAACTTGTTAGTTTGATTATTAAGAAAAAACTTATGTCAAATTTTACATTTGTTTTGTTAACTGAATTTGATTTCTTGATACTTGTGAAAGGTGTATGAAGTAGTGCTATTAACAGAATGTTGTTGGAATCGCCCAAAGTATTCGAGTGTTATAAATTGGGATAGGAAGTGGCGCCTTCATTGATCGTAAGTAATGACAATTATATGCTATTTATTTCTTATATTTTCAAATGTGTGAATTTCAAGGCGTTATTCCAAGACTGGGAATTTTTCAAGTCCCAGGTCCGAGGGTTTCTCTCTAATAATCCAATTGGTGGACATGACATAAGTTCCTTTCTTTTCTTTATATTGGTTTCTTTCTATTGTTACAAATGACACTGAGAGTTTTTGAGCCAGTAAGTCGCGATCAAAGTTGGTTGTATCACCATTATCAGTTCAGTATCTCCTTATATTATCAAAATATATGGAGTGGTTTCTGCTTGTTTGCTTCTCTTAGCTTTCTTCATCTTTCTTATACGTTGTCTAAATTCTGTATATTCATTTCAAGATCCCATAGCCTAACTATCATGCAAATTTTGAACCTCCAGTGATCTGGAGGCATTGTCGATCGTAAACAAATTAGAAAATAGTATCAATGGGGTTTAACTACATAACATGTCTTCAGACAACAAATACAGAGTAATATATTCAATGATGGTGATGAGACATTCATAAGGGTTCTTGTTTAGATCTTTATTCTTATTTCTAAGTAGTCTACAGTATGAGAAAGCTTAATTTACTCAGGAAACATCTAAATCTATCCTTCATCATCTAAAACCATGGCTCTAAAAGTTAAACGCCTCGATTTTGTGTCTTTACCCAGTGAACACAAGGAGGCTTGTTTCCTTTCTTTTGCCCTATTTTTATCCATGGTTATGCTTTTCTGGTGTTCCTTTTCCACTATCTTATTAGGAGGGAATGAGTTCTTTTGTGTGTGTATGTTGGGAGGGTGGGTATGTGGGTTGCGGACATGGTGTTGTTTGAAGAGACATAAAGTTATTAGTGAATAGAAGCTACAAATGCTTAAACTTTACAGCTCCAAGAGGGCAGAGTGGAAATATTTCCCTAAAGCTAACCTTAAACATGACACTTTCTGTGATCGACTTCTAAATGAAGCACATCATTAGCATTTTCTAGCACTGCTGTTAGACTAAAATTCAGGCTTGTCGTTGTTGTCTCCATCCTCTCCCAAGCTGGCAGCAGAGCCTGTAGTACTGTCTGTCTCTTCTTCTATGTCCTGACCACTGTCAACTTTAAAGTTATCAGTTTTTGCATGTAGATTGTTCGCATGCTTTTGTTCTCTATCTTCTCTGATAGTGTTGTTTATTCCTTCCGGATGTGCACTGTTATCTGGTTTTTTATTTGTGGCATCTTGTAATCCTCCAGAATGATCTACTTCTTCTTCTGTTTCTTGATAATAGTCAACCTCTTGGTTGTCATCTTCTTTGGCACCCCTTTCAGCAGCAGTCGCATGTTCAGAAGAATTTGGAAGATTGTGAGTTTTCCCTAGCTCTGTATCTTCTCTGATGGTGCTGGTTATTTCCTCTGATTGTACTATTTCATCTGGTTTTTGATTTCTGGCCTCTTGTGAGATGCTACTGTCTATTTCCTCTGATTGTACTATTTCATCTGGTTTTTGATTTATGGCCTCTTCTGAGATGCTACTGTCTTCTCGAGAACCCTGAAGCAGCTCAGTTTCTGTGTTACTGACTTTTCTTTTATACCCTTCCTCAGTCTTCTGAGTTACATCAGGATTCATAACTCGAGTCCTTTCCTCTGCGTCTGCAAAATTGTTAGGGTTTGGCCATGTCCTACCTGATAGACTGTCATCATGTCCTTGTTGAACTTTATTGGTCATTTCTTTCCCATGAACTTCCTCATCTGGTTTGTCCCTCACGTCCATGTCCATGTCCTTGTCTTTCTGACTGCCCATTATTTCCAGTGTACTGCCTCCAGCCCTCTCGATCCTTTCAGTTCCCATTTTTACTTTCAAGAATTTTCTGTTTCTCATGCTTGCAATTCCACGACTTTCAGGATGCATGCCACTTTCATCTGCCTGGCGCTTAGTAATTGTTTGCCGTCTCTTTGCTCTTTTTTTCCTTATGTGGTCCTTGTTCACTCTTGATGTTCCTCTGCTTGTTGAATTCTCTTGCATTTCTAACTTCATCACACCTTTATCATTCACTCCAAATTCTTTGCTTTGGTTTTGCACTTGATTTCTATCATCCTCAGTTTCCTTAGATGCATTGTCATTAGTGTACCTTTTCTTGTCTAGATAAGATTCTTTCTCATTCTTATAACTGTTAGCATTCTCTTTTTGTCCTTCATTAATGTGAGAAATGGTGCTGTTTCCTGGAACATCTTGTTGAGAAGTTTTCAGCTGCTGAGACTGCTCTTCTCCAGTTTTGCCGTTCGCTTTTTCAAATCTCTCTCCATCTTTTCCTCTGTCATCAACATGCCCGGTGAATCCCTCATTTCTCTTATTGGCAGATTCATTGACACTGCTGTCTATATCTTCTGCTGAATTTTTCTGATCTTCACTTTTGATGGATTCATGCAACTCTTCACTTCCTCTTCTACCATCATGTCCAGCAGCCTCGGTGGTGAAATTTGTTGCAGGATTTGATGGGTCCTCTGCATTTACTGACCAGACCTTTAGAGGTGATAATTCCAGTCGGTGTTTTAAATCCTCAATTTCAGCCTCTTTCTGTCTCAAGGTTTCAGAAAGTAATGTAACTTGGGAATCATTTGACTGTGTTTCAATGTGTTTTTCCTGAAGCATCTTATTTTCACCCTGCTTTTCCTTAAGAGCAGCTTCTATTGTTCTTTGTTCTTCTTTAAGGAAAGAGATTGTTGACTTCATCTCTAAGATCCTACTTTCGAGATCCATTTTCTGCATACGAAGCAAGTGTATATTGGATTTCATGTCCTCTATTTGCTTTCTGGCTTCTTTTGCCTGTTCAATTTCTTTCTGTCACACAGGTGAAGAATAAAATGTTAGCTTGGGTAGCATAATAAACTCGAAAGTTATGCCAATGGCAGAAGATTGAACGATTGTATTGTCTCATTAAAGAACTCTACTGATCACGGATTGGGTCAGCGGGTAACGAAGGTCCACAATCTAGCTTGGTAACTGCATTATGCTTGTAGTATGTCATAGTTTGAAGAACTTTATTGATCATAGATTACTCTGTACAACAACTATTAACACGATAGAATTAGAATTTTGTCATCCATCTTTTCCCTAGCCAAAAGAATGAAAATGCACTTCTATTCATTCAAGAATTGATTTAACATCCAGATCCACTCTGTGTTGTCACATGAGTTAATTCAACATCAGATTTTACTGAAAAGTTGTTAGATGAAACCTTTTTTTACTGTATACTTGTTCATTGAAAAGTACTGAACTACTGGTTCCTGATGTTATTTACCAGTGAAAATACACCCTAAGATTTTAGTTTCATTTCTTAGTGAAGTGAAGACTGAGTGATGTATATTGGACAAGCGTTCATCTTTGATTCAACGGAGAGAGAGAGAGAGAGAGAGACCTGCAAGAGGAGTTGAAGAGTGTTGAGCTCACGATCTTTCTCCTTGACAAAGAGGCTGCAGATGCGCCTGTCCCTGAGCTTGTGGAGAGTCATAACTCCAAAAACGGCAGCACTAAACGCGAGCAACAGCAGAAATCCATATGATCTTCCTTTGCTTCCTGTGTTTAGACTGTGCCTCATGCTTTTGCTCTATCTATGTCCTTCAGGAAATGTGTAATTAGTTATGGACAAACAGACAAGAATGGATATTATTCTAATGTGACACGGCTAGAGTGCTGCTTGTCAGCTCAAATTGGTTCTCAAACTGCTCTCACGCAGAAGAGCCACATAAATTGTGTAATTCTGCTTTATAAAGAAACTAAGGAAGAGTAGCGGAAAAAACGAGATTCTGAAGGATACATGTGCATGGCATTGGGTGGGGCCTCTGTACAAAGGACAGCTCATTCTGCCCACTTTTTTCCTTTGCAGGTCAATCTTTCTGCATCTCTTGCGGAATGGGCTAGTTTATCCTATTTAAAGGCAAAACAGTTTCCCATATAGTACAATGTTTTTGTAATTCGCACGTACTTTCACCAGTTGAAGACTTACAACCACCACAACATATTCGGATTTTGGGAGAGTAACATGTACATAAATATTATCCCTCCTACCTTGTGAAGGTAGAGAGGTTTCTTCGAGCTGGCTCGAGGAGATAGATAGCTGTAAATCTATAGATCATATATTGGCTGCGCAATTAAAAAAAAATCCTAAGCAAGTTGGTGATTGACTATAGCAATTCTCACGAACTATGCTACAATGAAATAGGAATGTAGTTGTAATGCAATTGCCGCTGTTGCATCAAATCATTAATAGTGCATACAATGTATCTTCGAGATAAACTTTAATCACCTAACTATTATTAATTATATGTATACTTATGTGACTTTTATGGTTAAATATTTGGTTTCATGTAAATATCATAGGATACAGTCTTTTTTGGTAAATTCCCTCTCCTATTTTGTTTTTCCAAATGTTTGTTGATTATGCGGTGAGCGATGTAAGTGCAAGTTGTAATCCTGGTGTGGTAGCTAATGTTTCTCCTTCTTGTTTAGTAGCTACTGTTTCTACTTCTAGATGTACTAATCTGACTCTTATATACCATTTTGAATATATATAAGATTTGTATCTTTTTGACCAAAAAAAGATGTTAGCGCAGTGTGTGCTAAGTATTATTTAAAAATCAGTCCTCCCCCCTTTATATTAATACAAACAACCCCTTCCTTTTATCCAAAAAATAATAAGGCTCCCCCTCTTGTAGACAAGATAAGTTTTTAGTCAAAAGGTTTGGCCTTATATTTAGGAACAAGCAATTTATCCTATCTACTTGTTTCCGTACTTCACTGGTCTTTTTGTTGACCTTTATTAAGGATTAGAGTTGGGAGGTACAGTAGAGAAAATTTGCACATTGCAATAACTTAAACTCAAACCTGAAGCAAATATATAGTTGAGTAGAACCGAACTGATCTGATACAAAAGCCTAGCTTCACTCTTAAGTATAAATCCACGGAACTATTCTGCTCCCTGCTGCCAACTTCAATTTCTTTTTCCTTTCATGATTTCTACTTGAAATCGATATTCTTACTTCACGTATTTATGAACCATCTTATGGATTTTGAATTGAATGGTTGATTGTCTGACGGAAAGAATGAAATGTAACTGCAACAATGAGTATGCTAATACTATTTTGTAACAGTGAAGAGATTGCTATACCGGGTAGTAACACCAAGAATGTTGTGTGGGATTTGCAATGCGAAAGTTGGAGTCTTTATAAATCAGTGCACATGTAGAAGTTAGTTAGACAATATCTAATTTGAAAATGATAAGAATTCTGATTGATAATTGTTTACCCGTAAAACGATGTAGTTAAATTTGTTGGGTGGTTATAGACAAGCAAACCAATTTGATCCAAAAATGATAAAGTAATAAGATTGAAAATGAGGCTTAGCAATTGAAATTGAAGAGGATGACTGGCTCCGAGCACAATGTCTGCGATAACAAAATAAAAGCAATGATCAAGAACAAATGATGTTATTTAATTGAGCGAAAGCAAAACATAGCACATGTTTCTTCAAGAATCTCCTTCGTACAATGGCTGGTGAGCCTGCTATTTATAGTTATACCTAGGGAAACAAGATTCTAAGATCAAGCATTACATAAACGATAATAAATGAGTTATTGATGAATATTTAACGACATACCATAAATGTAAATATTCTCTATAACAGTTGCTCATTAGTATTAGAGAATATTTTCTCGTTGAATGTTATCCGATGATAAATATTTGATCTATTCATGTTGAACATGCTCCCTTCGGCATTTACCCAATGTTGATTGCAGTTGTCGTATTCGGTATTGGTTGTTACTTGACTTGTCTTTTACCTGTCTTCGGTTTCACGTGTCATGCTATTATTCGATCATTTATTATAAACTAATTTTACCCCATATAGATAGTCTCCATGCTTTCTGGTGACATGTCTTTTTGTTACCGAAAAGTTGGTGAAGATCCCTTTCTTGGCAGAAATGTTTCTGAAAGGTCTCTGACACTTTAAAGGACGCACGTCTTCTCACATTTAATGCCCTAAACATGTGTTGTCTTATGATTCAACAAATATTTTTGCCACTATCGAGGAAATCATGACCATAATTTTTATCGTCTATATCTTTACTTCTAGTTATTACTTCACTTCTTTACATCTAAAATTTTAGTTTTCATAAGTCCTTCTTCTCAATACTTACTCTGCATTTGCTTAGAAAGTTTTCCATCTTCTTCACTGTTCCTAACAGAAGTTTTTTCTGACCCATTATTACCATGGATTCTTTCACTGCTCTTTTTGAAAACTTTGGTCTCCTCTTCGGTGAAGGCCCAAAGAGAAACAAGGACAAAGAAACTGATTTTGACTCTAAACCTCCTATTGTAAGCACCATCATACCAAAACACCGCAGTACTACTAATGACTTCCAAAAGAAGGCTCCTTCTATGTCTTCACGAACTTGGGTTGTTAGTAGTTGCCCTTCTACCATTCGCCCTTCTAGTATCCTAATTGTGAAGGAGGACTACAACTGCCATAATCTTAAAATCCTCGCTCCGAACATAAAAGAGCGGGTTACCTTTACCAGTGAGGGTTTTACGTATGTCTATACGTATCCTTTTTTCTTGGATTCATTTTCCCTAGGTCGAATGAAGGGCTCGACCTCGTAGTTTTGGGGTTTTACCACCGGTACCGGGTGTGCTTAGCACAAGTAGGCCCATCTATATGGTGAACGAGGTCTTGCCTTCGCCAAACATGCACGGAGTTCGGGAAAACCCTAATCCTTGCATACATGATAAATCTTTACTCTCCCTAAATATTTTGTGGGGGAGTAATAAATTTTAGCAAATAATGCCACCACGCTATTTTCACCAGTGTGGATGATGACAATGACCGTTGTTGGATGGAGCGATTCGTCATTATCGCTACCAAAGACATCATCCAGCCACAACTCCGTATTTTCCTGAGTTGTTGAATCAATTCCGTAAGTTTTTGATTCATTTCCTTCCTTCATGAAAAGATCTTTTTCCGTTGTTGATGATCTTCTTATTTCTTTTGCTCTAGCTACCTAGTGGGAGTCACCACGAGTCCAAGGTTTGGACCAGTAGGTCTAGAAAATTCTGAAAATCATGCCACCAGAATGCCGTCGATGAAAGGAGATGGCCCTCAAATACGGTTGGAAGGCCAAAAATCACGATAACATTAGTTGTTCTTCCTTTTATCTTTGTACGAGCACATGTAACTTCATAAAAAAATTGCTAACTCTGCTTTTTGTTAGATTCGGGAATTTTGCAAGGTTTTATCACCTTTCCTAAGGTCGACGTCTTAGCTGACCCCAGAAAGGTTAGGAGGGTGCTACAAACTCTCGCTCAAAGCAGTGCTCATGGACCTACTTCCTATGAGGGTGCCTCTTCTCGGAGTTCCGAGCCCGAGAACAAGCAACCATAAAGATGACCCTCTTCCTCAACTAGGGCCCAAAGAAAGAAGATAAAGGAAACAATGATCGAGTCGGCCATAGATACAGTGGTCCTCGATGATGAAAGGGAAGCTAGTAATGGTGAGGCTTCACTTCAAAGGAGGAAAAGATTGGAATCGGCTCACCCGGATTCTCAGCCAAAGGAGCTTTAAAACCCACTGACAGGAGACACCCAAGCACTTTGGGGCGAGATGGACTTGATGGGTAAAGCTGATTCTCGCGTTCAATCCCTATTGCTATCTCTATTCCAAGGAGTTCGGACCCTAGGCTTCTTCTGCCTTCGACCACAGAACAAACAACAATCAGCACTGCTTCTGTCGTAGATGCTTATCATCCTTCCACACCAACAATTTCACGCTCCTCAACACCAGCTGCAGCTTCGCCACTAGAAACAACTGCATCTCCTCCACTAGTAGCAGATGTTTGAGAAAAGGGCGTTTTTCGTCCCCAATCTCCTGACAATGGAAATTTGGGGTACAATATTCACCTCTTCCCAAGATCCTCGAGGGAGGAGAAGTGATACTCTTTCGATTTCGAAGGAGTGTCATGTATTATCCAAGTCGGTGGAGCTTGTGAATTATCTGGAGTTGATGGCTTCAAAAAAAGATTGGAAGAAAATGTGCTCGAGATAATGCTTGTTATATAATGCCATACACAACGTGACAACAGTACCGTACTTGTTTTTCTTATCACCTCTTTTCCATTTACTTATTGTAATAGGAATCGTAAGCTTGATACTCTTTTTATATGCCAACTTTATTGCTTCCGAATGCCTGTGGAGTTTTATCCTCGATAAGAAATGACTCTCTTCTGAGCGAGATCAATTATTGGTCGAAAGGAACCAACTTGTTGCATGCCTCCCAATTCCTAAGGCAAAAGTTGCATGGGTGAGCTCAAGTCTCAGTTGTAGTAGAGTGAGTAAGAGAAAATAGCACATATTCAAGAAGTTGCTCAATTACATGAAAAGCTTCGAGAGGCAAAAGATAATTGGGTCGAATTACATGACGTTAAGCTTACTGCTGCTGAGCGCGAGTCAATCTCGGAGGATTAAATAAATAACCTAAAGTCAAAGCTTACCTCCAATACCAAGGAAGCCAATGCTGCCAAGGAGAAAAGGGCCAAAATGGAGGAGAGGTTTAAGAGAATCATGGAGCAAAATCGGACCATTTATCTACAAATATTAAACTTGATTCTCACCTCGGGCGCCATGAGATCCGAAAGGAATGGCCTTAAGGACGAAGTTGATATAATTAAAGAAAAACTCCATTACCAAGAAGATTCTTTCGTATTTGAGAAGATTTATGTTATATATCATATGAGTAGAACACTTTGGAAGAAGCCAAAGCGGTCATCGTCGACATTGATGATTGTATCATCAAGGCCCGAGAACTGGAGCTAACTACTCGAGAAAATCTTTATGCTCAGCCCACTACATCCGACTCTTCAAGCACCAATTCCGAGTACTCGAAAACTGACGGGGAGATTGAAGAAAATGATGATGAAGTTCCAGGCCCCGAACTGGTAGTAGATTCTCCTCCTTCGACCGGGGAAAATATAGACCCATCTGTCCCTTCGGGTTCTGGCAGCGATGACATTTAACTTCTTCTCATTTTTTTATATCTGGTAATTATGAAAACTTTTCACTGAGTTTAGAACATAGATAAATATAGAATTTTTCACTTAAGTGTTATGAAAAATATATTCCTTTTAATTTATTAAAGTTTCGGGTATATCTTCATCCAATAGCTTTTGTTTCCGTGCACAAATTCTTCCAGAATAAACCCTTTACTATGAGAGTTTTATAAGAGAGGGCCCTCTTATTTTTACGGTGCTCTTGAAGAGGACATCTCCTGTTCATTCAGACACAAGCATTTGAAGTTTTTTATAACTTTCAAACAATCAAATCAACTTATCATTCAAACAAGAAATAAGATAAAAATAAAAGGACTTTTATCTTATTCCTTCTATCTTTAAATGTACACGAGCATTCATTTGCTGAAATAAAAAACTACCAATACATGTGGCTAATTTGTACAACTTATTTCTATGGGAATGGTCGTGCAGTCCATGGTCCTGATGAGACATTAGTGTTCGAGGTTCTAGCAGTCCTTGATTTTTGTTGCATTCTTCTCGCCATATCTTATATTATCCCCCTAGTGTCCGAGTGTGAAATATGCGAATTGGAACACTGAAATTGCTTCATTGGTGGAAATAACTTGCAAATGGTTAAATAGTCTTTGGTTCCATGGAAAGCTTTGCTTTTCATCGGCAGTTTACCATCGAGGCAAAGATTAATTAACGATCCCCATGGTGGTTTATCATTGATGTGAGGATTTAAATGCCTTATCATTTAAAGGTCTTATTCTTACCAATGATACTCCTTCCATAGTATGCTTTCTGTTGCTGCCTCGTTAAAAACCTTGCTATAAAACCCGATTGGGACAAAAACTAGTCGAAGATAAAAAGAGTGCAGTACATACTTTCTGTATTGATAGGATCCATCAACAATAGTACCTTTTGAGATAAGTCATGATCCAATTACTGGGCAATTTGAATCTATTTTGATTCTCCAATTCATACGATCCATTACCAGAAACAGCTAAAACCCGGTAAGGACTTTCCTATATTGGGCCAAACTTCTTGGAGTTGACTTCCTGAGTGCTCTGAGTCACCTTTCTCAAAACCAAGTCTCCTACTTTGAATTAGCGGAGGTTGTCCCTCTAATTATAATATCTTTCCATCATTTGCTCTTGGACCACCATCCTCACATATGCCAAGTTCCTGTTTTCGTCTAGCAAGTCTAGCCTGACCAAGAATGCATCATTGTTTGCTTTTTCATTTGATTAGGAAAACCTTAAATTTGGTTCCCCTACGTACACCGGTATAAGAGCTTCACACCATTTATGAGAAAGAAAGGTGTTTCTCTCGTTCTTGACTTTGTCGTTGTTTGGTATGCCCATAGTACACTTGGTAACTCTTCGAGCCATTTTCCTTTAGCAACCTCTAGCTTCTTTGTAAAGTTTTGGATAATCACCTTATGTGTTGATTTCGCTTGTCTATCAGGACTTGGATGGTATGGTCAAGATGTAATCCTCTTGATTTTCAAATTTTCCAAAAACTTTCTGACGTTTGAGCCTATGAAGTGCGACCTATTGTCACAAACAATTTCCTTCGATATTTTGAATTAGCAGATTATATAGTCCCATATGAAGTCTGTCACTTCACGTTTAGTGAAGTAGTCAGTTAAAACTAATAGAAATCTTACCTTTCCGAGTCCAGTGGCAGAGGACCGACTATGTACATTCCCCATTTCATGAATGGTCATGGGAACAACACCTAAATGCTATACTTCTGCTGGTTGTTGCACTAATTGCGCATGTAATTAATATTTATCGCATTTATGACATCCCGCCCCATCTAGCGCCAATAGCAACCTTTCCTATCTAGCTTTAGAACTCACGAATCTGCACTTGAATGATTCCTGAAAATTCCTTCGTGAACTTCTCTCATTATGTGTCCGCCTACGAGGATCCCAAACATTGTGCCAATGGTCCTTGGTTTGATATTCTATACAATTTTCCATCCATAAGGTAATAACGAGGTGCTTTGGTTCGTAGTTCCCGGGATGACTTCGGGTCTTTGGGTAACTTTCCATGCTGAAGATATTCAACAAACTCGTTTCTCTAATCCCAAACTAGGTTGGTTGAGTTGACCTTGTAGTAACCATCTATATCCAATACTGAATTTAGAAGTTGAATGATAGTAATTAGATCATTTCATCTCCGTAAATGACCCTAAATTGGCCAATGCATATGCTTCCATATTTTCTTCCCTTGCAATGTGAATGATCGGCCATTCTTTGAATTGTGCAAGCAATGCCTAAACCTTGTTCACAAACTGCTGCATGTGTTCTTCCTTAGTGTCAAAATCCTCGTACACTTAGTTTACTACCAGCTGGGAATCATATCTTATCTCGATGACCTTGGATCCAAGTCTTCGGTCCAGTTCAAGTCCTGTAACCAAAGCCTTATACTTGCCTTCATTATTATTTAATGGAACAGTCTTAATGGCCTGCCTTAGGGTTTCTCCCGAGACCAGAACTTTTTATGTTGAAAGCTCTATCTATAAAAAAGGTCCAAACTCTTGATATTGTTTTCGACATTAACACTGCTTCCTTAGCAGTCAAGGGCATTGATTCGGGACCGAAATCGGCCAGAAAGTCAACAAAAACTTGTGACTTGATCAAAGTCTTATGCTTGTACTCGATGTCAAACTCGCTCATTTTGACTACCTATTTAGCTAACCGGCCTGATAAATCAGGCTTGTGAAGGACATTCCTTAAGGGAAAGATTATCACAATGGGCATCGGGTGGCATTGAAAATAAGGTCTAAGTTTTTTAGAGGCGACTAAAGAGCTAAGGCCAGCTTCTCGAGATGCAAATAGCGAGTCTCCGCTCCCGATAATATGTTACTAACATAATAAATAATAAATTGCAAAACTTCTTACGCTCAGTCTAAAATGACACTTATCACTACTTCCGAGACGGCTACATATATTAGCAACTGCTCGCCTTCCCCTAGTTTTAACAATAACGGGGGGCTTGATAGGTATCTTTTTAGATATTTCAAGGACTATTGGCATTCTGGAATCTGTTCGAAACTATTTTTCTTATTGAGGAGTGAGAATAAATGATGACACTTTTTAGAGGATCTCGAGATAAATCTACTTGGGGAGCCAATCTTTCGGTCAACCTTTGTACCTCTTTTAAATTTGTCAATTAGTCTGTAATGTCCTCGATAGCTTTAATCTTATCAAGATTTATCTCGAACGTGCTTTGTAAGACCAGGAACCTCATAATTTTTCGGAACAAACCCCGAATGCATATTTTTTCAGGTTGAGTTTCATGTTATGTTTCCTCAAGATATCAGAAGTTTCTTGGACGTTCAAATGACCTCCTGCATTCAAAGAATTGACTAACATGTCATCATTGTATACCTCCATTGTTTTGCCTCTCTGATTTTAATTAACAGTGTTCTTAATCCCAAATGGCACAACATTATAACAGTATGTGTCAAATTTCGTTATAGAAGAAGTTTTTTCCTAATCCTCTGGGTTCATCTTAATTCGATTATAATCGGTGTAAGCAGCAAGGAAAATCTTCAACTCATATTTGGCCATAGCATCAATTGTTTGATCAATGTTTAAAAAGTCCTTGGGGTTCGCCTTATTTAAATCCTTATAATCTACGCACATTCTAAACTTGTTATTCTTCTTTGGAACTACAACTACAATGGCTAACCCTTCTGGATATTTTAGCTCCCATATGGAACTGATATCGAGTAATCAGGTTACCTCTTCTTTAATAAACATGCTCCTGACCTCCGCTATCGAGCGTTTCTTTTGTCTTATCAACGTGAAGTTTAGATCCAGGCTTATCTTGATCACGGGCACCTCTAATAGGATACATGTCATGTCTGCGTGCAACCATCCAAAACAATCAATGTTAGATTTAAGAAAATTTATAATCCCTAACCTGAGCTCGGGGTTTGGCTTTGTCCCCAAATAGAATTTCTTCTCCAAGAACTCTTCAAATAAGGTCACTTACTTGCGTTCCTTTATGGTCGACTTGTTCGCATCCGTCTCCTCTAGTACCTGAAAATATATTGGAACTTGATAAGATTTTGATGACTCCTCATTTATCATCTTTCTTGGGAAAGAGAGAAGGCATCAATTCCTGTGCTTGCTATTTGGTGGGCTTTTTTCCCTTGCTACTGGAAATAGTTACCGCATTCACCTCACTTGCATCCGATTGATCTCCCCTTATCTATTTGATTCCTTTAGGGGTTAGGAATTCAACAACTAATGATACATTGAGGTCACAATCTTCATCTCGTATATCCATGGCCTCCCGAGGATTACATTGTAGCCTATGTCGGCATTCATAGGAAGCATGATCTCTCCTCGAGTTGTCACACTTTTCAAGTTGAATCCAACTAAGCCTTTTGTTACCAGAATGATGCTTTCGGTTAACTTTGCTTGCTCTAACACTCTCCATTGGATGATGTGGGTTGAGCTTCTTAGGTCAACCAAAACATGCTTAATTTTTATATCAAAAACATTAAGAGAGATTACCAAAGTGTCATTATATGAGAGGAGTCCGCTTGCGTCTTGTTCCATGAAGGTGATATCATCTTCCGCTACTTTTCAGAGTCTTTAGTTGTGAGTCACCAATATCTTTATTTTCGTGGCCGACGAGAAGGTTATACTGTTGATTTCATTCCCTCAAAAAATCATGTTGATAGTCAATCGAGGGGAGCCTTCTGCCGCCTTTGAAGGCTCTCATTATCTTGGCTTCGACGATAGTTGTTCTTGGCTTAATCCCTTAACAATTTCTTGAGCTGGACATTCTTTAATATTGTCACCACCTCTTCATGCAGATTCTGGCAGTCCCCGGTTCAATGAACCTAAGTCCCATGATACTCACACCATAAGTTGGGATCTCTCTGGTTGGGATTAGATCTTATTGGCTTTGAGAATTGTGCTTCTTTGATATTCTGCATCGCCGATACCAACTCCACTAACCTAATGTTGATGTTGTAATCTGATAACCTTGGATATATGGAGTCTCGATCCCCTGGTACATTTTCTTGTAATGACTTGTTGTTCCAGCTACGATTATCTCTTTTATCGGGAGTGAACCTATTTGAGGACCAAAACCCTTTGTTGTTGCATTCCTCAGTTTTGTCATATGGTAGGTGAAAATGTTGGTTTATGTTTAGTCAACAATGGCATGCCAATTGGAAGAGTTGGTGGAAGGAGTTGGCATGAATGCTAGGAGGAAGCTTCGTCCTTTGATGTCATCCATGACATCAAGAGGAGGTAGTTTGATGTCACCAATAATATTAAGTGGAGGTCCTTACGTCTATAAATAGTTGCACTCTTTTATTTGTAGAGATCATCCAAAAAATAATACAATATATTGTAGTGAGTAGAGAGTTAAGAGAGTAATTCTCTTAAGTGTAATTGGGAAATCTCCCATTCCTTTGTAAATACTAGAAAGGCAATTGTTCTCTGGTGGACGTAGGATTATTTTGATCTGATCCACGTTAAATCTTGTGCTATTTATTTTACGTTTCCGCTAACAATTAGTATCATAGCGACATGATTCACAATGATCCAAGGAGGAAGAACAAGAAAAGATGAGTTCCATGAAGTTTGAAATTTATAGATTCAGTGGACGCAACAACTTTAACATCTGGAAGATCCAGATGATGGCGCTACTGCGAAGGGAAGGTTCAATCCATGCTATTGACGGAAAGTATCCTAAGGGTACATCAGATCCCAACATGGAGAAGATTGAAGGAGATGCATTGAGTGCAATCCAACTATCCCTTGCTCCTAACGTGTTTTGAGAAGTGAGTACAGGTACCGAAGAGACGGCCAAACAGTTATGGGAAAAGCTAGAAGGGTTATACCAAGACCGATCAGTGACAACAAGGATGTTGTTACAACGGCGTCTTCACACATTTAAGATGGGGTCAGGTACTTCGTTACAAGATCATTTAGATGCGTTCAATAAACTTGTCATGGACTTACAGATTGCAGGAATTAAAAGGGAGGAGGAGACGCTTGCATGTGCTTTGCTATTTTCATTGACTTCAGGATATCGTGATATTGAGAATTCAATGATGTATAGCAAGGAGCCTATCAAGCTTGAGCAAGTGCGACAAACACTTAACTCTAGTGTTGTAGGGATGCACATTGAAGGAGACATATATGACCAGGCAAGTGGGCTCTTTATGAGAGTGACCGGACTAGCCAACAGTGAAAGAGCAAATCAAGGTACAGATCAAAGTCTCGTGTGAACAAGAAGAATACGAGTGTTGGGGTTGTGGCAAGAAGGGGCACTTTGAACAAGATTGCCCAATGTCAAAGTCCAAGGAAAAGGCGAGTGCATCTACAGTTGAACAGGTACATGATTTTGATAATGATTGTGTACTAACAACATCGTGTAATAATAGTAAATATGGAAACAAATGGGTGTTAGACTCTGCTTGTACTCTGCATATGACGTTCCAAAAAGACTGGTTTAGCAGCTATAAGAAAAGTGGAGGAACCGTAGTAATGGGCAATAATGCAACTTGTGAAATAGTTGGCATTGGCTCAGTTTGAGTTCGCTGCCATGATGGAGTCGTGAGGACTATTACACAAGTCCGTCATGTTCCTGATCTAAAGAAGAATTTGATCTCCTCGGGTACTCTGGATGAACAAGGCTACAGGTATATGAGTGAAGCAGGAACTATGAAGGTGACTAAAGGTTCTTTAGTCATGCTGAAAGGCAAGCTAGAGAATGGCCTTTACACATTGGCCGGAAGCACCATTGTTGGCTCTAAAAATGCATCTAGAGTGCGGTTATATAATGATGATAAGGCAAGATGATGGCACATGAGACTGGGTCATATGAGCGCACATGGACTGGAGATGTTGAGCAATCGTAACCTTTTGGAAGGTGAGAAGATCAGCACACTTGACTTCTGTGAGCATTGCGTTCTAGGGAAGCAGAAGAAGGTCAGCTTCAGCACCGGCAAACACAAGACAAGAGGAGTGCTAGACTACATCCATTCAGATTTATGGGGTCCCTCTAAACTTCCATCGAAGGGCGGAAAGAGGTATCTTCTCACTTTTATTGATGATTTCTCACGAAAGGTTTGGGTGCATTTTTTGAAGGCAAAAAGTGATGCTTTTGAAGCATTTAAAGAGTGGAAGATTTTGGTTGAAAATCAAATGGAGCGGAAAATTAAGTATCTTCGCACAGACAATGGCTTGGAGTTTTGCAATGAAGAGTTTAATGAATTATGCAATGTTCATGGGATCTCAAGACATAGGACTGTTAGGCATACCCCACAACATAATGGAGTTGCCGAGAGAATGAATAGAACTCTTCTTGAAAAGGCCCGTTGTATGCTCATACAAGCCAAAATGTCCAAAGTATTTTAGGCTGAAGCAGTTTACACTACTGCACATATAGTCAATCGATCTCTAGCATTGACAATTGGCTTTAAGACTTTGAATGAGGTATGGTCAGGTGAACCCTATAACTATTCATACTTACGAGTATTTGGGTATCCAACTTATTATCACATTAATGAAGGAAATCTTGAACCAAGGGTTAAGAAGGCCATATTCGTAGGGTATATGGATGGAGTAAAAGGGTACAAACTTTGGTGTTTGTCTTTACTCAAATTTATAGTTAGTAGAGATATCACCTTCAATAAATCCTCTATGCTTGATCCTCGTAAAGTTTCCGTGGAGTTTTTAGGAAACAAGAACAACGAGCAGGTGGAGCCTCCGGTGGTGCTTGCCAAGGAAAAGGATCAAGAGACTCGGGTTAAAGATGAGTCGGAAGATGTAGATCTTGAAGAACTTGCTGTCAATGAACCATACACAATTGCGAAGGGAGGGAGAAGAGGCAGACACGAGAACCGGAACGCCTAATAAATCAAGCAAACTTGATTGCATATGCGTTCGTAGCTGCACAAGAAGAGATTAAGGATCTGGAACCCTCCTCGTATATTGAAGCAACTTCTTGCAAGGATGCTGCACAATGGCGGTTAGCCATGACGGAAGAGATGGAGTCTCTTCACAAGAATCAGACATGGGTCTTAGTGAAAAGACAAAAGGGGAAGAGGGCAGTTGGATGCAAGTGGATCTACAGAAAGAAACAGGGAATTCTTGAAGTGGAAGATGCTAGGCTTAAGGCGAGATTGGTTGCAAAAGGTTTCAGCCAGAAGGAGGGAATTGACAAAAATGAGATTTTCTCTCCAGTCGTGAAGCATAGCTCAATTCGCGTGCTACTAGCATTGGTTGCACAATTTGACTTGGAGCTCCAATAGCTTGATGTCAAAACTGCTTTCTTACACGGTGATCTAGAAGAGACAATTTATATGGATCAGCCTGAAGGTTTCCTAGCCGAGGGAAAAGAAGATCACATATGCCAACTAAAGAAGTCTTTGTATGGTTTGAAGCAATCCCTTAGACAGTGGTACAAAAGGTTTGATGCATTCATGACTACACATGAATTCTCAAGGAATGCATTTGATAGCTTTGTGTATTACAAGAAGATGTCCGGTAACTCAATGATTTATTTATTATTATATGTTGATGATATGCTTATTGCTGCTAACAACATTACAGAAGATAAATGCTTTGAAGAAACTATTGAGTAAGGAATTTGACATGAAGGATTTAGGAGCTACAAAGAAAATCCTTGGTATGGAGATTTCAAGAGAAGACGGTGTTGTACATCTTTCTCAGAAGAGGTATATTGAAAGGATTCTCGAGAGATTCAATATGCATACGTGCAAGCCTGTAAGTACACCATTAACTCCTCATTTTAAACTTTCAGAGTTACAAATGCCTCAGTCCGAGGATTAGGTGGAGCATATGTCAAAGATTCCTTATGCTAGTGCAGTTGGTAGCATTATGTATGCTATGGTATGCACACATCAAGATATTGCTCAATCTGTAAGTAGATACATGTCCAGCCCAGGAAATAGCTGTGGTGTCATGGTCTGAATAATATGTTAGGAATGCGTAGAATTCTTCGGGGCTCGCAAGCTCGCCGCGGTTCGGACCCTTGGTAGTGATTTAAGTTTCAAAAATGTAAAGAGTCAATTTTTTCAGAAAAGTGTCAATTCTGCGGTCAGGAGTGCGACCGCAGATCTGCTATGCGGACCGCATTCCTGCCGCAGAGCTTAACAGTAGGTTTGTAAAAATTGGTGTTGAGAATGCGGTCGATATGCGATCGCAGAATAGATCTGCGGACCACAGATCTACCGCATAAATTCTCGAAGTGTTTTTGAGTGTCAAATCTACGGTGCACTATGCGACCGCAGATCAAGAATGCGGACCGCATTTTGGTCGCATTCCGTAACGGAACTTGTGTAAATTTTGAGGCAATTCCGCGGTCACTATGCGGACCGCATGTTGATTCTGCGATCGCAGATGCGACCGCAGATTGATCCGGCCCAGGAATTTTATAAATTTCGACCCGACCTCTTCTTTAATATAACACCTTTCTCCTTCATTTTATCATATCATCTTACTAAAATTAGAGAGAGAAGAGAGGGATTTTAGAGAGAGAAGTCTTTCATCTTCAAAGATTGTTCCAACTACTTAGTTCAAAGGATTCTAGGGCAAAGATTCAACTTCCCCAAATTATTTCAAGGTAAAAACCCTAGCTATTTTCTCTAATTTTCAGTTTTAAAATGGGTAAAGAAAGGTTTGCATATAACAGCTTTTGAAAATGGAATTTTACACTCATGCATGATTATTGAACTTGATTTTTAGTAAAGAGGAAATGAATAGGCGTAAGAATATGCGAAACAAGGTCGGCAAGATAGGGTAGCTTGGGTAAGCATAAAGTAGGAAGTTAATGGAAGAAAACTCGATACCAGGTATGTATGGCTAATTTTGATTCTTGTAAAATCACCCAAATGTGTGCGAATTGTTTTGGCATGTGTTAATTTGAGAAAGTGTATGTACTTCTTTAATTTCATTACGTGTGGTGTGGTATGATATATGAATTGAAAGATAAAAAGGGAACCAAAATTGGTAAAGAATTGGGAACAACCATTGTGATGGCATATATGGCTTATTGTGGAAGGAATTTGAAACACTTGAATTGTGGTAAATTGTTGAACATGCTTATGTGGGCACTCTCGAATGTGGAAACATGATAACTTGGTTGTGAATTCAATTTGAAAAGTATTTGAGAACATGAATCGAATTGTAAGCTACTTATTTGAATTTGTTGTAATTGTGTGAAGTGCCTTATCTGCTGTTTGTGATTGTTGTGTTTGAAACTGTACGGTGGGATCGGGTTGCGCGCCGCAACACGAAGAAAGAAGGTGTGGGTTGGGGTGATAAGGGTGGCCGAGGTAATAAGGGTGGACGAGGTAATAAGGATGGAAAGCGATTGAAATCGCTATTGAAATTGATATAAAATCATTGATGTGAAATTGTGAAAGGAGACAGCAGGAGAGTTTGCAACCTGTGGGGCACTGATTGCCCCTTTGTTTGACTACTTGTGATTTATGTGGTTGATTGGTTGTTGTTCTACTTGTTGATCTTAAACTTGCTTTGTATTGAGAATTATCTGAAAGGAGTAAAAATGTGGAAAACATGGTTGACTGGCTTAATTGATTCTTGAAGTAATTTATGGGCTGTCTTATCATTGTGATTACTTGTTTAGTGGCTTGAGTTTACTTGGGACAAAGTTTGTCCATACATACCAGTACAATTCCAGTGTACTGACGTCCCTTTTTTCGGGGACGCTACATTCGAGTTATGATTGTAGGTGGATCAGTAGCAGGCACATCAGCTCATCGGCAGTAGTATCCTTCATCATCCACTGCCCGTTTTGGTGAGCCCATTTCTTACTCAGGGCCCTATGTGTCTCATGCCACTTTTGTTTTAGACTTCATTTTGATTTTTGTAAGGTATAGTCGGAGCCTTGTTATCGGAAAGTATTGTGTCCCTTTTGTATCCAAGAGGCTCCGTAGACATGTAAACTGTGGGATTTTGGCCTATGTATATGTATGTCGGGCGTTGTAAATGTAAATTGTAAACTTGTTAGTAAATCAATCATATGATTATGTTTGTGCATTGTGAAATCAGTTATAATTGGTAAGATATTTGGTTTATAAGAAATAATCAACACAGGGGTAACGTGTGGGATAGAAAGGCACCCAGGTCCGCTTGACTGGGGCTACCCGGTCAGGCGCCGGAGATATTGCTCAATCTGTAAGTAGATACATGTCCAGCCCAGGAAAGAGGCATTGGGGAGCTGTCAAGTGGATATTGAGATATCTCAAAGGAGCTTTTGGTATTGGTCTGATCTTTCAAAAAAGTGGTGGAGGTATTTTAATTCTCGGTTATGTGGATTCTGACTATGTAGGAGATCTTGATAGAAGAAGGTCCACAACTGGATACATCTTTACCCTCGTTGGCAGTGCCGTTAGTTGGAAGTCGACTCTACAGTCGATTGTCGCTTTGTCTACGACAGAAGCAGAATACATGGCAGCAGCTGAGGCGGTGAAGGAAGCTATCTGGTTAAAAGGTTTAGTAGCGGAATTGAGTTTGGTTCAGCTGGAATCAACTCTTAGATATGATAGTCAGAGTGCTATTCATCTAATGAAAAATCAAAGATTTCATGAGCACACTAAACACATGGATGTCAGATTTCATTTCCTTCGAGATGATGTTGAAGAGGGAACTATCAAGGTCGTGAAGGTTATCACGGACGATAATGCTATAGATATGTTGACCAAGATAGTCCCGCTTGCTAAGTTTGCACATTGCAAAGACTTGGTGGGGGTGTGCATCAACTGATGCAACTCCGAAGAGAAAATTTGTTAGGTGGAGGTGGTATGTTCAACCATGGTTTGATTCTTCTTGTTTCTTACAACGGGATTGCCCAATAAGCTTAGAAGTTTTGGCCAGAGTTGTTCACACGCACGCTCGAAACGCAAACCAAGGTGGAGATTGAAAATGTTGGTTTATATTTAGTCAACAATGGCATGCTGCAATTGGAAGAGTTGGTGGAAGGAGTTGGCATGAATACTAGGACGAAGCTTCCTCCTTTGATGTCACCCATGACATCAAGAGGAGGTAGTTTGATATAACCAATGACATCAAGAGGAGGTTCTTACCTCTAAATAGACACACTTTTCATTTGTGGAAACTATTCCAAAAATAATACAATATATTGTAGTGAGTAGAGAGTTAAAAGAGGAATTCTCTTAAGTTTAATTGGGCAATCTCCCCTTCCTTTCTAAATAATAGAAAGGCAATTGTTCTCTGGTGGACGTAGGATTATTTTGATCCAAACCACGTTAAATCTTATGTTCCTTCTTTTTACGTTTTCGCTAACCATAGGAAACGACCTTTAGAAGACCGTCGATCCGATCAAAGTCACTTTTAAATTTATCCTGGTTTTTTTATCTCGGTCTCATCCCT
This sequence comes from Nicotiana noctiflora, assembly GCA_032618575.1. Taxonomy (NCBI): domain Eukaryota; kingdom Viridiplantae; phylum Streptophyta; class Magnoliopsida; order Solanales; family Solanaceae; genus Nicotiana; species Nicotiana noctiflora. Next base: position 215,347 of record JASVEL010002317.1, on the reverse strand, counting down.
TGGTTGATGTCGGGAAACCAAGATGATAGTCTTATATTCTTATTTTTGGCTCGTATTGACTATGGACATTCGCCCATGTAGTTTCTTCAAGTTCGAGCAAGCTTTCCTTCAACTTTTGGAAGGCTTCAGAGCTTTATGGATTCCTACACTACCCATTCATCTGGTATATCCGCTTGAAATATCCTCTCTTTCTGGAACCAGATCATGAATTCCCGTAGCAATTCGGACTCACCTTGTGCAATCGTGAACATGTCCTCATTTCTGGCTTGAACCTTAATCAATCAGTCAATCTACAAGCATTTCCTAAGAGTTAATTGAATGATCGGGTAAGAGTGAATACCATGTCACGGCCCCTTTTGTGAGGGTTTCACTAAACTTCTTTAGTAAGACCAATTCGATCTTATTTTGAGCCAAATCATTCGCTTTCACATATGTGGCATATGTCGTGATGTGTTCTTGCATATCGGAGGTCCCATTATATTTTGGTACATCCGGCATCTTGAACCTCTTCAAAATTAACTTTGGTGATGCACTTGGCTTAAGGGGCAATTGTGTGTATTATATTTGAATCTAGGCCTTTCAAAAATGGCGGTGCGCCCGGAATCTGATTCATTCGAGGATGAAACTCCTTCGTATTTTGATCCATTCGTTCGGTCGTTTGCCTCATAAACCTCAAGAGCATGTCTTTCAATGGGTCATTCCCAAATTCTCTGCCGGTTCCCCCAGCGCTATTGAAACCAATTTCACCCATTGGGGTGTTGTTATGAACCCTTTGAGTCGTTTGATTTATAGGAGCGCTGGGAGGAATCGGGCCCCTTCTGTTTGCATTATTAGAAACACCTCACAATGCTTGTTTTAACTGCATCATTACTCGTTCCTGCCTTGAGAGGTGACTCGTGATTCTTTTCCATTATTTTCTTAAGAGTTTCACTATTTGCATGACATGATCCTCCTCTGCGTTATTGGGAGTTGGCTCACGCATATGCTAGGGGTATTGCCCTTCACAAAATGGGTTTGCTTCGTCCCCTTCATTATGAGTGTCGCTGATTGAGTTATCATGTTACCGCAAATCTTCGTGTCCCTTAACGTTGTGTGTGATGTTGATATTATTAGCCGTCATTTCTGATTTCTTGCTAAGAAAAAATCAAATACGTTATTAATAAACGTAAGGATCAAAGCAATTACGCAACTGTCTAATCCCCACAATGGGCGCCAAACTGTCTACCCATATAACGACACAGTTAAATTTGTTACGTGTTTTATAGATAAGCGAACTATGTGATCCAAATTTGATCGATAAAGTAATAAGACTGAAAATGAGACTTATTGAAGAAGATGGCAAGCCTGGCTCCGAGCGCGATGCCTCCGAGGGCAAAAATAAAAGCAATGATAGAGAGCAAATAATGTTGTTTAATTGAGAGTGAAAGTAAAATAGCATAAACTTCTCCAAGAATTTCCTCCATTTCAATGGCTGTTAAGCCTATTATTTATTGTTTTACCTAGGGAAACGAGATCCTATGATGAAGCCTCACTTAAATGATAATAAAGAGTCATTGATGAATATGTAATGGTAGACCATGAATGCAAATATTCTCTGTAACAGTTTCTCACTAATATTAGAGAACGTTCTCTCATTGAATGATATCCGATGACAAATACTTGATCAATTTTCGTTGGCCATGCTCCCTTCGGGATTTACCCGATGTCGATTGCAATTGTCGTATCCGGTACTGGTTGTTACTTGACTCGCCTTTTACCTGTCTTCGATTTCACGTGTCATGCTATTATTCAACCATTTATTATAAATCAATTTTATCCCATACAGTAATACTATCATATATTTAATCGGGAAAATATTTTGATTTACTTAAGTAAGGTGCCTTAGTTTAAGGGTGTATTTTATCTCTTCATTCTAAGCTTTATTATAAGTAAAACCTCTCTATAACATTTTTATTTGTTCCAATATTTTTTTTACGCTATAGGGAAGTGTTGTTATAGAAGACATATATTATAACATAATATAGAAACCAGTTTGGAGTAAAACTTGACTTTTATAGTAAATGATTGTTATATAGGGATGGTACTATAGAGATGTCTGACCATATTACTAAATGTACGTTTTAATTTCAAATTCTTCTAGCATAAATTATTTCACATATACACACATAAGTTATTGTGATATACTAGTATTTATGTGTGAAACAGAAATGGTAAATCAAATTTTAAGTGGGTAAGAGTGTTCGTACGGTGCTAAAAAATGGACGAATTAACCTAAATAGCCGCCAACCCAATTACTTAAACAAAAAATAGATGATAAATATATAATATATGTATAATTAGTGAATAAACTATGAATATCGGCTAGAAAAAGAAAAGGAACTTTTTCGTATATATACAAGATTTTAAACTTATTTATCCGATTTTATCTAAGCTTTCATATTTACAGGTAGTAACAAAAGTTTCTTACGAAATATATACTGAACCGGTCAAAATTTATAATTTATCTACAACAAAAATACATATTCTTTGTACAGAATCCGGTCAAAAATTATAATTTATATATAATTTCGTAAGTTGTAGATATTTTATATATTGTTTCTACATTCGACATACAACATATATACAATTTATTCATGTCTTCTTTTTCGAGTTTTAATCCCTCAATTCATCCAGCGCACCCATTGAAGACTGCACCAACTCAACAATCTCCCTCGTCCCAGAGGGCGGCGGAGGAGTCGCAGCTACCTCCTCATTTGCAACCGGTTGCACCTCTGGAGGAGCCTGAGGCGGAAGGATCCGCAGCCTGACCAAGGTCATATATTGTTTCTACATTCGACATACAACATATATACAATTTATTCATGTCTTCTTTTTCGAGTTTTAATCTAAAATTTCAACCAAAACAACCTCAAATATTCAACAAATTATCTCAAATTTGAGATATAAACTCCAACGGATATTCCTAATCATTCGCAATAATACCCAATCCAAACAAAAATTAATTTCATAAAATTTAATTTTTGAATCCAAAGCTTTGAAACTTTTTAATGGTTGTCAATAAAGTTTTTAATGGATTAACATAGTTTCCGATTCAATCTACTCGTGTCTAATTAATACCATTTTATTTATTGATTCTAAAAAGCTAAAAGAATGATAACTAAAATGATTCTATTCATCCGAGCTAATTTCTTTCTTATTTACTTCCTCATTTTCATAGGATTTGAAGTAAAAACTTTGCTAGGTACTAGTCTTCTCTCTTTTCTTCACTTTGTATATAATTGGTAAATTATATATTAATTTGTAATTAAGTTAAAACCTAAACACAAAGGGTAAATAAGTTTCTTGAAAATCCCAGAAAACAGTGAAAATAGCCGGCTATTTGACTAGATGGGCTTCCAAATGGGATGGGCTTTAAGAACTACAAAAGCCCACTGGAGGGAAAAAAAACCGAGAGAGCTAACCCAAACTCGACACAGCCCAGAATAATCTCAAATTAGTGTGTGGTCTAAAGATGATGTTCCATGATCCAACTCTTTCTACACTCAACCAACAAATTTTTGAGGAAGAAGAAAATGGCAAAATTAATGTTGGGTTGCTGTAAAGTGTACATATCAGAAAGCAGAAACAGGGCAGCTCTTGAAACAATTGAAAAAGCTGCCAAGTTATTTGGAGATGCTCCCATTGTGAACAAATTTGAAGATGAGATTTACAACAGAGTTGGTTACACCCTTGTCTCCAAATTATCCTCAAGTGGGTCTTGTCCCTTAAAAAATGCATCATTTGCAATGGTCAAAGCCGCATTAGAGACAATTGATCTTCAACAGCATTGTGGAACTCATCCTAGGGTTGGTGTTGTGGACCATGTTTGTTTTCATCCCTTGGCTATCACTTCTTTGGACTTGGTTGCCTCCACTGCTAAGTCTTTGGCATTTGAAGTTGCTTCTAATCTTCAAGGTTTGTCTTTTCTTATCTTTTTAGTGATTGGCATTAATGGAAATGTTTGGTATCTTGGCAGCTCAAAAAGATTGATTAATTCTACGAATACTTATCTTTGGTTGATACATTTCTATCTCCGCTTCTAATATATAGCCAATCTTACCACCTTTATTCATAATATTTTGTGCTTAATATTGAACATTCAATGGTTTGATTTATAAGGCTTGTTGTTTCTTTAATGTAGCTAAATGTTTATATATTAGAAAGGAATTGATCCTCTTGCTATTTCATTGTTCATTCATTTAACTTGAAGAAACGGATGTTTGTTTCGCAATAGGAGTTGTATTGACTAATTTAATTTTTATGTGCTTGGGGTAGCAAAGGGCTATTTAGGCAGACATCGGGGTGATTGGTGGTGGAACGATGTAGTCCAAGGAAAAGTGGAGGCAAAGAAGGCGGCGTTCGCTAAGTTGGCAGGGAGTTTAAGCGAGGAAGAAAGGAGATTGAACAGGTAGAGCTACAAGGTGGCTAGGAGGGAAGCGAAGCTGGCGGTCACGGAGGCTAAAAATGCGGTGTTTGGTCGTATGTACGAGTAATTGGGGGAGAAAGGCGGGGACAGGAAGCTATTCTGGTTGGCTAAAGTGAGGGAGAGGAAGGCTCGGGATCTAGACCAAGTTAGGTGCATCAAGGACGAGGATGGTAGAGTTCTGATGGGGGAGTCTCGAGTCGAGCAGAGGTGCGAGACCTGCTTAACGAGGAGGGGGATCGAGACATAGAGCTAGGGGAACTGGGCAGTCAGAGCGTCATAGAGACCTTGGGTACTGCAGGCGCATTAGGATGGAGGAGTTCGTGAGGGCTTTGCGTAGGATGAGTAGGGGTCGAGCGACCGGGCCAAACGAGATCCCGGTGGAGTTCTGGAAAGGTGTGGGTAGGACAGGTGTGGAATGGCTGACTAGATTATTCAATGTGATCTTCAGGACTAAGAGGATGCCAGGGGAGTGGAGGTGGAGTACAGCCGTGCCCCTGTATAAGAACAAATGGGATATCCATTGTTGTAACAACTATATGAGCATTAAATTACTAAGTCACACCATGTAAGTCTGGGAGCGGGTGATTGAGGCGAGGGTGAGGGGAGATGACGTCCATATCTGTGAACTAGTTCAGTTTTATGACGGGTCGCTCCACTACAGAAGTTATCTACCTTGTCAGGAGATTGGTAGAACAGTTCAGGGATAAGAATAAGGACCTGCACATGGTGTTTATTGACTTAGAGAAGGCGTATGATAAGGTCCCAAGGGAGGTGTTATGGAGGTTCCTGGAGGCGAAGAGCGTGCCAGAAGCCTACATCAGATCAATCAAAGACATGTACGATGGAGCGAAGTCTAGGTTAGGATGGTGGGTGGAGACTCATACCACTTCCCGGTGAATATGGGGCTTCATCAAGGATCAGCCCTTAGCCCTTTCTTATTTGCCTTGGTGATGGATGCACTAACACGCCATATTCAAGTGGATGTGCCTTGGTGTATGGTATTTGCTGATGACATAGTCCTGATAGATGAGACAAGGGTCGTTATTAACGAGAGGTTGGAGGTTTGGAGACAGACTCTCGAGTCTAAAGGTTTCAAACTGAGCAGGTCAAAGACAGAATACCTGGAGTGCAAGTTTAGCGCCGAGTTGAGCGAAACATGCAGGGATGCGAAGCTTGGAGCCCAGGTTATCCCCAAGAGGGACAGTTTCAAATATCTTGGGTCGGTGATCTAGGGGGACGGAGAGATCGATGAGGATGTCACCGACCGTATAGGGGCGGGATCGACAAATGCTATTCAAGTTAGAGTTATAACCATTATACATTGACAGTATAATAAAAAAATTATATTATTTGTGGGGCGGAGTGCTAGCTGGTTAAGAACTGTCATGTTGAGAGAGTGAAGGTTGTGGAGATCAGGATGCTCAGGTGGATGTACGGGCATACCAGGTTAGATAAGATTAAGAATGAAGTTATTCGGGAGAAGGTAGGGGTGGCCCCAGTGGATGAGAAGATGCGGGAAGCGAGGCTCCGGTGGTTCGTGCATGTGTGGAGGAGAAGCCCCGATGCCCCGATGAGGAGTTGTGAGAGACTAGCAGGTCGGTGTGAGGCGAGGCAGAGGGGGGCCTAAGAGATGCCTAAGAGATGCTGGGGAGAGGTAATTAGGCAGGACATGGCCAGGATGCGGATTTCCGAGGACAAGGGTTCTAGGATAGGGGCTTCTAGAGCTTTTCGTACTTCATTCCCGGGGCTAGGTGGGGTTTGGTAGGACCCTCCATAGATGACTTGCGTATTGTATCGTGCCCCGTTATGGTAGTTACCGGTAGATATTATAGCATGCCTCTTTTAATTTATTGTTCTATTATTTTAAAATATAATATTTCCCGTTTAATGCTCTTTTGCGTTTCTTTTTTCTTTTTCCTCCTCTTTCTCTTCTCTTTCTCCTAAGTCGAGGGTCGATTGGAAATAACATCTCTGCCCTTTCGGTTAAGGGTAAGTGTTTGGCTCAAAAAGTTATCATACACTTTATGAATACAAAATAGTATGTACAAGTTACGGGTAAATCATAGCAAATCGTAAAAGGGCCAAAATTATACCCCTACTATCGAAAATTAGTCACGTTAGTACCCCGTTCTACTTTACGGCTAAAATTGTCCCTACCGTTAACAAAGTATGCAAAATTGTCCCTACCGTTACTAAAGTAGATAAATTTGTACCTAAATCTAACAGATTTGGGAAAAAGGCCAAAAAAGTACCCCTACTATTGAAATTTATCCACGTTAATACCCCATTTTACTTTCGGGCTAAAACACTACCTGTCATTATTAAAGTAGGAGAAATATTATTCAAATCTAACGGAGCTTCTACGTGACAACCGAGTCCCTCTTAATAATGTGTCAACTAACTAATAAATTATCAACTAGACTATTACAACCCGCCCCATATAATAACCCGCCCCATTTGATAACCCCTCCACCTAAAAACAATCTCAGTCAAATAAACCTAGGGTTCAAGCTCAAAGTCCTCATCTTTGCCTCTTTCTTTCTCCTTTGCTCGACTATATTTCTCTCATCTTCATCAATGTCGCAAAGCAGTACTTCTTCTCGGAGAAGAACCAAGTGGACTGATATTCCCCATTGGTCTTTAAAATCCTCCTCATATATGCTCCATGCAGCCCATCATAAGTACTTCTTATATTCCCCATGTCCCCATTTATTGCACCAATTTGCCTCTATGTGCCTTACACAATATCGATGGTATGCCTGAGGAAGAACCAAGTGGATTGAATCAATCAAACCCTTAAAATGGAAAAATAGTAAAGAAATGCATCATAAACTAAACATCTCCAGTAATGCAACAGTGGAACAAACCAATTAAATGCAGTAATGAAACTGTAATTAAATGCAACGGAAATGAAACTAATGAGATGCTATATAACAGTAATAGATGCTATAGTTATGAACTAAATGAGATGCAACAAAACAGTAATGAGATGCAACAGTGAAGAGTAGAGGCAAAAGTTTACTAAATGAAACAGTAAAGTCATACATTTTGCATATCTGAAATAAATGTAATCCCTTCTCCACTTTTGAGGTCCAATGAATGTTGTAGTAGCCTTAAGAACCAACTTCATGTCACTTTGGTCCTTTTATCAACAACAGCCCAAGCTAAGGGATAAAAATGCCTCATGGAGTCTTGGCCAATAGCTACTAACAGTTGACCCTTGCATTTTCCTTTCAGAAAGGTTCCATCCAAGCCAATGAATGGTCTCAACGTACTCTTGAACTCCATTTTCAATGGGTGAGTAAAAAAAGCCTAATTGGCACATTATTTTGGGGGTCCCGGTTGCCACGTAGAAAATCCGTTAGATTTAGGTATAAATTTATCTACTTTAGTAACGGTAGGGACAATTTTGCATACTTTATTAACGGTAGGGACAATTTTAGCTGTAAAGTCGAATGGGGTATTATACTGGGTAGTTATTGTTGTTGCTATTTTTATGTGGTTTATAGTTAACTAATTTGTTTGAAGGCCGCCTAAAAAGACGGCAATTCTAACAAAAAAATGATACTTTTTGTTAGGAATTTGAAGGGAAAAAAAAAAAGATATATACAAATTGAGCATAAGTTTTAAAGCACTGAATATTGAAGGGGTTAGTCAATTTAATCAACCTCCACTCTTGACTAATATGTGCTACTATGGATGTGAAATCAGCTTGTTGAGTGGTATAAAGATCTTACTTTTGGAGGAGACTCATGAAAAAAAGCTACCATTGGAATGGGATTAGGTTGAATATTTGGTGGTTGGTTGCTCTATAGCAGACTATTCTGCTTTTGGCGAATAACAATACTGCATTAGTTATTGTCCATATGATGCAACGAACTCACTACCTTCCCTGTCACATTCATCATAGAATAACTTGTACTTTGTACCTTTCCAAAAGGTAATCGGCAAGTTTAATACAATCACTTTGTATCGATCAATACTTCCCAAGGCTTATTTTGTCTCTTTTCCAGTACCTCTCTTTTAAGATGTGACCTACTAGTGTAAGGAATCATATCTGATATGTATGGTTCTGTTTAGTTATTCCATCATTAGTTCCATTATTGGAACTTCAATCAAACCACAGAAATCGTCGTGTGAGATCACATGCAGAGCTCTACATAAGCTTAGGATCTAGTAGACAAGGTATTCCTTATCAAAAGAAAAAAAAAATACAAGTAGACGAGGTATCTGGACATCTGTGGATAGCTGCCCTTAATGGATCAATTTATTCAACAAAATCGATATGTTTAACACGAGCCCTTTCTTGTTTCATACTCCTTGAAAGAGCTTTTATAAAGCTAGGTTTTATCTAGATCGTAGTAATAACCTCTCATACGTTCTATCACTGCCTTTAGCTAAAGTGCTACTTAAAGTGTTTGAATCTAGTAGCTAGTGTCTTTTGTTGCATTTCACTAATATTACATGCAGAGACCTACACAAACTTGAGATCTAGTAGATATTGTTTTTCATTGGATCAAATCATTCCATAGAAGCTGTTGCTTAAGACAAGATTTTTATTTTGTATCTCCCGGAGAACAGTATTGTCAAAGGCGCGCTTAAAGCTCGCTTAAGCTCGCATCGCTTTGTTGGCGCTTTAGTGTAGCATCAAAGCTCTAAGGCATACTTTTTCTCGCCAATAAGTGTAATCTTGAAAAAGCAACCTTATACAATTTATACTTTCACTTTATCTTAAATTATTTTCAATATCTTTGCCCATATATTTGTTATTAATGCTTATAATGATTAATCGTGGAGATTACATGCATATTTTTACTTTTTCTCCCATTGTGCCTTTTTTTTTATTAAAGCCCACGTTTTATTTGTGCTTTGCGCTTAAAGCCCCAACGGACCTTAGAGCTTTTTTGCGCTTTTTGCCTTTGATAACACTGCCGGAGAAGAGCTGATATTAAGCGAGATTTTAGTAAATTGTACAAATAACCTCTAAAACATCATGTCATAGTCTTCGATTAAGCAGTGCATAAGGTTAACTTTTGTGTCTTCATTGCATTCTACTATTTTGCCAATAAATCCATATCGTGGTAATAGGATGAAGCGGTGCCTTATATTGTGAAAGTTGTTGTTGCTGCTCTGTAAATTTGAAATGTTATTAAGTGGTCTTAAACGTAGACTGCAGTCCCGACGTACTTATACGGAGCAGCACATCAAGAGGGAAGGTCGCTTGATTCAATCAGAAGGGAGTTGGGATATTTCCATCCTAATTCAAGTGAGAACCAGTGGGCTGGTGGGCCAAAATCGCAGACTTTGCAACTAAAGCCAGATGAAGGTCCTCCCCGAGCAACTCAAGCAAAAGGTGTAATTACAATTGGCGCTACCAGGTGGGTTGACAACTATAACATTCCCGTCTTCACCAATGACATATCCATTGTTCGTAAAATTGCAAAGAGAGTCAGTGGACGGGGAGGTGGTCTTCCATCAGTGCAATCCATGGCACTAACTCACGGAGGTGGCACAATTGAGGTTGCTTGCAACTTACTGGAACCAGCTAGGATTGGTGGTGACCAAGTACAGCTTGAAGTTGAGCGGCTTGCTAGGGAAGAGGGTATTGCTGTCGGAAAGGGATATTATACAGATTTCTCAGAAGAAAAAATAATTGAAAGCTACTTGAAACTAGTTCAACATTCTGACCAGATAAGCTAGAGGAAAAAACTATTCTATCCCTATTCCTTTTTTCCCTCTCTCTTTTCAAGGCCTCATCTCTTATAGTAGTCATTTCTGGTAGCTACTGTTTTAATTTTATTGCATTGATTCAAAAACATGGGTCATGTTGGGCGGATTGGATTATGACCCATTGTTTAGCCCATCTTGACCTAGCAATCTTAACCCAAATTCACTTTGTGCTGGGTTAGGCAATGACCCATTTATTGACTAACTCATCTTGACCCACCCAAATTCAGTCCAACCCGCCCATTTGCCACCTCTAGCCTTGTGGGAGCTGGCATTGGAAATTTGGGATAGGGTGGGTGAGGAGAATAAGAAAACCCCATGTAAAGCAACTTTATTATGTAATCATAGAATTCAAAAGACTATAATTTAAGTTAATGGATTACCATTTATTCAAAAAAAAAAAAAAAAACAAGGACTATGATTCTTAATCTTGAATTAAGTGCCTTTTGTTTATGCTATCGTTTCACATGTTTTTGTTTGTATCCAATATTTTTCATCAGTATTTGAAACCAAGGCTGGCCCATTTCCATCATCCATTTCATAATAAAACTATTGCTTGAGCATTTTTAAAGGAATCAGCAGCTGATTGCAGAATTTCGGCAAACGCGGCAGTTCAATAGTAGATTGTGTTATACTCTGATTTTTGTTTGAGAAGCAATTAAGCATTGCCAGTCAAAAGGATTTTTTTTTTAAAAAAAAAAATTAGAGAAGGGATTGACAAAAACGTTCTGATCCAGCAAAAGAGTATTTGTTTATTGTAATGATCGAATAATAATTAAGAAGATATGAGAAGAATGTTTAAACAATAATAGAAATCAAAAGAGTCAGTTTCGTGTGAGGCTAAAAAAATACTTGCTGATATTAAAGCAAGCAATATTGAACGTAGCATGTGTCATGTGTCGGTTTTTTAATATTTGTGAAAGCGGTGATGGATGCTCTAACCCGTCATATCTGAGGGGATGTGCCTTGGTGTATGCTATTCGCTGACGACATTGTCTTGATAGACGAGACGAGAGTTGGGATTAACGAAATGTTGGAAGTATGGAGACAGACCCTCGAGTCAAAGGGTTTCAAACTAAGCAGGTCTAAGACTGAATACCTGGAGTGCAAGTTTAGCGCCGAGCGGAGCGAAGATGAAGCTGGAAGGGAAATGAAGCTCGGTTCCCAGGTCATCGTCAAGAAGGACAGTTTCAGATATCTTGGGTCGGTAATTCAGGGGGACGGAGAGATTGACGGGGATGTCACTCACCGTATAGGGGCCAGGTGGTCGAAATGGAGGCTTGCTTCGGGAGTCCTGTGTGACAATAAAGTGCCACAAAAACTCAAAAGGATGTTTTATAGAATTGTGGTAAGACCAGCCATGCTGTACGGGGCAGAGTGCTGGCCGGTGAAGAACTCCCATGTTCAGAGAATGAAGGTCGCAGAGATGAGGATGCTTAGGTGGATGTGCGGGTTCACCGGGTTGGATAGGGTTAGGAATGAAGTTATTCGGGAGAAGGTGGGGGTGGCCCCAGTGGATGAGAAGCTGCGAGAAGCGAGACTCAGGTGGTTCAGGCATGTGCGGAGGAGAAGCCCCGATGCCCCTGTGAGGAGTTGCGAGCGGCTATCGGTGGTTGGCGCGTGTCGCGGTAGAGGGAGGCCCAAGAGGTATTGGGGAGAGGTGATTAGGCATGATATGGCTATCATGCGGATTTCCGAGGACATGGCCCTTGATAGGAACGCCTGGAGGTCTAGTATCAGGATTGTAGGATAGGGACTTCTAGTATTACACGCTCTCCTTCCGCGGGGTTGGACCGGGGTGTGGGGTTCACCCATATAGGCTTGATATATTGTAGGGCATACCATTTTCTTATTGTAAGGTTTTACTAATGCCCTATGTTTTGTTCCTGTGTATCCTGTCCTTCTATATGTCAGGTTATCTTTTGTCTTTGTTTAATCATATATTTATGTGATTTATGCTAACAGCACTAATGCTTGTCCTTTTTCTTTTGTTTTTGTTTTGTTTTTTTCTTTTCTTTCCTCTTCTTGTCTTTGCGCCGAGGGTCGATTGGAAACAACCTCCCTGCTCTATCGGGCAGGGGTAAGGCCTGCGTACATATTACCCTCCCCAGACCCCACCCTGTGGGACTATACTGGGTAGTTGTTGTTGTTGTTGTTGGTTTCTTTCTTCTCTTGTTTAGTTTTTGGGTTAGGCTCATGGCCTATTTTAATAGGTTGATCGGGATGGTCAAGATGGTCAAGTTAACTTATAGATGACGGGTTTGAGTCGTGCCTAGATCATAAAGTAAGAGTATGTATGAGCTATAATTTGACATTATAATAATTAATTAGATCAATCATGTTTTTCGACCAATATAAATGTAACAGGCGGCGAGACCGCCTTGACCAATAAATACTACCCGCATCCGCCTAGAAGTTTTGGCCGGGATCGATGCTTTCCGGGTACGCCCAAAATAATCTCCTGACACGAGCCCGATCTCCAAAAAAGTCAACTGGAACAACAAATGTCTATAAATACTGAGGCAGTCATCAGAAAAAGGGTTCCACTCTCTCCCCATGGGGCTCTACGAAATACAGAGTACGACGCATAGTGAGAACCCAATACCAAAAGTTCGAGGACGAACGGTTGTTTTAGAGGTGGAGATTGTGACGACCCAAAGGGTCATCACTTGTTTATTTAATCATTCCGAGCTTTTGAGGTCTTGAAAACCTCATTTATAGTTGCCTCGATTTGCGTGCACAGTCCGGGCACAAATCTGGAAAAGATTTATGTTGAAATATGTGAAATATGTGAAAAAGTAGAAGAATTTTGATATTAATATTGATATGGTTGACTTTGGTCAACATTTTTGGTAAACGGACTCGGATCCGTGATTTGACTATTTCAGAAAATCCGTAGAAAAATATGGAACTTGGGCATATGTCCGGAATTGAAATCCGAGGTCTAGAACCCCGGTAAAAGAATTTTTCTGTTAAATTGTTTTCCGAAAATGTTTAAGGAAAATGAAACTGAATTTTGATTAAAAAGTACTGGTATCGGGCTCGTATTTTGGTTCCGACGCCCGGTACAGGTCATATATATTGGTTAAGCGCTTCCTGTAAAGTTTGGTTGAAAACGGACGTCGTTTGACGTGTTTCGGCCTTAAATTGGAAAGTTTGGAAATTATGAAATCTTAAAGAATTCTTGAGCTTTAAGGCTCAATTCAATGATTTTGATGTTATTTTGGCGATTTGATCGCTCGAGCAAGTTCGTATGATGTTATTGAGTTAGTGTGCATATTTGGTTGGGAGCCCCGAGGGCTCGGGTGAGTTTCGGATAGGTATCGGGGTGGTTTTGGACTTGGAAAAATTGCAGAAAATCTGCAGCAGGCATTTCCTCATCGCGTTCGCGATGCTTTGGTCGCGTTCGCGAAGAACATTTCATTCCTTCTTCGCGTTCGCGTCATGTTGATCGCGTTCGCGATGCCCAGCATTTTCCTTCATCGCGATCGCGGACTCCTTCTCGCGTTCGCGCAAAGTAAATTGAACCAGTCATATTTTTCCTTTACGCGTTCGCGTGGCTTAGCCCGCGTTCGCGTAGACCAAATTTGAAGCCCAGTATTTTCTTCTTCGCGTTCGCGACTCACCCTACGCGAACGCGATGGCCTGATATTTTCATTCATCGCGAACGCGACCAGGGTGTCGCGAACGCGATGAACAAATTATTGCCCAGTGAATTTAATCCCAAAACAGAACACTTACGGGATTTTATCCCATTTTCACAAACTCTTTTTTTCTCCACAGCTCCTTGGGCGATTTTGAACAATTCTTCATCAAACTTCTTGGGTAAGTGATTTTTAACTCGTTTTCTTCATTTTCCATCAATATTATTTGAATTCCTAAGCCTAAATAGGTGTAAATGGGTAGAAAAATTGAGAATTGAGTATAGTAAGGGTTTTCAAAGAATTTGCGATCTAGACCTCGTTTTTGAGTCGAACTTAAGAACAAATTGTATATTTGAACTCATGGGTGATTGGGTGAACTTATTTTGGTTCGAAACTTGAGTTTCGATTATGTGGGCCCGGGGTCGATTTTTACTATTCCGGGCAGAATGTTGTAAAAACCATATTTAGCAATATGAACTAATTTGTTAAGTAGAATTGATGATATTAAATCAATTGTGTATAGATACGATTGGATTGGAGTCAAATTCAAAAGGAAAAGGCATTGCTACGGATTGAATCGTTCGTAAACTTTCGAGGTAAGTGTTTGTTCTATCCTAGTTTGTAGGAATATGAATTTAGTTATGAATAAAATGTTGAATAAGAATTATTGGTGTTATACCGGTAATGAAGGTAAATTGTTGAAATTATTATAAATTATTGGTTTAAAAACCGGTAATTATAAATATTGCTAATACAGAGATTATTGGCTAAATGCCGGTAATATATATATATATATTTATGAAATCGAGATGGGATTTATTTTAATTATTTCAGAGTCGCCACTTGGGAGATTGATGGTGTCCCAAGTCACCGGTTAAATCCCGAATCGAGGAAAAGAATGACTCTATTTAACGGTCCGCGAACCAGAAATCCGGATAAGGAATTTTATTAACCCGGGAGAAGGTGTTAGGCATTCCCGAATTCCGTGGTTCTAGCACGGTCGCTCAACTGTCGTGTTTGGCTTATCTATCTGCTTTTTACAATTATGTACTTAGTGCAAGTTAATATCCCTTTACCGCTTTTATTATTGGTTATGATTTACGAAAGAGAAAGTTGCTTAAAAATATGCTTTCGAATCACGTCACATGAAATGCACCCGGATCCTCGACATATTCCTATTCAACATTTCGGGGTTTGGATTCGGGTCGCATGAAATGCACACCCGTATTTAAGAAAATAGAACTAAAATATGCGCCCGGATCGACTACTTATTTACACTGTTGTGAAGGGCGTGATATTCGTTAAGAAACGACGCATCTCAACATCTAAGTATTTTATATGTACATTTATGAAGGCCGCGCGATTAGTGTAACTATTGGGTGAGACGCACCTTTGATTCAAATCTAAAGCGAAACTACATCCCACTGTATTTTACTTAAGAGTTGTTTCCAAATTATTAAAAACTTGCTACGAACCACACCGCATGAAATGCGCCTGTGGTTCCTGACACGCTTTGTTTACTCTTTCCCAAAATTGGGGTCGGGTCACATGAAATGCGCCCCCGACTCTTTTTAATCTAATTACGTCATTCCGTTGAGTAACAACTCCCCGGCTAATCTTGCTTTTAGCATAAGGTCTAACGTTAACAGATTTGGAGATTACACACATAAGCAGAGAAGATTGAATAGAGATACAACAGACTAATTCAGGTTTACATGCTTGTCTAACGACAGTGTATCTTTGGCCTAGCTACACTTTTCCAATAACCTAGACTAGCAATACAAGCTTAATTGGAGAATAACAGAATGTAATTAAACATAAGAACTTTAGACGACTACATGTTTCAATAGACTTTATGCATAAGCTTCAAACTTCATTCTTTTCGAACCAAGGAACTACAATAACAGAGATGTGTACCTGGAATACGGAAGAACAAGGAAGAGTGAGCAATGGCAATGCAGCAACGGTAACAGGAATAGTAACAGCAACAGTGAACCAGTAACAACCAGCAAACCAACAGCAACTCAATATACCAAACAGCCACAACAACCAATGCAATCAAATAGACCAATAGCAACAACAACCAGTAACAACCAATGGACCAGCAGTCACTTAGACCAACAACCAGTAGCAAACTGGATTGACAGCCACCAAAACCAGCCAGGCAGCACCACTATAGACACAAAACAACAACCAGCAGCAACACAACAGACCAGCCAGCAACACAACAATGAAACAACAGCAACAACCAACCCAGGCAGCAACCAAATAGACCAACCAGCAACACAAACGACCCAGAGAACAACAAAAGAGTGGCAGTGGACCAACAGTAGCAACACAATAGCACTGAACTGGCAACAATACTCAAACAATAGAAGAACCAGCACCGGACCAACAACACTGTGCACAGCAACACAAACGACCAAGAGCAGCAATACTAATGACCAACAAGCACCAAATGAGCACTGCCACCAACAGCAAAACACAACCACAACACACGAAAGACTAATAGCTCAGCCACTGAATCAAAACACACGAAACAGTGACCCCAAATCCAATGAAACAGTAGCCTTTCTCTCTGTATCTTCCTATATGTATCCTTTTTCTATTTTTCTCTCCAATTATGACTATGTTTTTGCTCTCCAGGTGCTCTCTAATCTCTGTATGAATATCCCCCTTATAGGTTCAGTTTGATGCTATATTTATAGCTAAAAGCCCCTCCAGAACACCTGCCCCCTAATTAACTATTACCCTGCCCACTCCTAACTCTGCCAGACCCATCAAATTCCCTGCATTCCCCACTACCTACTGTCCAATGTATGGACTCAAACATTAAACAATGCTGGTGGCAGGAATCTCAGTGGGATGCCCTGCTGTGCAGGTTCCACTAGCCCTAGTATGGATATGTGATTAAACAATTAACCTATTAACTACAACCAATTATCCCCCTTTAATCTGAATCAAACAGTGACAAGCCCCTACACTAATGAATTGCACACAGGCGGATTCAGGGATCAATGTTACGAACTAATTCCTTGACGACTTTAATCACATTGGACCTATGATTCATTTTAACTACTGGAAACAGAGGGAATTGGCCAAATAAAAGGCCTCAAAGGAGGAGCACAGATCGACTGTTATGAGGAATTACAAGCATGATAGATGAGAACTGAAACAATGAATAAAACAAACACACATATTCACAAAATCGAATTAAATCGACCAAAGAAGAAATGAATACCTCGTAAGAAATCTGCCGACCAAGCTTCGAACTAAGATGTGGAATTATTGAAGCCAAACGGGCTTTAATCAAGATGTTCTCGATTGAGAACACCTAGACTAAAGTCCCTTGGACTTCAATTACGGCTAACCCGGCTTGAATTGAGTTTCTTCAAAATTAGGGTTCTTGGGCTCGGATTTGGGGCTTTTGCATTTCTGGTTAGATTCGAGGCAAACGAAGGCCAGCGGGGGTACGAGGGAGGCCATGTGAGGGTTTGGAGTGAGTTTGGGGTGATTTGGCATTGGTTCGAGTTTGACTCGAATCTTCAAATGAAGATTCGAGGAGCTCCGGATGATTCGAGGTTAGTGGAGGCTGGGTTCGTGATGGGGGAGGTGAGGGGAAGGTTTTGGCATTGGTTTGGTGGTGATTGGCCTACCGGAACCGCCGTGAGGCGATTTCCGGCAGGCGGCGCAAGGGTGGCGGACGGCGGAGAGAAGCCTGGTCTCTGAGGACCTTTGGGAGATGAAGGGAGAGGGGGGGCTGGCTTGGGGGGGCGGGGTATGGAATGAGTTTATATATGTTTTGGAGAAGTTAAATCCTGATCGTTGGATCAAACTTGATCAACGATCAGGATCTTCTCACTTAAACCAAACGGTGTCGTTTGGTTAAGTCATAGGCTGAATGTATTTTGGAATTAAAGGATTAATCTGGGCCGTTGGATAATAAAATCCAACGGTCCAGATCAAGTGTTACACAGGTTGAAGCTTGGACGGGTATTTGGGCTAGATTAGAAGAAATTCGTTTGGGCCTGGCTTTTAGACTAAGTTTTGGCCCAGATCGGATCTTCATGATGTACTATATGTGTATGTGTATATATATATATATATGTATATATATACATATATATATATATACACACATATGTATATATACTAACCTATAACACCGCTATTTTTTACTGCAATTAACGTGCACAATTACATATCACCTAAAAATGTAAATCACATGACTTCGATATCAAACACTAAAAATGCAAAACTTAGCATATATATTTTTTTGTATTTTTAATTTAAATAAATAAACGTGCACACAAAAAGATAAAATAACACAAAATCACAAAAATCATACCCAACACGAAACTATTTTTATTTTTGAATTTTCCGGGAGTACTTCTCAAGTAAGGCAAAAATCACGTGCTCACAGCTGCCCCTCTTTGCGCGTAAACACGCAGAGTTTTCGTGCAAAGATAAGTGAGCGGATATAAGCGATTTTGCCCCTTCGAGTACTCCGCATGAAGCATTTTGGAAAAGTTTTGACCGAACCTTGCTTCAAAGGTCTCCTACATATCCCTGGCTAAAAGGGAATCAGGTCAATGTAGTTCGGGAAGTTCTGGTAGCTGGGCCTACCATGCCTGTTGCGATCTCGCTGTTACTGCCGTTGCCGCTGTTACTGCTGTTACCACTGCTCAGCTGATTTCCTTGTTACACCGCACTAGGCAACGAAAAACAAGAAGCTAGACTAAGTTACAGTACTACAAGTTCTTATCTATCCTTTTTAACTTGATCTTGTCGCGCCCCTTGCCATCCTGTCTGACTTGGCGTTCCTTCCGATGCTTCTTCTCTTCTTATGAACTTGGATTCATGCCGGAGATTTCTGTTACATTCTACTGCTTTCCTCTACCAAATTAAACGGATCGCCACTCCATTCTCCAGGCGGGCTCCCCGACTTCAACTACTACTTCAAAATTAAATCGCCACTCCATTCTCCGGGCGGGCTCCCCGACTTCAACTACTACTTCAAAATTAAATCGCCACTCCATTCTCCGGGCGGGCTCCCCGACTTCAACTACTACTTCAAAATTAAATCGCCACTCCATTCTCCGGGCGGGCTCCCTGACTTCAATTAAATCTTCAAAATTAAATCGCCACTCCATTCTTCAGGCGGGCTCCCCGACTTCAACTACTACTTCAAAATTAAATCGCCACTCCATTCTCCGGGCGGGCTCCCCGACTTCAACTACTACTTCGAAATTAAATCGCCACTCCATTCTCCGGGCGGGCTCCCCGACTTCAACTACTACTTCGAAATTAAATCGCCACTCCATTCTCCGGGCGGGCTCCCCGACTTCAACTACTACTTCAAAATTAAATCGCC
Source organism: Nicotiana noctiflora (assembly GCA_032618575.1). Taxonomy (NCBI): domain Eukaryota; kingdom Viridiplantae; phylum Streptophyta; class Magnoliopsida; order Solanales; family Solanaceae; genus Nicotiana; species Nicotiana noctiflora. The sequence continues at coordinate 196,137 of JASVEL010002317.1, read as the reverse complement.
ACTCCATTATCCAGGCGGGCTCCCTGACTTCAACTACTACTCACTGATTTTCATCCTATCTTGATTACCTTCCTTTGCCTCTTGTACCCTATCCTTGTTCCCGCATTACCTCTCGGACCACCTTCTCTTCCGAATTATCCTGTCTTGGAATTGCTTTCCCTTAGGTCGTGTTACTTTTCTTCTGGCTGCTGGGGATATTTTTTGGAACTGTTTACTCGCCTGCTGGGGGTGATGCTGCCGAGGAAGTATTCTTTGTTTCCTTCACCCCTCATTCTCTTCCTTCTTCCCCTACCTCTTCTGGGACTCACGCTTTTGTTTCCTTGATCAAATTATAGGATGTAATACTGCTGGGGGAATCTCGAAGCCATTTTTCTTTTTCCCATAACTGCTGGAGATGATACCCGGCTCAAAGATCACCCCATCTTGTGTTGCTTTCTACACTTATCCTCCGAGTCTTGCTTTCCAGAAAATTTTCGCAACAGGAGAAAATTTTCTGCCCCAGTGTGATAAACTTCTGGACGGTATGCTTTTCTGCCGTCGGACCCTCTTTTCCTGCTTTAAATCAAAGAAAAATTGTTAGTTTCAAAAGGCCGCGAGTGGTCGTGCCACTCTTGTTGAGGCCATTTCTCTTTCAGCTGCTTGGCCTCTCTCGAACTTTGAGGACGACGTTGACGCTTGCTCGGGAAGATGCTTTTTCCACGAACGACCTCTCATCTTTCCTTTTATTCCACTCTTTGGTTTGGTCCGACTCTTTTTAGCCGGTGATCTGTTGCGTGAAGTCATCTTTCGGACATGCCACATGTGTCCATCATACTCCATAATTCTTGCGAACCTTCCACTCAGCCTGTCATCCCAATCTCACTATCGTAACGACTTCCGTCTCATTGCCTTGTTCCATGCCTATTCACTTTCAATATACTGCTTTGGGAGACTTGGTAGTAAGCTTTGAAAAATCAATTTTCGAAAAATGAAAGAAAAGAAAAGAACACTGACCGCAAATGACAAAAGAAGAGAAAAACTTTTCTGAACTCAAAAATAGGAAAACTTATCTGAATGTGTGCCTGATCCAAGGTTATGCCGCGCCTTTGAGATTAAACTACCCAGTCTATTCATGTCAATCACTTTCTGATACCGCGTCCTGCTAGAGGTAAACGAATGTCCCAACCTTGTCTCATGCAGACATCTTGTAACCATCTCATCCTGCCACCTCACAGTGCCCTTCAAAGGGTTTTCACTAATGAGATTCTCTCATTTCTCTCTATCTCCCGTCGCCTTAGGGTGCCCGTAAAGGTTTTCACCGTAAGACTCTCTCATTTTACTTCTCTCAACTTCCTTCGCCTTAAGGTGCCCGCGAGGGTTTTCACCGTTAAGACTCTCTCATTTATGCTTTCTTTCCCCGCGGCGGGGTATCACCCCTGAGATTCCTTCTAGAGCGTTATCCCCTTTCGGCTTGTGCATCCTGAATTCAATCGAGGGTCGGGATGTCACTCTTGGCTTTCATTCACATGACTTGGCACTTCTCAAATACCGATCGAGAGGTCTTTCTGGTTCTTGATATGGTTTCTGCGCGTGAGGCTGAAGAAAGGGGTTTAGCCTCAACGGTTAGCTTATTACAACTTTCGGAATCCACACTATCTTTCCAACGAAACAATGACTTCTGCCCCGGTTTTGTTGCTTGGGGGATTTTTGATTTTTATTTTATTATGACCGAGCCGTGTGGCGCCTACGTATCCTTCTTGAGGAATCAGGTCGAACGTAGTTCACTTTTTCTTGTATTACTTCTTTGTTTCTTTTCTATTCTGTTACACATCTTCCTTGATGATTCCGAAAGAGGGTGTATGAAAGAACAATTAAGGCTCAAAATGGGGAAACAAAGGTTGAAGTGTTTGGGTAGCAGAAAAATTGCCTCTGTCATTTCATTCTCCGAAAAATGCCAAATACACAAAAACGAAACCAAACGTTGACAAATGCATCAAAGAATTACACATAATATCTCTTAACTGCATCAGAATTGATAGCCATATCGGTGCATCTTCCCTCGACATCAGTCAAACATAGAGCGCCGTTGGATAATACTCTAGTCACCACAAAAGGTCCCCGCCAATTTGGAGCGAACTTGCCTTTCGCCTCGGCCTGGTGTGGTAGAACTCTCTTCAGCACATGCTGTCCCACTTCAAATCTCCTGGGACGCACCTTCTTGTTATATGCTCTCGCCATTCTCTTTTGATACAATTGGCCGTGACATACTGCTGTTAATCGCTTTTCATCGATCAAGCTCAATTGCTCTAATCGGGTTTTGACCCACTCGTCGTCATCAATCTCAGCTTCAGCGACGATTCGGAGGGATGGAATCTCAACTTCTGCGGGTATTACTGCTTCGGTCCCGTATACCAACAAGTAAGGAGTTGCACCTACCGAAGTCCGGACGGTAGTGCGATAACCCAACAGCGCAAATGGTAACTTCTCATGCCATTGCCTAGATCCTTCTACCATTCTCCTCAATATCTTCTTTATGTTCTTGTTTGCTGCCTCGACCGCACCATTTGCTTTTGGGCGATACGGTGTGGAATTTCGGTGTGTAATCTTGAACTGTTGACATACCTCTTTCATCAATCCACTGTTAAGATTTGCACCGTTATCTGTAATGATCGTCTTTGGAATTCCAAACCTACAAATGATGTGGGAGTGTACGAAGTCCACTACCGCCTTCTTGGTCACTGATTTGAATGTCTTGGCCTCCACCCACTTGGTGAAATAATCAATCGTTACCAGAATGAACCTATGACCGTTGGAAGCGGCAGGCTCAATAGGTCCAATAACATCCATACCCCATGCGACAAACGGCCATGGTGCGGACATTGTATGCAATTCGGTCGGCGGAGAATGAATCAAATCTCCGTGTATCTGACACTGATGGCATCTTCGCACGAAACTTATACAATCCCGCTCCATAGTGAGCCAATAATATCCTGCTCGAAGGATCTTCTTTGCCAATACGTATCCGCTCATGTGTGGTCCGCAAACTCCCGAGTGTATATCCGTCATCACTGTTGTGGCTTGACCTGCATCTATACATCTCAACAATCCCAAGTCTGGGGTTCTTTTGTACAGCACCCCTCCACTAAGGAAAAATCCGTTCGCCAACCGCCGAATAGCTCGCTTTTGATCTCCGGTTGCTTGCTCTGGGTATACTCCTAACCCGAGGTATTCCTTGACATCATGAAACCACGGCTCACCATCCACCTCTTCCTCTATCACATTACAATAAGCATGTTGATTCCGGACATGGATATGTAACGGATCGACACGAACCTTGTCCGGGTGATGTAGCATCGATGCTAAAGTAGCCAACGCGTCGGCAACCTCATTATGCATCCTTGGGATGTGCCTGAATTCTACCGATCGAAAGCGTTTGGTCAAATCATGCAAACACCGACGATATGGGATAAGCTTTAAATCTCTGGTTTCCCATTCTCCCTGAATCTGATGTACTAGAAGGTCCGAGTCCCCCAAGACCAAGACGTCCCGTACATCCATGTCCACCGCTAATCGCAACCCCAAGATACATGCCTCGTACTCGGCCATGTTATTGGTACAGTTAAAACGCAGTTGAGCAGTAACAGGATAATGATGTCCTGTTTCGGATATGAGCACAGCCCCTACTCCGACTCCTTTTGCGTTTGCCGCTCCATCGAAGAAGAGCTTCCATCCTGGATCCTTGGTTAGTTCCAACCCCTCAATCTGCAATACTTCCTCATCCGGAAAATACATCCTCAAAGGTTCGTATTCGTCATCAACGGGATTTTCAGCTAAGTGATCGGCCAGGGCTTGAGCTTTCATAGCCGTCCTTGTCACGTATATGATGTCGAACTCCGTAAGTAATATTTGCCATTTTGCTAGCCTCCCTGTAGGCATAGGTTTCTGGAAAATATACTTCAACGGATCCAGACGCGAAATGAGGTAAGTGGTGTAAGAAGACAAGTAGTGTTTCAGCTTTTGGGCTACCCAAGTCAGGGCGCAACATGTCTTTTCTAGATGAGTGTACTTGACCTCGTGGACTGTAAACTTCTTACTGAGGTAGTAAATGGCCCGTTCCTTCCTGCCGGTAAGATCATGCTGCCCCAGTACGCAGCCAAACGAATTCTCCAAGACCGTCAGATAAAGAATCAGGGGTCTACCTGGCTCAGGCGGAACTAGTACGGGTGGATTTGACAGATACCCTTTGATCCGGTCAAACGCTTCCTGACATTCTGCCGTCCATTCTATCGCCGCGTCTTTTTTCAATAGACGGAATATGGGTTCACAGGTTGCCGTAAGTTGGGCAATAAACCTACTGATGTAATTCAACCTTCCCAACAGACTCATTACCTCTGTTTTATTCTTCGGCGGGGGTAACTCCTGAATGGACTTGATTTTGGATGGGTCCAGCTCAATGCCCCGCCGGCTGACGATGAATCCTAGCAACTTTCCTGAGGGAACTCCGAATGCGCATTTGGCCGGATTGAGCTTGATGTCGTACCTTCGAAGTCTTTGAAAGAACTTCCCGAGGTCGGCAACATGGTCTTCTTGACGCCTAGACTTTATGATCACGTCATCCACGTACACCTCAATTTCCTTGTGTATCATATCATGGAATACCGTAGTCATCGCCCTCATATAGGTTGCCCCTGCATTCTTCAAACCAAACGGCATCACTCGGTAGCAATAAGTCCCCCACGGCGTGATAAAAGCCGTCTTTTCTGCGTCCTCTTCATCCATCAAAATCTGATGATATCCCGCATAACAGTCCACAAAGGATCCAATTTCGCGTCCGGCACAATTATCAATCAGGATATGGATATTGGGAAGTGGGAAATTATCCTTAGGACTTGCCTTGTTGAGATTGCGATAGTCCACGCATACCCCGATCTTTCCGTCTTTCTTTGGCACCGGCACTACGTTAGCCAACCATTCAGGGTATCGAGTGACACGAATGACTTTCGCCTGCAACTGCTTGGTTACCTCCTCCTTAATCTTCACACTCATCTCCGTCTTGAATTTCCGCAGCTTTTGCTTGACGGGAGGATATGCCGGATCGGTGGGTAATCTATGAACCACTAGATCAGTGCTGAGTCCTGGCATGTCGTCGTACGACCATGCGAAAATATCTTTAAACTCCACGAGTGTTTTGATCAATTCTTCTCTCAGATTGGGTTTAATATGGACACTTATCCGGGTTTCTTTGACGTCATCCGCATTCCCTAGATTAACGGCCTCAGTATCATTTAAATTCGGTTTGGGCTTTTCCTCGAAGTGACTTAATTCTTCACCGATTTCTTCTACGGCTTCATCATCGCCGTACTCCGACTCACTCTCGTCACTTCTTATTTCATGTGTTATTATTTCCAAACCCGATTGACTTTCTAGACTGGGTTGATTAATCTTTAAGCACGCCATATCATTAAGATCAGTTGCAAGAAGGCTGTTCAGAAAAGTAAAAAGAAGAAAAGATAAACAAAATTAGACACGAAGGAACCAAATTTCATTGATGGGAATTGTACAAAGGGAAAACAAACCGCAAACTTAAATCAAAAATGAACAAAACAAACGGGATTTTACTCCGGGACAAACCCCCAACACAACATTTCGAAAGAAAAACAATCCAAGACAAACTACCAAGACTCCTTCCGGACAGGGAGAGGAGTAGCCTTCCAGTTATTCAGTTTTGCCTTTGGTCCCACAAATTGTATCTCGGCGTGACTAGATCCTTCACCGTCCTCGAGCATACATACATCCGTGAATAGGTCCTCGAACTTCCTGAAGAACTCTTCATCTGGCCTGATCGTAGGACCGGGAATCTTTGTCGCCGGATGTCCTCTTGCTCCGGACCTGATAAAAGATTGGGAAAGACGTGGAACAGGTTTTGAGAGCACCCATGTCTTCTGCTTACTCTTCTTTGCTCGCCGGATGTCCTCTGAGGTTGGCTGGAATCCCAAGCCGAAGGTTCCCAAGTTCTCGACCACCGATACCGGTTGTATGATTCCTTGCAGAGATGCACCTAGACCTTTACCGGGTACGAAACCATGTCGCAACATTTCATGCGCCACCATAACATCCGCAGTAATTGTTCTGTCGCCGGGAATGCATTCCCCTTCCGAAACTCGATTGGCGGACACCACATCGCAGACCTGATATACCCACGGCCCAACATCTTCTTCTGTTTCAACAAAGGGAATGATGGTGCCTGATTGTGGCTCGTTCTCTCCATGGACGACGATCTCCTGCTGGTCCCATTCAAACTTGACGAGTTGGTGTAAGCTGGATGGAACTGCTCTTGCGGCATGGATCCATGGTCGCCCTATCAGGAGGTTATATGACACCACCATGTCCAGCACCTGGAATTCCATGGTGAACTCCACCGGCCCAATCGTCAAGATCAACACTATGTCCCCAACCGATGCCTTGCCTCCCCCATCGAACCCTCGAACACATATGCTGTTCTTGCGTATCCTGCCGATGTCTACTTTTAATTTGTCCAGTGTAGAGAGAGGACAAATGTTAGCACTGGACCCATTATCTACAAGGACTTTGGTAACCACCGCCTCTTCACACTTCACCGTAAGATATAAAGCCCTGTTGTGCTCAGTGCCTTCCTCGGGCAACTCGTCATCGGTGAAGGTGATCCGATTTGCTTCGAAGATCCTATTGGTGATCTTCTCCAAATGGCTCACTGAGATTTTATCCGGTACATGTGCCTCATTCAGGACTTTCATCAATGCTTGCCGATGTTCTTCAGAATGTATCAGCAAGGATAGCAATGATATTTGCGCCGGAGTCTTCTTCAACTGCTCTAAAGACAGAGTAGTCATGCAGCTTCATCTTTTTCAAGAATTCTTCCGCCTCTTCATCGGTGACCGGCTTTTTCAATACTGCCGGAGTGGTCTTCCTCAATTCCGCAGGGGCAAAACATCTCCCCGAGCGGGTCAACCCTCGGGCTTCACAAACTTCCTCTTTCACCTCCTTTCCTCTGTAGGTCGTTGTAATCCGAGCATAATTCCATGGGACAGCCCGGCTATCAGTTACTGGCAACTGTGTTGCCGGCTGGATGATGAAAGGATCCATTCGAACGCCCGCTACTGTCAAGATGGGCTTGATTGCTGCCCCTGGTACAACTATCTTGGCCGGCTTCACCGGTACTTCGTTCACACTTTCCTTTCCTGCTTCCGACTCTCCTGGTATGTCCTTCTTGCAACTGGGCGACTCATCAAAGCTTGGCCCTTTTCTCGTTCCTGCCCCGCTAGACTTAATCATCATTACAGTCCGAGAGGCTTTCTCCTTTCCTTCCTCCGCCCGTACCAACTCGATCATATTAGTCTCATGATGAGTTGGAAGCGGGTTTTGGTTGATGTCGGGCTCTGTTGGAGTCTGGACTTCAATCCTGCGAGTATCAATAAGCTCCTGGATGGCCGTCTTTAGCCTCCAACACTTTTCTGTATCGTGTCCCGGACATCCCGAGCAGTAGGCACAATTTACTGAATGGTCCAGGTTCTTCGGGAAGGGGTTTGGCAGCTTAGCTTCAACCGGATTCAGCAACCCTACTCGCTTTAACCGGTGGAACATACTAGTGTAAGACTCTCCTAGGGAGTGAAAGTCTTTGGCCTCGGCGCCCGGTCGCCCCCTGAATGCCCGGTTCGGACGGAAACTCGCGCCCGAGGGGTTTCGGTAAGCTCTGGGGCGGGTGATTGTTTTGCGGGTTCGGTGCACGCCACGGCGTCCTGGACGGGAGGTGCGGAATAGGACCGTGCGTGGTGGACGAAGAAATGGGGATCGGTGCGGGGTAGTAATGCCGCGGGCGGTTATACGGGTCGTGGGGGTAACTTTGGCGGCGAGGTCGGGGTGGGCTATATCGGGGTGCGGGGCCTCTATTTCTGAACCATGCCCCCGACTCGACGGCCGCAACTTCCTCTCTCCTCTTTTTCCCCAGTACTACTCCTCCAGTACCACTTTGGATAGCCTGAGTGGTGGCTTTCAGTGCCGAGTAACTCATGATCTTGTTGGCCTTCAAACCTTCCTCGATCATACCCCCCATTTTTATCACCTCGGTGAATGATTTGCCTACGGACGTTACCAGATGTCCGAAGTAGGTGGGCTCTAATGTCTGCAAGAAGTAGTCCACCATCTCGCTCTCTCTCATCGGTGGATCCACCCTGGCCGCCTGTTCCCTCCATCGGAAACCAAATTCCCTGGAAGCTTTCAGCAGGCTTCTTCTCTAATTTTAGCAATGATAGGCGGTCGGGGATTATCTCAAGATTGTATTGAAACTGGCCGATAAAAGCTTGAGCCAAATCATCCCACGTAAACCATCTACTGGGATCCTGTCTAGTGTACCACTCCAACGCCGATCCTCCCAGACTCTGGCCGACGTAGGCTATCAGAAGCTCGTCCCGTCCTCCGGCCCCTCTCATTTTACTGCAAAACCCCCGCAGGTGGGCCACCGGGTCACCATGCCCCTCGTATAGGTCGAATTTGGGCATTTTAAATCCCGCTGGCAACTGGACGTCCGGAAATGGACACGGATCCTTATAGGCGACGCTGACCTGGTTGCCTAAACCGTGCATGTTCCCGAAGGACTGCTCCAGGCTTTTAACTTTTCTGACAACTTCCTCGTGTTCCAAACTTTGGAAGTGTTTTTCCGGCTCTGCCGGATTATCCCAACGAGGTGTATGTGATTGTGGTTCGGGAGCCCTGAAAGTAGGCTCCGGAGGATAGTAAGAGTTGTCATGGATCTGAACATATGGCTCGCTGGCCGGCCTTTGCAGAGGAGCAGGTGGAGGTGCTACAAAAACAGGGGTGACTGGAGGAGGATTTGGTTTGGCTGGTGGAATGTGGGTGGCATATGGATTTTCCCCCTGAAAGTATGGATAGCTCGGGGCGCTTGTTGAAGGATCGACGGGCGGATGTTCCGGAGCTGAGGCGAGAGTAGGGCGGTTTGGTGAAGCCTGTTCCCTGGCCCAGGCCAGGTGCATCTCTGTTATCTGTTGTTTTAACCGGTCTACCTCTTCTTTCATAACTTGTAGCTCGGATTTTTCTTCCTCGAGACTCTTGCCGGAACTCGACATGCTTACTGTAACTGGTCCTTTGGATCTAGTACGGTAGTGATGGCTGGCCAGTATATTCTGTCAAACCAACTGCTAAACTTTCTCTGGCATTGTCAACAAACTTGTTAGTTCACCGAGTTTGACAGATATGTTATAGCACGTTGGATGCAATGCACCTAACCAAATAACCCTTTCTACGTGTACTCTTTAACATGCGTCATTCCGGCCCTTTTCTTTTTCTTTCTTTTTCTTCTCTTTTTTTTTTCTTTTTCGACTATCTTTGCAAGCCTTTATTGTTATTTAACCTATGGATTCCTTTCTTTTTAGTGGTGGTCGAATCTTATGTGGATTGCCTACGTATCACGACCCCGCGTGAATCAGACCGAGCGTAGTTCTGGTAACAAGATTGTGGCAAAATTCAGTAACTTTTGTATCAAATAAAACCGTGTAGTTACAAAACACGTCTTACAAAAATCAGCAAAACAAAAGAAAATGCTTGACTTGGGAAAGTAAAGATAAAAATGCCAACTAGCTTGACTCAACATTTCAAAATACATTTTCAATCAAAAATCTAATGCCCTAAAACTCCTGGGGGCCCGCGAGGCATCATTCGGCCTTGCCGCGGGCCTTGGTGTGAGGTCCTTGTGCAGTTCCCTCAACTCTTCCATGATCCGATGAACATAACCCATAATTGAAGCGAAAAGGTCGGCGCGGGGCATTCGTTCACAAGCCAGGCACTTCATGGTGACATAGTGCCCGATTTCTCCAATTCTATCCTTGATCATGTCCCTTTCTCCGAGTAGCCGCTCTATTTGCTGGTTTTTCGCCCCCAATCTTCGAGCATTGTTGGTGACTTGATCTAGGAGCCTATCCACTTGTCCTTGCAGTCGGGCCATCAAATTGTGGCAGCGGTCGAGGTCCGCTCTGGCATCTTGGGCTTGCTTGAAAACCCGCTCCCTAAGGACAACATTTGCTTCCCTCAGACTAGTGATGATATCAGTGTAATCTTCTTCCACCCGCTTTAGGTGAAGTGCATGTTGACGTGCCTCCTTTTTCCAGCTAGCACGGATCCTCGTTATTTGGGCTTTTGACTCGTCCAATTCTCTTTGGATGTCGGTGACTTGGCTTCTCAAACCCCTTATCAATTTTTCGTCGGCCCGACTCCTCGACCGTCTGTCAGCATCTCTTTTCATTTGCTGGATTTGAGCTCTCAAGAAGTCATTTTCTTGTGCCAACTTCTTTTTGTCTCCTTCGTCGGTGGCAGCCTGCATGTTCTTCTCGAACTGAAGGTCCCGGACCTGCTGTTCTATCCTGCCAATCTTCGTCCTGTACCCCTCCTCCTTTGCTAACCAATCCCATTGTTCCCGTGAATCTTCCGTGAATTGTTGGACATGGGCTCTTTTAGAACATTTCCGACGAATCTGAAATCTTTTCCCGAACCATACGTTGTACTTTGGGTCCACCTCTCCCTTAGATAGTTCCCGGACCATGGTTTTAGGCTCAAGGAACCGACATTCGTGCCACGGCCTTCTAACCTTCTCTTCGGGGAAGACAACTCCCGGGCTCAACTCAATGGCGTACTTCCTTAGGTCTTGATCGGTAGGAATAACCTGAAACCTTCCTAGTTGACGTAATACACGGTGAGGGACATATGGTTGGACACTGCGGATCCCCATCAGAAGGATATAACACTCCTCGGGCTGCCATATATATTACTTCAGTATCGGGTAACCACCCGAACGCCCATTCAATCTGATCGGCTTCTATTGAGCTCAGTCGTGCAAGCCATGCCTCGACGCCTTCGGGGAATACAACACCCATCATCCGTTCTTCGAAACCCCTGATACAGTTTTTTCCGGTCAACCCATGGTTCATGTATTGTGTTCGGTGACGGAGGTGTTCTTGCATCCATAATTGAAGTAACAGATTGCAACCTTGGAAGAAATTGCCCCCTTCTCGGCATACAGTCAAGGCTCGATAGATCTCGGACAAAACCAAAGGGACCACCGTGCTGGTAGCCTTTTTGATTGCAACATCGGCTATTCCTACCAGACCTATCTCTATTTTCTTATCTTCGCGCGGACAAATCACAACCCCCAAGAATGTCGTTAGGAATGCTAGAATTCGTCTGGCCTCCCACTTGGTTCTATTCCCTGCGTGAGTTAGTCCAAGGTTTGACTCTTCAAAACCCCGAGGAGTGCCGTACCGTTGGTATAAGAATTGGAGATCGCAACATCCTTCTAGCAAATCATCATTTTTCACCTTCCGACTAATGCTTAGCAAATCCAGAAACCCATGCGGGGATACCGGTCTTGGTGAGAGCAGGTATTGCCCTCTTAATTTCCCATTTAGTCCTGCATAGCCCGCAATCTCCTCTAGCGTGGGTGTCAGTTCAAAGTCGACAAAACGGAACACATTGCGGGTCGGATCCCAGAAAGATACCAGTGCCTTGATGATGTCCTCCCTTGGCTCGATATTCAACAGATCAACCAAACCTCCCAAAATTCTCCCTACAACCTTTTTGCTACTGTCTTCCAAATCGTTCCACCATATACGGAGCTGCTGAGGGACCTCACTAAAGATTGAAAATGATTTATTCCGATTCGTGCTCATCCTGCACATTTATTAAGGTGATGTAAATAAGAAAACAACCTTGTTTTGCTAAAAATAAAAAAGTCAGTTTTCAATCACGGCCTTTCAACGTCTCGGGGACGAAGGCTTTTAAGGCTGTGGGGTAAATTGATCGAAATCAAAATTGACCCAAAGGTGGCCGTTTATACGAAATTAGCCTTCCGGCGTCCCTTTCGGGAACATTCGGCTATTTTTTTAAAAAACAGCGTCACCGACTTATTTAGTACAAAAGTTAGTTTTGATTTTTCGGCCATTTTTTCAAAAGGTGAAGTTGGACCTGATGGAGGTTGCCTACGTATCTCACATCCAGTGAGAATCAAACCCACGTAGTTCGGTTTTGACGAAACAAACGGCATTATTTATTTATTCACTTTACTAAAGGAAAACAAATAAGCTATTTCTATCTTGAGAGCAAAACACACACACATTTTTTTTTTTTTTTTTTTTTTTTTTTTAATCTCTAAAGCCGGTCAGCATGCAAGTCTATAACAGATAAATGCGCAAGACAAACAGGATGCAGCAGGATAGTCCGTTCATTTCAGGTCACCTGTCCTAGACGGACCCAACCCCTGTGTTGAGTCCCCTAAGCCAAATGCGACATGATGCAAATAAACGTTTCCTACTAGGGATCCGGCATGAAGCTTTGTTATTCTAGGTTTAAAAACCTGGGTTTATCCGTTCTAGACTTGGCTTACCCGAGCGGACAGCTCGAGCCGAGGAGGAGGCAGCAACCCGGGAATACATAAGCTTCACCGGTTTTGCAACTTATCCAAACCTCGTTCTAAAATGGGAATTAGACACTATACAGAAAAGAAGTCACACGAAGTGCACCCTTCTTCATGATTTAGAAGACTCGGAGAGGAGATTGGTTCCGGCACAATTTATATGTACAGTTCACAAAATATCAAAGCAGTAAAAACAACATTTGCACATTGATGCCAACATGTAAAAGAATCGGATAATAAAATATGCCAAATACAACAGTTATTCCGAGCTCGAATTCTAAAGATCTCCCCAGCAGAGTCGCCAGAGCTGTCACACCTCTTTTTTACGCACCCGCAAGGGTGCAAAGAGTTTTTCCAATTAAAGGACAATCGAGATGGGATTTATTTTAATTATTTCAGAGTCGCCACTTGGGAGATTGATGGTGTCCCAAGTCACCGGTTAAATCCCGAATCGAGGAAAAGAATGACTCTATTTAACAGTCCGCGAACCAGAAATCCGGATAAGGAATTCTATTAACCCGGGAGAAGGTGTTAGGCATTCCCGAATTCCGTGGTTCTAGCACGGTCGCTCAACTGTCGTGTTTGGCTTATCTATCCGCTTTTTACAATTATGTACTTAGTGCAAGTTAATATCCCTTTACCGCTTTTATTATTGGTTATGATTTACGAAAGAGAAAGTTGCTTAAAAATATGCTTTCGAATCACGTCACATGAAATGCACCCGGATCCTCGACATATTCCTATTCAACATTTCGGGGTTTGGATTCGGGTCGCATGAAATGCACACCCGTATTTAAGAAAATAGAACTAAAATATGCGCCCGGATCGACTACTTATTTACACTGTTGTGAAGGGCGTGATATTCGTTAAGAAACGACGCATCTCAACATCTAAGTATTTTATATGTACATTTATGAAGGCTGCGCGATTAGTGTAACTATTGGGTGAGACGCACCTTTGATTCAAATCTAAAGCGAAACTACATCCCACTGTATTTTACTTAAGAGTTGTTTCCAAATTATTAAAAACTTGCTACGAACCACACCGCATGAAATGCGCCTGTGGTTCCTGACACGCTTTGTTTACTCTTTCCCAAAATTGGGGTCGGGTCACATGAAATGCGCCCCCGACTCTTTTTAATCTAATTACGTCATTCCGTTGAGTAACAACTCCCTAGCTAATCTTGCTTTTAGCATAAGGTCTAACGTTAACAGATTTGGAGATTACACACACGAGCAGAGAAGATTGAATAGAGATACAACAGACTAATTCAGGTTTACATGCTTGTCTAACGACAGTGTATCTTTGGCCTAGCTACACTTTTCCAATAACCTAGACTAGCAATACAAGCTTAATTGGAGAATAACAGAATGTAATTAAACATAAGAACTTTAGACGACTACATGTTTCAATAGACTTTATGCATAAGCTTCAAACTTCATTCTTTTCGAACCAAGGAACTACAATAACAGAGGTGTGTACCTGGAATGCGGAAGAACAAGGAAGAGTGAGCAATGGCAATGCAACAACAGTAACAGGAGCAACAACAGTAGACCAGTAATAAACCAGCAAACCAACAGCAACTCAATATACCCAAGCAGCCACAACAACCAATGGCATGCAATCAAATAGACCAATAGCAACAACACACAGTAACAACCAATGGACCAGCAATCACTTAGACCAACAACCAGTGACAAACTGGATTGACAGCCACCAAAACCAGCCAGGCAGCACCACTATAGACACAAAACAACAACCAGCAGCAACACAACAGACCAGCCAGCAACACAACAATGAAACAACAGCAACAACCAACCCAGGCAGCAACCAAATAGACCAACCAGCAACACAAACGACCCAGAGAACAACAAAAGAGTGGCAGTGGACCAACAGTAGCAACACAATAGCACTGAACTGGCAACAATACTCAAACAATAGAAGAACCAGCACCGGACCAACAACACTGTGCACAGCAACACAAACGACCAAGAGCAGCAATACTAATGACCAACAAGCACCAAATGAGCACTGCCACCAACAGCAAAACACAACCACAACACACGAAAGACTAATAGCTCAGCCACTGAATCAAAACACACGAAACAGTGACCCCAAATCCAATGAAACAGTAGCCTTTCTCTCTGTATCTTCCTATATGTATCCTTTTTCTATTTTTCTCTTCAGTCTCACTGTCTATGTTTTTGCTCTCCAGGTATTCCCTAATGTCTGTATGAATATCCCCCTTATAGGTTCAGTTTGATGCTATATTTATAGCTAAAAGCCCCTCCAGAACACCTGCCCCCTAATTAACTATTACCCTGCCCACTCCTAACTCTGCCAGACCCATCAAATTCCCTGCATTCCCCACTACCTACTGTCCAATGTATGGACTCAAGCATTAAACAATGCTGGTGGCAGGAATCTCAGTGGGATGCCTTGCTGTGCAGGTTCCACTAGCCCTAGTATGGATATGTGATTAAACAATTAACCTATTAACTACAACCAATTATCCCCCTTTAATCTGAATCAAACAGTGACAAGCCCCTACACTAATGAATTGCACACAGGCGGATTCAGGGATCAATGTTACGAACTAATTCCTTGACGACTTTAATCACATTGGACCTATGATTCATTTTAACTACTGGAAACAGAGGGAATTGGCCAAATAAAAGGCCTCAAAGGAGGAGCACAGATCGACTGTTATGAGGAATTACAAGCATGATAGATGAGAACTGAAACAATGAATAAAACAAACACACATATTCACAAAATCGAATTAAATCGACCAAAGAAGAAATGAATACCTCGTAAGAAATCTGCCGACCAAGCTTCGAACTAAGATGTGGAATTATTGAAGCCAAACGGGCTTTAATCAAGATGTTCTCGATTGAGAACACCTAGACTAAAGTCCCTTGGACTTCAATTACGGCTAACCCGGCTTGAATTGAGTTTCTTCAAAATTAGGGTTCTTGGGCTCGGATTTGGGGCTTTTGCATTTCTGGTTAGATTCGAAGGCAAACGAAGGCCAGCGGGGGTACGAGGGAGGCCATGTGAGGGTTTGGAGTGAGTTTGGGGTGATTTGGCATTGGTTCGAGTTTGACTCGAATCTTCAAATGAAGATTCGAGGAGCTCCGGCATGATTCGAGGTTAGTGGAGGCTGGGTTCGTGATGGGGGAGGTGAGGGGAAGGTTTTGGCATTGGTTTGGTGGTGATTGGCCTACCGGAACCGCCGTGAGGCGATTTCCGGCAGGCGGCGCAAGGGTGGCGGACGGCGGAGAGAAGCCTGGTCTCTGAGGACCTTTGGGAGATGAAGGGAGAGGGGGGGTCTGGCTTGGGGGGGCGGGGTATGGAAAGGAGTTTATATATGTTTTGAGTAGTTAAATCCTGATCGTTGGATCAAACTTGATCAACGATCAGGATCCTCTCACTTAAACCAAACGGTGTCGTTTGGTTAAGTCATAGGCTGAATGTATTTTGGAATTAAAGGATTAATCTGGGCCGTTGGATAATAAAATCCAACGGTCCAGATCAAGTGTTACACAGGCTGAAGCTTGGACGGGTATTTGGGCTAGATTAGAAGAAATTCGTTTGGGCCTGGCTTTTAGACTAAGTTTTGGCCCAGATCGGATCTTCATGATGTACTATATGTGTATGTGTATATATATATATATACATGTATATATGTATATATACTAACCTATAACACCGCTATTTTTTACTGCAATTAACGTGCACAATTACATATCACCTAAAAATGTAAATCACATGACTTCGATATCAAACACTAAAAATGCAAAACTTAGCATATATATTTTTTTGTATTTTTAATTTAAATAAATAAACGTGCACACAAAAAGATAAAATAACACAAAATCACAAAAATCATACCCAACACGAAACTATTTTTATTTTTGAATTTTCTGGGAGTACTTCTCAAGTAAGGCAAAAATCACGTGCTCACAATATGCAATGGTCTGTACGAGACCTATTGGCTTAAAAACCGGTAATTATAAATATTGTTAATACAGAGATTATTGGCTAAATGCCGGTAATATATATATATTTATGAAATGGGATCGTGTGGTACGCCGACCACGAAGTGATTTAAATCTTGGCATTGGCCATAGTTGCCGTAGCCTATTGTTATATTTGGGAGCGGGTGGTACGCCTACCACAAGATATGATTGTTGATATATTTGGGAGCGGGTGGTACGCCTACCACAAGATATAATTATTGATATATTTGGGAGCGGGTGGTACGCCTACCACAAGATATAATTACCGATATATTGGGAGCGGGTGGTACGCCTACCACAAGATATAATTACTGTGATAGTTGGGAGCGGGTGGTACGCCTACCACGAGACATGAAATGAAAGAGGAAATTGAGACATGAAAGTAAGATTATTTTGGACATCTTGAGTTATTGAATATTATTATATTATTTCAGAGCAGAGTATTTCTTCATAAATGTATTATATATATATATATATATCTATATTGCAACTGTACAGGTTTAGGTGGGTGACTGGCCTTAGCCTTGTCACTAGTTCGCTGGGATAGGCCAGGCACTTACCAGCACATGGGGTCGGTTGTGCTGATACTACACTCTGCGCTCTTTTTGCGCAGATACAGGTTACGGACAGCGGCAGTAGCGACTTGTGGATTTTCCGACTACTGAGACTACGAGGTAGCCTTGCAGGCGTCCGCAGGACCCGTTGTCTCTCCTATCTATGCTTTTCATTCTGTTATCTCATGTAATCGAGATAAACAGCTTGTATTTTCCTTCAAACAATTATGTGTATTATTCTTAGAAGTTCGTGAGTATTGTGACACCAGTCTTGGGTAGTGTATCAGATTTGGATTTTTCTTTATCATATCCGGCTAAGTCTTCCGCTAATTTTGATTATTCCGCTGTAAGTTTTATGTTGTTAATAATAAATTGGTTATTAATGGAATTGTTATTAATATTTGGCTTGCCTAGCTTCTATTTAGTAGGCGCCATCATGACCCCGATGGTGGGAAATTTGGGTCGTGACAAGTTGGTATCAGAGCACTAGGTTGCATAGGTCTCACAACTCACGAACAACCTTAGTAGAGTCTGAAGGATCGGTACGGAGACGTCTGTATTTATCCTCCAGAGGCTACAGAGTTAGGAAAATATTCTCTTTATTCTTTCCAGTCGTGCGACTTGATCTTTTGAATGTTAATTGAACTTCTACTCTGTTCTTCCGCAGATGGTAAGGACACGTGCATCCTCATCTACCGACCAGCAGCCCGAGATCCCAGCAGCGACAGCTCCTGCTAGGGGTAGAGGCCGAGGTCGAGGTCGTCCTAGAGGACAAGGTAGGGGCAGAGCTCAGCCCCGAGCAGCAGCACGAGTGGCAGAACCTCATGTTCATATAGAGGAGGAAATTCCAGCCCCAGCAGCTCCAGTAGGCCCAGCTCAGGTCCCAGGAGGAGCTTTATTTTCACCGGATCTTCAAGATGCTTTGGTCCGGATAGCAGGTTTTATGGATCATGTCACCAGAGCAGGTTTATTACCGGTAGCACCAGCCACTTCTCAGGCTGGAGGAGGTAATCAGACTTCTGCTACGCGCACTCCAGAGCCAGTAATTCCCCAGGCTCAAGATCCTGTGATTCAGCCAGCTGAGGCGGTTCGGCCTATTATTGCGACTCCGTCCAATGATGGTGCAGCTATGTCTGCTGATGCGTTGTGGAGATTGGACAGGTTTACCAAGCTGTTCACTACCACATTCAGTGGTACTCCTTCGGAGGATCCACAGGATTTCCTATACAGCTGCCACGAAGTTCTCCGTACTATGGGTATTGTGGAGACAAATGGTGTGGATTTTGCTACTTTTCGGTTATCCGGTTCCGCCAAGACTTGGTGGAGAGATTATTGTCTAACCAGGCCAGCGGGATCGTCATCTTTGACTTGGGAGCAGTTTGCAGAATTATTCTTGGAGAAGTTCCTTCCAGCAACTCAGCGGGAGTTTATGCGCAGACAATTTGAGCGTCTTCATCAGGGTTCTATGTCTGTCACACAGTACAAGACTAGGTTCGTGGACCTGGCTCGTCATGCTGTTATCATACTTCCCACAGAGCGGGAGAGAGTGAGGAGGTTTATTGATGGCTTGAATCGGCCAATTCGGCTACAGATGGCTATGGGTGCAGGAACTGAAATCACTTTTCAGGAGGCGGCTAATGCAGCCCGCCGGATAGAGATGGCTCTGTCACAGGGAGCGAGACATGGATCAGATAAGAGATCTCGTAATTCGGGTAGATTCAGTGGTACCTCGTCCGGAGATAGAGATTTTTATGATAGAGGCCATCCTCCTAGGCCTTATCAGTCAGCTCTTCAGGTTTCTCATGATGCTTCGGGTGATCGTAATTCTCAGCCACGCTACTCTGATCAGCAGCCTATCAGTGCACCACCACTTCGCCATTTTCAGCAGCCGAGGGCTTGTTTTACGTGCGGTGATCTTAGGCACATTGCAAGGTATTGCCCTCGAGCTTCCGACAGATCTCACCAGCAGGGTTCTCGTGCCATGATTCAGGCCCCAGTTCCCTCACAGCCTGCCCAGCCAGCTAGAGGCGGAGGTAGAGGACATAGAGGTGGAGGTAGAGGTCATAGAGATGGAGCTCAGACCGATAGAGGTAGAGACCAGCCAGCAGCTGATCGTCCTAGAGATACTGCTCAGGGTGGTGGGGCACAGCCCCGATGTTATGCACTTCCCGCCAGACCAGAGGCTGAGTCTTCTGATGCCGTCATTACGGGTATTATTTTGGTTTGTGATAGAAAGGCATCAGCATTATTTGACCCCGGGTCTACATATTCGTATGTGTCTTCCTATTTTGCACCATACTTGATTCAGCCCAGTGATCCACTGAGTGTTCCTGTTCATGTGTCTACACCAGTAGGCGACTCTATTGTGGTTGATCGAGTTCATCGGTCATGTATTATAGTAATTGAGGGTCTCGAGACCCGTGCTGATTTATTACTCCTAAATACGGTGGACTTCGATATTATACTAGGCATGGACTGGCTATCTCCGTATCATGCTATTCTAGATTGCCATGCCAAGACTGTGACTTTAGCCCTGCCAAATTCGCCTCGTATAGAGTGGAAAGGAATTTCAGGTCATACTAGCCGTAATGTTATTTCTTATGTTAAAGCTCAGCGTATGGTTGGAAAGGGATGCTTGGCTTATTTGGCCTATGCCCGTGATTCTAGTGCTGAGGTTCCTTCTATTGACTCTGTGCCTGTGGTTCGCGAATTTCCTGAAGTATTTCCTTCAGACTTGCCAGGTATGCCGCCCGATAGGGACATTGATTTTTGCATTGATTTGGCTCCGGGCACTCAGCCCATTTCCATTCCCCCATACCGTATGGCTCCGCCAGAGTTAAAAGAATTGAAGGAACAGTTGCAGGATTTACTTGAAAAGGGTTTCATTAGGCCCAGTGTTTCGCCGTGGGGTGCACCCGTATTATTTGTAAAGAAGAAAGATGGTTCGATGAGAATGTGCATTGACTATCGACAGTTAAACAAGGTGACTATCAAAAATAAATATCCACTTCCGCGAATTGATGATTTATTTGACCAGCTTCGGGGTGCCAAGGTATTTTCAAAGATAGATTTGAGATCTGGCTATCATCAGCTGAAGATTAGGGCATCTGATGTCCCTAAGACCGCGTTTCGCACTCGGTATGGACATTATGAATTTCTGGTCATGTCTTTTGGGTTGACAAATGCTCCAGCAGCTTTTATGGAATTAATGAATCGGGTGTTCCGGCCTTATTTAGACTTGTTTGTAATAGTCTTCATTGATGACATATTAATATATTCCCGCAATCAGGAGGAGCATGCGCAACATCTCAGAGTGGCCTTGCAGACTCTGAAAGATAGCCAGCTATATGCAAAATTTTCAAAGTGTGAATTTTGGCTAAGTTCGGTTGCATTCCTGGGTCATATTGTGACGGCAGCAGGTATTCAGGTTGATCCGAAGAAAATTGAGGCAGTCAAGAGCTGGCCTAGACCGACATCAGCCACGGATATTCGGAGTTTCTTGGGGTTAGCGGGCTATTATCGCCGATTCGTAGAAGGATTTTCGTCTATTGCAACCCCACTGACCAGATTGACCCAGAAGGGTGTTCAATTTGAATGGTCCGATGAATGTGAGGCGAGCTTTCAAAAGCTCAAGACAGCCTTGACCACAGCACCAGTATTGATTTTACCCACAAGTACGGGACCTTGTACTGATTATTGTGATGCTTCCTGTATTGGGCTTGGTGCAGTGTTAACGCGGGATGGCAAGGTTATTGCCTATGCTTCGAGGCAGTTGAAGATGCATGAAAAGAATTACCCAGTGCATGATCTAGAATTGGCGGCGATTATTCACGCATTGAATATCTGGAGGCATTATTTGTATGGTGTAGCATGTGAAGTATACACCGATCATAAGAGTCTTCAGTATTTGTTTAAGCAGAAAGAGTTGAATATGAGGCAAAGAAGATGGCTAGAGTTGCTAAAAGACTATGATGTTACTATTTTATATCACCCAGGTAAGGCCAATGTGGTGGCCGATGCATTGAGTAGAAAGTCAGCCAGCATGGGTAGTCTTGCATATATTCCGGTCAGTCAGAGACCATTGGCTCTAGACGTCCAAGCATTAGCCAACCGGTTCGTGAGATTGGATATTTCTGAGCCTAGCAGAGTGTTAGCCTGCACGGTCGCTCGTTCTTCTTTATTAGAGCGTATCCGTGAGAGGCAATTTGATGATCCTCATTTGCGTGAGTTGAGAAATACAATACAGCGGGGAGGTGCCACACAGGTAAATCTAGATGATGATGGGGTATTGAAATTGCAGGGGTCGAGTTTGTGTGCCCAATGTCGAAGGGATTCGAGAGTTAATCTTAGCAGAGGCCCACGGTTCGCGGTATTCTATTCACCCAGGCGCCGCGAAGATGTATCAGGACTTACGTCAGCACTATTGGTGGCGCAGAATGAAGAAAGATATCGTTGCGTATGTTGCTCGGTGTCTAAATTGTCAGGCAGGTGAAATATGAGCACCAGAGACCTGGTGGTGTATTCCAGAGGATTGAAATTCCCGAGTGGAAATGGGAGCGGATCACTATGGATTTCGTTACTGGACTTCCTTTGACTAGACGGAAATTTGATGCTATTTGGGTCATTGTTGATAGGCTGACCAAGTCAACACACTTTATTCCAGTATCCGTCTCCTACTCATCGGAGAGGTTAGCGGAGGTTTACATTAGGGAGATTGTTCGTCTCCATGGAGTGCCAGTATCTATTATCTCTGATCGGGGTACGCAGTTTATCTCGCGGTTCTGGAGAGCGGTCCAGCGAGAGTTAGGCACCCAGGTTCAGTTGAGTACAGCATTTCATCCTCAGACGGATGGCCAGTCCGAGAGGACTATTCAGATTCTAGAGGACATGCTTCGAGCTTGTGTTATTGATTTCGGAGGTTCGTGGGACCAGTTTCTGCCATTAGCAGAGTTCGCCTACAATAACAGTTACCAATCTAGCATCCAGATGGCTCCGTATGAGGCGTTATATGGTAGGCGATGTCGATCACCAATTGGATGGTTTGAACCGGGAGAGGCTCGGTTGTTGGGTACGGATCTAGTTCAGGAGGCCTTAGATAAGGTCAAGACTATTCAGGAGAGATTGCGTTCAGCTCAGTCTAGGCAAAAGACTTATGCGGATCGTAAGGTTCGAGATGTAGATTTCATGGTTGGTGAACGAGTATTGCTCCGGGTGTCGCCTATGAAGGGCGTGATGAGGTTTGGGAAGAAGGGCAAGCTCAGCCCTAGGTATATTGGTCCATTTGAGATTCTAGACAGAGTGGGAGGGGTGGCTTACAGATTAGCTTTGTCGCCTAGCTTATCAGCCGTGCATCCAGTTTTTCACGTATCTATGCTTCGGAGATACCACGGCGATCCCACACATGTGTTAGACTTCAGCATTGTCCAATTGGACAATGATCTATCTTACGAGGAGGAGCCGGTGGCTATTCTAGACCGGCAGGTTCGACACTAGAGCTCTGATACCAACTTGTCACGATCCTAGTTCACCAATCGTGAACATGTCATGACGGCACCCAATCCCCACGACTAGGTAAGCCTAACACTTTGCGGAATGTACAAGTTTATGAACTTTAAACAAGAAATAGCGGAAAATGATATAAATAGGAATGTAATCCGTGCCGCTTGGCACATACACTCGTCAACACACCGCATAAAAATACCACCAAGACCCGGAATCCCACGGGTAACACAGACTAAAAGAAATACAACTGTGGCTCTATGTGTAAAGAGTATCTAAGACAACGAAATGAAGGAAAACATCTACTAGAACTATCAGAATAGAAGGAGGGCCTCCGGATCCGCGGACGTAGCAGATCATACCTCGAGGTCTCCAAGTGTGCTGCTGATATCACCTAGTATGGGCCTGTCCTGATGTACCTGGATCTGCACAACAAAAGTGTGTAGAAGAGTAGCATGAGTACACCACGGCGGTACTCAGTAAGTGCCAAGCCTAACCTCGATGGAGTAGTGACGAGGAAGGTCAGGGCCCTACTGAGAGAACAATAATATAATGATGATAACAATAATAAGCAGTTTAAATAATTATGAATCCGAATGACGACAGTAAAGTGATTTCTGCAACCGTCTACAATGTAAGCTAGCAGCAAGTAAATAACTAAATAAAAACTCAATCAGCAAGTCCAGGACCTGTGGGAATCGAACCCACAGTCCCATTGACAGTACCTCTAGGTCTCCGGGAATCGAACCCGCAGCCCATATCTCAATAAATAATCAATAACTCAGGATCTCCGGGAATCGAACCCGCAGTCCCTACCAATAACTCAGGATCTCGGGAATCGAACCCGTAGTCCCTACCAATAACTCAGGATCTCGGGAATCGAACCCGTAGTCCCTACCAATAACTCGGGATCTCGGGAATCGAACCCGTAGTCCCTACCAATATCACGCCGGGTCTCTGGGAATCGAACCCACAGCCCTGGGTCTCCGGGAATCGAACCCGCAGTCCACAAACAATATCACTCCGGGTCTCTGGGAATCGAACCCACAGCCCTGGGATCTCCGGGAATTGAACCCGCAGTCCACCAACACATCAAATAAAGAAAACACACAGAGAGAGTATAATATGTTAAATTACAACTTCACCGAAATTAGTGCCGACAATTTATCAAGAGTTCAAGTAAATCAACTAGGCAATTAAACATGTTGAGTCCTAGCTAATCATGCTTTTCTAAGTAATACCGGGTAATGGTAACGCTTTTATCAGCTAAGAGCAGGAATATCACTAATCAGACAATTCAAGTAAAGTGTGTTACAACAACCAGCGCATGTACACGCCCGTCACCTCGCGTACAAGGCATTTAAACTATCACATAATATCCTAGGGGTGAAAGTTCCCCCACACGAGGTTAGACAAGCCACTTACCTCAATTCCGGTACAACACCGCTAAGTAATAACCCTCTTGCCACGAATGTCGGCCTCCACAAGTGTAGTATCTGATAAAATCAATAGAATCACGTCAAAATAGGCCAATTGGGCATTACCCAATCAAAATAACTCAAAATTCACCAAAACCCACAAGTTGCCAAAACCCGACTTTCGGTACGCTTAACGGAAATTCACGAAAGTTATATATTCGGAACCCTTGTTTCAATACGAGTCTATGCATATAAAGTTTACCAAATTCGGACTCCGTTTGCCCACTCAAAACCTTGATTTTCTAAAGGTTTTGGTCTAGGGTGAAAACCCCCATTAATTACCCAAATTCCTCCATTTTCATGAAAAACTTGCATAATATTATCAACAACAATCATAATTGGAGTCCATAATTGATTACCTGAAGAAACCCCTTGAATCTCCCTTCAAAATCGCCCAAATCGCCCCTTAAGCCGAGACCCAAAATGTGTGAAATGTTCTGAAATTTTTCTAACTTCTGATACACTTACTTACAGCGATTTTCGCTTCTGCGGAACATTTTCCGCTTCTACGCATCCGTATCCGCGACCAAAGGGTCGCTTCGGCGGTTCCAGGCCTGGCCGGCCATTTCCGCTTCTGCGAACAAGAGGGCCGCTTAAGCGGATCCGCTTCTGCGGACACGTCCGCCTCTGCGCATAATTGACCGCTTCTGCGGTCTCGCCCAAACGGTAAGATGTCCGCTTCTGCGGACCATGTCCATTTCTCCCCGTCCGCTTCTGCGATCACCGGCATCGCACCAGCGACCCCGCTTCAGCGGATTGGATTCCGCTTCTGCGGAAATAGCCGCTCCTGCGCATCTCGTCCGCTTCTGCGGACACGCTCCTGCGCCCGAAATTCCGCAGGAGCGGAAACAACAGAAGCAGGATCCCAACCTGCAATTCTTCCACAATTTCTCCCGTTTAACCATCCGAAATCACCCCGAGGCCCCCGGGACCTCATCCAAACATACCAACACATCTTAATACCTTATTCGAACTTGCTCAAATCCTCAAAACACGTCTAACAACATCAAATCCCATAATTCACATCGAATTCAAGCCTAAATTTCTTAAAACTTTCCGAATTGCACATTCGGTCAAAAACCCGTCCAAACGACGTCCGAATGACCTGAAAATTTGCGGACATATCCAAAATCACATAACGAAGCTACAGAAATTGTCGGAATTCCATTCCGACCCCCGGATCAAAATCTCACCTATCGATCGGATTCGCCAAAATTTCAACCTTCGGCATTTCAAGCCTAATTGAGCTACGGACCTCCAAAATACATTCCGAACGCGCTCCTAACCCCGAAATCACCTAACGGAGCTAATGGAACCATCGGATTTCCGTTCCAAGATCGTCTTAACACTGTTCCGGCTACGGACCGTTTTCTAGTTTCAAAGCTCTTATTTAGGGACTAAGTGTCCCAAAATGCTCAAATTTTCGGAACCGACTCTCCCGGCAACCCACAATAGCAGAAATGAACTTAGGGGAACAGTTAAATTAGGGATTGGGGCGTAATTTTCTAAAACGACCGGTCGGGTCGTTACATCTTCCCACACTTAAAGATTCGTTCGTCCTCGAACGAGCATAGAAAACATACCCGGAGTAGTGAAAAGATGAGGGTACTGGCTGCGCATATCCTGTTCGGTCTCCCAAGTCGCCTCCTCGACCGGCTGGCCCCGCCACTGAACCTTTACCGAAGCGATGTTCTTTGACCTTAGCTTTCTGACTTGCCTGTCTAGAATGGCTACTGGCTCCTCAACATAAGACAGATCCTTGTCTAGCTGATCGGATGTGAAATCCAACACGTGCGACGGGTCACCATGGTATCTCCGGAGCATGGAGACATGAAACACGGGGTGAACTCCGGCTAGGCTGGGAGGTAAGGCCAACTCATAAGCAACCTCCCCAACACGCCTCAAAATCTAAAAAGGGGCAATAAATCTAAGACTCGGCTGAGCACATTAGCCTGATATATCTGAAGATATTCCCTCTTGTTTAAGCAATTAAGTCTTAGAGCCTAATTCCAACATCCGGAATTCTATGTCGGGCTTGTTTTCATCAAGAGATCACTCAATATTCCTCAAACGCCGTCCTCAAACATGACTGCATAACCTTGCTGGATTCTTACCTTGCAACTCAAAATCCACAAGACCACAATAATATTTTATGATCAAATTAGCCAAAAATTCAACGAATCAGATGCTCCCATCACACCTCATGATCTACATAGGTCTCGTTCCAACCTTTACAATACTGACACGATGGAAGAGATGTGTTGATACCCATAACCAACTACTGAATCAACAATTCATTGGTCCATACTCCTGACAAGATCCATTACCCTGTCCTAAACCAGAGGATGATCATTTCCTCTATAGTATACTTCATATAATCAATTTGCACTGACCCCAAATCACATAATCTCATCTCACCCAGTACGAACTGCTCAAGCGATAAGCCACATCGGACATAATCAAAAGTCCCACAAGATGACACAATGTGCTACTAATCCACTAATACGTACGTGATACAAAGGAAGGCGAAAACTAGAGAGAATTATTCAGCTCTCACATAAACATGGGCCTCCTCAGAAAATAGGAAACATAACACATAAAAGCAATTATAGACACCGAAATAGACACCACATTGTTGCGGCGTGCAACCCGATCCCAACAATATGCCCATGGCGGCGTGCCACCCGATCCCAACAATATAACCATGGCGGCGTGCCACCCGATCCCAACAATATAACCATGGCGGCGTGCCACCCGATCCCAACAATATAACCATGGCGGCGTGCCACCCGATCCCAACAATATAAAACTCACACAAGGAGTCATATGTCGAGCCGAATAGTTCGTCACATCGAAATACTGACTATCGATCATAAGCACACTAAGGTGCATGATATCAGACACAATGAAACATATAGCGCTATAGGCTACAACTCAAGCACAACCGAGGTGCGATATAAGATCTGAGTCTCAAGAGCCATCATGCTCCTATAACATCACCGCTGAGCGGAACCCCAACACATAAGGAACTTACCAAGCCGTCTCACACTCATACGGCACAATATATCTTACATGAATTAACCAACCGCGAAATAAGACCGCGACTATCCCTTCATAAAGGGCGCATTGTTGGAAGAAACATAACTGGCCTGACGCAAGGCTCACTTCCACATTTAAATCTATCCACCGACCTTAAGTCTATCATGGTCGTGCCAAGATAAGTCAATAGTATTTCACAGTTCTATAACCCAATAAGCAGAGTGCCCTCCAGGCATAAGTTCTCAAATGGATGATATCACCGAACTCCTCATACTTGGTTTAAATTTCTAACCAATCAAGTGACTACAAGTCACACCTATACAATCTTCTTGTGGGTCAAGCTCCCACCATCTTCCGAATAATTAAACGGACTTGCACATTCAGCCCACCGGCTGCACTAACACTGAAAAGCGATCAGGAGTCCCTAACCGGGATGCAAAGCCTTTCTCATAGAACACCGACCTCAAATGATACCGATGCTAATACCCATCTTACTCAAAACACCGACACTCTTTCCCTGCTCATCCGAGCTCTTTATATCACATTCATTGACCAAACTGTGACCTTAGTCCTTCAAATTTCATACTACTCGCTGCACCCCACGTGCCGATATACGATAGACACAATTTCCATCATAGCTCTAGAACTGACGATAGGCTAATACTTCATCACATAAGACCTTCCATTTAACTCATTTTAGGAGAACTATAGCAACACACAGTGAGTTCTCATAACCGTTTAATATGCCAATCTCTAAGTAGTGGTCCAAGCCACCATAACCCTTTCCAAGATCCGCCTACTCATAACAGGCCCTTAACAGAAGAATACTTCAGAATTACATCAATCACTGCGGCCGACAAGTCTCAAATGCACCGCCACAAATCACATGCATAATTCGATCACGTTGTATGAATCGATCATTGACACCAATACGCCAACTCAACTATGGCTGATCAATCTACTTCCTTCCAGGTTATCCTTGATTGCCTTAGAAATGTTAATATCTTCCTTCAATACCTAACTTATTCCAACCGCACTTACCCCGAGTGACCTTAAATCATGAGGCCATGCTATCTCAATAACGACGACCATTTCATGTCTCTCAAATACTACACCACAAGTCAAAACATCATAGATCGTTTTGTGCTTTTCTTCATAAGTTGCTTCAAAAGCTTGAGCCTCAACTGTACTTATAGACTCAGAATTATCAGGCACCACACTTTACCTCTCGAATTCACTAGGACCGCTATTGAGAACCATCCGGTTCTAACTTGCCCCAGTACGCAACCAACTCTACTGAATTTCTTTATAACATATGAATACCCTCTCGATAAAGCACCCAGCGGAATCACTTCCCGCGAAGCCCGCACCTATACGAGGCATAAATCATGAATTTTCCCTCAAGTTTGAACATGAGCCAGTAAGGCTAAACATAACATGCATTCAACAATACATATACTCAAATTGCCACACATGGTCCTTTTTCCGTGGCTGCAATAACACAATAATACGCTGGTATCCATAATTCACACAAGTAATTAACCATGTGATCCAATCTTAAGCGGTGGGACTCTCCCACTTAGCCCAAAGCCACTATTACACGACTCTCGAACACATTATAACCATTCTCTCAAGTCATTTACTATTATTCAACTGCAACTCACTTGATCCAACGAATATAACCACCTGTGCTATATTAGCACTCTAACACCATAGGGTATGAACTCATCCCAATACAACCAAGCATATTCCCGCTCTATGTATCGAACATTCTTTACCACGACAACTTAAGACATACTGTGATTCTCACACCTACGAAGCACCATGTAGCCTTCGCCGAAGTCTTCCCTGCCGATAATGAAATGTAGAATTATTATGGACACAGGAACATCAAAAGTCCCAACGTCATACCATACGAGTCTCAACTCTTACTCTTCCACAAGTTCCAAAGAACTTTTTGAATAGCACCTAAATACAGTGCGAGCCAAATCGGATATGATACATGACCCATAATTTGGTCGTTGATAGTGAAATCCTTTCAGTTAGCACGAAGCCTTAAAGATACATCTTGCTAATCCACGATAATAGCCTTTATCATATGTATGTCTTCATCATAAGACAACCCAAGACATTGGTTTGGTACATGTCCTTCTTAAGACAGTTAAACTCATTTTCCCCAGTATCTCTGCTGGTTGAATTCTTCGCTAAATAGATATCTCATATGAACCATATAGTCTTTATTACCACTAACTATCTTTAGATCTACATCCACCTCGTGATTCTACCTTTATTGTGACGATTAGGCAGTTAAGTAAACCTTCTCAAGACCATACTTATCAACTGAATGTCAGAACCTAGTGCACCCCCATGTGCACAGTTGAAGATCTCTCAATTCTATTGCATTATCGATATGGATGACACGCGGTAACAATGGTTGAGTAAATTCTTGACTTCCTTGAGATCTCTCTGCAGCGTCACGAACCGTTGGCGCATACTTGATACCGAGTGCGCAATTTCAATACACGAGTGGATGCAAAAGAACATATGACATAGGCTTCAACTGAATAAATGACGCACGATAAGGAATTCAAAGAATTGAAGAGTTTCCTAAACAGTTACATAGCCCCTCGTAGATAAATACAGACGTCTCCGTATCGATCAGCGAGAATCTAAGTAACCGGTCTGTGTCCCGTGACTCCTACGAACCTAGAGCTCTGATACCAACTTGTCACGACCCTAGTTCACCAATCGTGAACATGTCATGACGGCACCCAATCCCCACGACTAGGTAAGCCTAACACTTTGCGGAATGTACAAGTTTATGAACTTTAAACAAGAAATAGCGGAAAATGATATAAATAGGAATGTAATCCGTGCCGCTTGGCACATACACTCGTCAACACACCGCATAAAAATACCACCAAGACCCGGAATCCCACGGGTAACACAGACTAAAAGAAATACAACTGTGGCTCTATGTGTAAAGAGTATCTAAGACAACGAAATGAAGGAAAACATCTACTAGAACTATCAGAATAGAAGGAGGGCCTCCGGATCCGCGGACGTAGCAGATCATACCTCGAGGTCTCCAAGTGTGCTGCCGATATCACCTAGTATGGGCCTGTCCTGATGTACCTGGATCTGCACAACAAAAGTGTGCAGAAGAGTAGCATGAGTACACCACGGCGGTACTCAGTAAGTGCCAAGCCTAACCTCGATGGAGTAGTGACGAGGAAGGTCAGGGCCCTACTGAGAGAACAATAATATAATGATGATAACAATAATAAGCAGTTTAAATAATTATGAATCTGAATGACGACAGTAAAGTGATTTCTGCAACCGTCTACAATGTAAGCTAGCAACAAGTAAATAACTAAATAAAAACTCAATCAGCAAGTCCAGGACCTGTGGGAATCGAACCCACAGTCCCATTGACAGTACCTCTGGGTCTCCGGGAATCGAACCCGCAGCCCATGTAGTCCCTACCAATAACTCAGGATCTCGGGAATCGAACCCGTAGTCTCTACCAATAACTTAGGATCTCGGGAATCGAACCCGTAGTCCGTACCAATAACTCGGGATCTCGGGAATCGAACCCGTAGTCCCTACCAATAACTCGAGATCTCGGGAATCGAACCCGTAGTCCCTACCAATATCACGCCGGGTCTCTGGGAATCGAACCCACAGCCCTAGGTCTCCGGAATCGAACCCGCAGTCCACAAACAATATCACTCCGGGTCTTTGGGAATCGAACCCACAGCCCTGGGATCTCCGGGAATTGAACCCGCAGTCCACCAACACATCAAATAAAGAAAACACACAGAGAGAGTATAATATGTTAAATTACAACTTCACCGAAATTAGTGCCGACAATTTATCAAGAGTTCAAGTAAATCAACTAGGCAATTAAACATGTTGAGTCCTAGCTAATCATGCTTTTCTAAGTAATACCGGGTAATGGTAACGCTTTTATCGGTTAAGAGCAGGAATATCACTAATCGTACAATTCAAGTAAAGTGTGTGTTACAACAACCAGCGCATGTACACGCCCGTCACCTCGCGTACAAGGCATTTAAACTATCACATAATATCCTAGGGGTGAAAGTTCCCCCACACGAGGTTAGACAAGCCACTTACCTCAATTCCGGTACAACACCGCTAAGTAATAACCCTCTTGCCACGAATGTCGGCCTCCACAAGTGTAGTATCTGATAAAATCAATAGAATCACGTCAAAATAGGCCAATTGGGCATTACCCAATCAAAATAACTCAAAATTCACCAAAACCCACAAGTTGCCAAAACCCGACTTTCGGTACGCTTAACGGAAATTCACGAAAGTTATATATTCGGAACCCTTGTTTCAATACGAGTCTATGCATATAAAGTTTACCAAATTCGGACTCCGTTTGCCCACTCAAAACCTTGATTTTCTAAAGGTTTTGGTCTAGGGTGAAAAACCCCCATTAATTACCCAAATTCCTCCATTTTCATGAAAAACTTGCATAATATTATCAACAACAATCATAATTGGAGTCCATAATTGATTACCTGAAGAAACCCCTTGAATCTCCCTTCAAAATCGCCCAAATCGCCCCTTAAGCCGAGACCCAAAATGTGTGAAATGTTCTGAAATTTTTCTAACTTCTGATACACTTACTTACAGCGATTTTCGCTTCTGCGGAACATTTTCCGCTTCTACACATCCGTATCCGCGACCAAAGGGTCGCTTCAGCGGTTTCAGGCCTGGCCGGCCATTCCCGCTTCTGCGAACAAGAGGGCCGCTTAAGCGGCTCCGCTTCTGCGGACAAGTCCGCCTCTGTGCATAATTGACCGCTTCTGCGGTCTCGCCCAAACGATAAGATATCCGCTTCTGCGGACCATGTCAATTTCTCCCCGTCCGCTTCTGCGATCCCTGGCATCGCACCAGCGACCCCGCTTCAGCGGATTGGATTCCGCTTCTGCGGAAATAGCCGCTCCTGCGCATCTCGTCCGCTTCTGCGGACACGCTCCTGCGCCCAAAATTCCGCAGGAGCGGAAACAACAGAAGCAGGATCCCAACCCGCAATTCTTCCACAATTTCTCCCGTTTAACCATCCGAAATCACCCCGAGGCCCCCGGGACCTCATCCAAACATACCAACACATCTTAATACCTTATTCGAACTTGCTCAAATCCTCAAAACACGTCTAACAACATCAAATCCCATAATTCACATCGAATTCAAGCCTAAATTTCTTAAAACTTTCCGAATTGCACATTCGATCAAAAACCCGTCCAAACGACGTCCGAATGACCTGAAAATTTGCGGACATATCCAAAATCACATAACGAAGCTACAGAAATTGTCGGAATTCCATTCCGACCCCGGATCAAAATCTCACCTATCGATCGGATTCGCCAAAATTTCAACCTTCGGCATTTCAAGCCTAATTGAGCTACGGACCTCCAAAATACATTCCGAACGCGCTCCTAACCCCGAAATCACCTAACGGAGCTAATGGAACTATCGGATTTCCGTTCCGAGATCGTCTTAACACTGTTCCGGCTACGGACCGTTTTCTAGTTTCAAAGCTCTTATTTAGGGACTAAGTGTCCCAAAATGCTCAAATTTTCGGAACCGACTCTCCCGGCAACCCACAATAGCAGAAATGAACTTAGGGGAACATTCTAAACCGGCAGGTTCGACAGTTAAGGTCGAAGAGTTATACTTTTGTGCGTGTTCAGTGGAGAGGTCAGCCTCCTGAGGCATCGACCCGGGAGTCCGAGTCCGATATGCGGAGCCGCTACCCTCATTTGTTCCCCAACTCAGGTACTTCCTTCTCTCGTCCGTTCGAGGACGAATGGTTGTTCTAGAGGTGGAGGATGTGACGACCCAAAAGGTCATCACCTGCTTTCCTCATTCCGAGCTTTTGAGGTCTTGAAAACCTCATTTATAGTTGCCTCGATTTGCGTGCACAGTCCGGGCACAAAGCTGGAAAAGATTTATGTTGAAATATGTGAAATATGTGAAAAAGTAGAAGAATTTTGATATTAATATTGATATGGTTGACTTTGGTCAACATTTTTGGTAAACGGACCCGGATCCGTGATTTGACTATTTCAGAAAATCCGTAGAAAAATATGGAACTTGGGCGTATGCCCGGAATAGAAATCCGAGGTCTAGAACCCCAGTAAAAGAATTTTTCTGTTAAATTGTTTTCCGAAAATGTTTAAGGAAAATGAAACTGAATTTTGATTAAAAAGTACTGTTATCGGGCTCGTATTTTGGTTCCGACGCCCGGTACAGGTCATATATATTGGTTAAGCGCTTCCCGTAAAGTTTGGTTGAAAACGGACGTCGTTTGACGTGTTTCGGCCTTAAATTGGAAAGTTTGGAAATTATGAAATCTTAAAGAATTCTTGAGCTTTAAGGCTCAATTCAATGATTTTGATGTTATTTTGGCGATTTGATCGCTCGAGCAAGTTCGTATGATGTTATTGAGTTAGTGTGCATATTTGGTTGGGAGCCCCGAGGGCTCGGGTGAGTTTCGGATAGGTATCGGGGTGGTTTTGGACTTGGAAAAATTGCAGAAAATCTGCAGCAGGCATTTCCTCATCGCGTTCGCGATGCTTTGGTCGCGTTCGCGAAGAACATTTCATCCCTTCTTCGCGTTCGCGTCATGTTGATCGCGTTCGCGATGCCCAGCATTTTCCTTCATCGCGATCGCGGACTCCTTCTCGCGTTCGCGCAAAATAAATTGAACCAGTCATATTTTCCTTTACGCGTTCGCGTGTCTTAGCCCGCGTTCGCGTAGGCCAAATTTGAAGCCCAGTATTTTCTTCTTCGCGTTCGCGACTCACCCTACGCGAACGCGATGGCCCGATATTTTCCTTCATCGCGAACGCGACCAGGGAGTCGCGAACGCGTTGAACAAATTATTGCCCAGTGAATTTAATCCCAAAACAGAACACTTACGGGATTTTATCCCATTTTCACAAACTCTTTTTTTCTCCACAGCTCCTTGGGCGATTTTGAACAATTCTTCATCAAACTTCTTGGGTAAGTGATTTTTAACTCGTTTTCTTCATTTTCCATCAATATTATTTGAATTCCTAAGCCTAAATAGGTGTAAATGGGTAGAAAAATTGAGAATTGAGTATAGTAAGGGTTTTCAAAGAATTTGCGATCTAGACCTCGTTTTTGAGTCGAACTTAAGAACAAATTGTATATTTGAACTCATGGGTGATTGGGTGAACTTATTTTGGTTCGAAACTTGAGTTTCGATTATGTGGGCCCGGGGTCGATTTTTACTATTCCGGGCAGAATGTTGTAAAAATCATATTTAGCAATATGAACTAGTTTGTTAAGTAGAATTGATGATATTAAATCAATCGTGTATAGATACGATTGGATTGGAGTCAAATTCAAAAGGAAAAGGCATTGCTACGGATTGAATCGTTCGTAAACTTTCGAGGTAAGTGTTTGTTCTATCCTAGTTTGTAGGAATACGAATTTAGTTATGAATAAAATGTTGAATAAGAATTATTGGTGTTATACCGGTAATGAAGGTAAATTGTTGAAATTATTATAAATTATTGGTTTAAAAACCGGTAATTATAAATATTGTTAATACAGAGATTATTGGCTAAATGCCGGTAATATATATATATTTATGAAATGGGATCGTGTGGTACGCCGACCACTTATATATTTATGAAATGGGATCGTGTGGTACGCCGACCACGAAGTGATTTAAATCTTGGCATCGGCCATAGTTGCCGGTAGCCTATTGTTATATTTGGGAGCGGGTGGTACGCCTACCACAAGATATGATTGTTGATATATTTGGGAGCGGGTGGTACGCCTACCACAAGATATAATTATTGATATATTTGGGAGCGGGTGGTACGCCTACCACAAGATATAATTACCGATATATTGGGAGCGGGTGGTACGCCTACCACAAGATATAATTACTGTGATAGTTGGCAGCGGGTGGTACGCCTACCACGAGACATGAAATGAAAGAGGAAATTGAGACATGAAAGTAAGATTATTTTGGACATCTTGAGTTATTGAATATTATTATATTATTTCAGAGCAGAGTATTTCTTCATAAATGTATTATATATATATATATATCTATATTGCAACTGTACAGGTTTAGGTGGGTGACTGGCCTTAGCCTTGTCACTAGTTCGCTGGGATAGGCCAGGCACTTACCAGCACATGGGGTCGGTTGTGCTGATACTACACTCTGCGCTCTTTTTGCGCAGATACAGGTTACGGGCAGCAGCAACGGCAGTAGCGACTTGTGGATTTTCCGACTACTGAGACTACGAGGTAGCCTTGCAGGCGTCCGCAGGACCCGTTGTCTCTCCTATCTATGCTTTTCATTCTGTTATCTCATGTAATCGAGATAAACAGCTTGTATTTTCCTTCAAACAATTATGTGTATTATTCTTAGAAGTTCGTGAGTATTGTGACACCAGTCTTGGGTAGTGTATCAGATTTGGATTTTTCTTTATCATATCTGGCTAAGTCTTCCGCTAATTTTGATTATTCCGCTGTAATTTTTATGTTGTTAATAATAAATTGGTTATTAATGGAATTGTTATTAATATTTGGCTTGCCTAGCTTCTATTTAGTAGGCGCCATCATGACCCCGATGGTGGGAAATCTGGGATCTGAACCTCTCCATGGATAGGCAGATTAATCAATTATCATGAATAAAGATCACTAATATTTTCTGATGTCCATATAATTACTTCTATTATCTTTTCCTTATTAAATTTCAGACATATTACGACTTGTTATGATTGACCCCTCATTTATATTAATTGTTTCTGAATTCATAAATACTTATGAACATTTTGAGCCAAACAGAGTAGTTTATGGATGGAGTTGGCTTTTACTTAATAGGTTGATTAGGATTTTCATTGTGGGGACATTTGATTTGTAATAAATGTGTCAGCATCATTGCTGAGTCAATCAAACCAATAGCTACAAGCAAAAGCTTCCTATACTATATATATATAACACCTTCTTCCCCCTTTCCATTCATCAACAAAATACAAATTCAATTGAAAAAAAAAATGGATTCCAATTCAATCTCCAAGGTAAGGACTACCCTTTTCCTCTATTCTTCTTTTTTCTCCATTGAAGTTATGCACATTATTTGAACATTGTTGTTACATGTCGGACACTCTGAATTTTTAATTTTCTAAATTTTCTTGCTACTTTTCTTATTACACTTGGACTAAATCAGCTGTTAATCTCTTTATTTTCTTTCTGTGTTTTATTATTTTGCCTTTCCTTTGGTCTCATCAGTTCATAATTATGTTCTTCAACTTAATTGGGAGAAGGGGTGCTGCCTTTTTCTTGTGGGTCATCTGTGTTCTTGTTTTCTAATTTTCCTTTATATGTACAGTAATCTTTCTCTTTTCTTGATTAAAAATTAAAATCTCTCTATCTTTTTCATTCTTTTTTTTTTTTTTTAAAACCATTCCGACTCATTTCCCATGGCACACTCTATTTTGTTAACTAAAGGATAAGATTTCTTTGGCTATTTTATCCTAGGAAAAGCCAAATTTTACAAAGTATTTATATTTTTGTTTTCTTTTCTCTACTTATACATGCAAATTTAAGAGGGGAAAGAAGGGAGGAGACGGAAATAGATATTGCAACAGTGAATGACACCGACCGCCCAACACGTGTCCTCCTTTCTAGTACTATCTTAGTCAGACACGTGATTCTCGTTTGTCTGAACCTTTAACATTTGGGCTTCAAATTGGGCCGACTGAATGATCAACAAAAACGGAAGAAGTGTAGCAATAGCCATTTTTAAAAACCCACTATTGAAAATATATCCTTTATAATATATTTAAAAATTAGTCAATTCACCCAAACTCTTCAACTTGGAAATTAAGGACTTAGTGTCCTGAATTTATGAGCTGCTAATTTGAAATTGAGGACATAAAATTGGAACTTCTTGACACAATTTCCAACTTTAAAATACGATAACGTTTGAACTTTAAGGTTTAAACTCTAGGATATTGTGTCCTAAAATTTGAGCGAAATTGACTAATCTTTAAATACGTTGTAAATTTTGAATATATTTTAAACAACATGTTTAAACGTAGATACATGGTGTTATTTCCACCACAAAAATGGGCTTGGACCCATTGCTTCTGCGGAGAAAATGGGTGTATCTACAAGAATGGCCTTGTAAGTGCGTGGTCTTGAACTTTTGACCCCGCTTAACCTATGGGCAAAACTTCAAGTTTAATTTTGACTTTTGACCTTGAAGATTTGCCCATTTGCTAACGGGGGCAAGAATTCAAGAGCACCTTTTTCCAAAGTCATTGCATATAATTTCCTCTGAATTTTTTTTTTGTGTTCTCCAAAACAACGATAAAGTTTAAGCCGTCACATTCTATGCTATACAGATTAATCTTTTAAGTTACAAAACTTTAGATATTTAGAAATTACAGGAAAAGTATTATAGGTAACAAATTTGAATAAACTTGTCATTTTTCCATTATTGTGCACAATGGCATGACATATAGTTCTAAAATACAAAAAGAAATCTTGAGTTTCAAACATTTTCCTGGAAGCACCATATCATCTTGAATTGATAGTAGTGTGTCATTATTTGCTAGGACAAGAAGAAAAATGTAATGCAATCAATGCTGCTATGCTGCAAGCTCTACATATCCGAATCACGCAACAAAGAAGCTCTTGAACACATTGAGCGCGCAGCTAAACTTGATCAAGAAACAGTCATTATTAACAAATTTCAGGATCGTGATTACAATCGTGTGAACTATACTCTTGTGTCATACGTTATTCATGACAGCACAGGCTGCCCTATTTACAGCCCCTTGCATCAAACTGTGGTGGCCATGGTTTCTGCTGCCTATGACGCCATAAACCTTGAACAGCATTCGGGTG
This sequence comes from Nicotiana noctiflora, assembly GCA_032618575.1. Taxonomy (NCBI): domain Eukaryota; kingdom Viridiplantae; phylum Streptophyta; class Magnoliopsida; order Solanales; family Solanaceae; genus Nicotiana; species Nicotiana noctiflora. The sequence continues at coordinate 158,177 of JASVEL010002317.1, read as the reverse complement.
CTCATCCTCGCCTTGGTGTCGTGGATGACATTCTCATTCATCCACTGGCGCGAGCTTCATTGGATGAAGCTGCTTGGCTTGCTAAAAAGGTTGCAGCTGATATTGGAAACCGGTTTCAAGGTCAGTACAAAATTTGTTACTTCAAATTATATGCTATACTTGAAAATGCAAATTAATAAGTGGATCGAAGGCAGGACAGGTTTTGTGAGTTCAACTGAACCTATTGCTTTCGGCTCAAAATATGTATGCATTTAATAAGATCACACTGATTTGGAACCAACTGACTTTTAATCCTTGATTTACATTTGGATTCAGTACCTGTTTATTTATATGCTGCTGCTCACCCAATGGGGAAAGCTTTGGACACAATCAGGAGGGAGCTAGGCTATTATCGGCCTAACTTCAGGGGCATCCAATGGGCAGGATGGGCTCAACCGGAGCAGGTCCCGGTCAAACCCGATGAAGGTCCAGAAGTGGTGTCGCGAGCTAGAGGTGTCGTGATGATTGGAGCTCATCAATGGGTAGCCATGTACAACATTCCAATCATGTCGACTGATCTCTCGGTTGCTAGACGGATTGCTCAGAGGGTGAGTGCTCGAGGTGGAGGCCTACCCACCGTGCAAACTTTAGGCCTGTTTCATGGCGAGGACTCAACTGAGATAGCTTGTATTCTGCTGGAACCAAACCAAATTGGAGCTGATCGCGTACAGAACCATGTTGAGACACTGGCATCTCAAGAAGGCTTGGATACAGAAAAGGGGTATTTTACTGATTTGTCTCCTGAAATGATCATTGAAAGATACATGAAATTAATTTCTAATTCGGCCTGATTTATCTGTATAAGCTGTGGATAAACTTACTCACCCTTGCTTTAAGCTTGTGTCAATAAGGGAAATCAACTCACCCAATTTTTTTCTTTCATTCAAGATGTCTGAAACCGCATTTTGGCATATCATGCTTTCTCATGTAATGAAACACTGCAAATTTAAATAGTCACTTTCTAATGGTTAATTATCAGTATTATGACTGTAAGATTTTAAGGTGAGATTTGCATGCCTAAGCAACACTCATGCCGGTACCCGGGGCGGATTTAGGGGGCGTCGTCGAAAAATCACATTGTGTATATAAGACAAATTCTGTTTTTATCTCTATATATTAAGTTTTGAACCCCTTTAACACATCCCAAAAGTGTAGCTTAATGGTTAAGGGGGTTCAAAATCTTTGATCAATTACTATGAGCTACAATTTTTTTTAACTTTTTTTTTAACCCCCTTTGCGGAGATTCTGCCTCCGCCTTCACAATTTTTTACCATCCAAACCTGGAAACTAAATGTTTACCATCCAAACCTGGAAACTAACTGTTAATGTGTGTCCTAATCTGCAAAATAATTGTTAATACTCACACTTGAGCATTGTAAAACGGAATGTAGGACCAGTGCCGGATCTAGAGTACAATTTATGAGTTTGCACGAACCAGTATCTTTCTTCCAAATATGTATAAATATTTGACTGTGAACTTAGTAATTATTGTATATTAATTTGAGACCGTTGTAGGAAGTCATAAAAATCCGATTCTGTGTAGGATTTAACACTTACATTGACTATGTATTTTTCATAGGATTCACATACTTTGACGCTTCCTGATCAGGGGCGGATGTACCTTCATAACAACTGGTTCTACTGAACCCATAATTCTTATAAATTATGGGTAAAACTTCATTGAAATTGTAGTAGTAGACATAAAGCCCTAACTTAAAAAATACAACGAGTTTTAATGTTATAACTCTTAAAAATTGAACTCATAAAATTAAAATCCTTTGTTCTCGTCGGCGTGCCATCTAACAATTTTTATTTTCCAGGTTATTACTCCACATCTTCTCATGAATTGTTAAGTATTCAACTACATTGATTTCTTATGTGTCAAAATTTGGGCACTCGGTCCTCAAGGACCCAAATAACTTGGTATTTTGGCATGAATCGTATGTGTCAATGAACGGTTGGACCCAGGGGCAGAGCTAGCATAACACTTGCGGGTTCAGTCGAACCCAGAAACTTTGGTCTAAAACCTTTATTTGTGTTAAAATATTCATTGAATAGGCATAAATTGTTAATTTAGAACCCACTAACATAAACGAACAAGAATCCCGAACCCACAAACTTCAAATTCTGGCTCCGCCTCTGCTTGAACCCCAAACTTGAGACAGTAGTCATGGGAGTAACTATTGATCCCAATTCTACCCAACGTTCATTCAAAGTATCAATTTCCCTGATTGCTTTGCGGACTAGTCTAGCTTTTACTGTCATTTCCTAAGCTTTCTGACTAGTTGCCTTTCCCTCTCTCTTTTCATCTTTTCACTTGATATATCGTTTTCCATGTAGATATATGGAGATAACTAATTATTAATTCGACTAAACAAGAGCCCGTTTGAACATAAAAAAAAAAGTTCATTTTTTACGAAATCAATGTTTGGCAATAAAATTTCAATTTTCACTTGAAGATGAACTTTGGAATTTTTTGAAAATTTAAAAATTCCAAAACATTATTTTTCAAAATTTTACTCGGATGACTCACAAAACTTCAATATCACCCAAAATTATATATCAAACACAACTCTGATTTTCTAATATAATTTTCACTTACAAAAACTTTTACGTCTATTTTTAGAATTTTACAATTCTGATGTCCAAACACCTACTAAGATACTCATTATTTTATAAAAGGAACCATTTCAAGTCATAGATTATAACACCGCCACCATAACAACAACAACAGCAACAACAACAACAACAAAATCCGAGCATGTAGCCGGAAAGATTTTGTGATAGAAAATATGAATTCTATGAGAAATTTGGATAAAAATGATATTAATATTGATATGGTTGACTTCGGTCAACATTTTTGGTAAACGGATCCGGACCCGAGATTGGATGGTCCCGAGAGGTCCGTAGGAAAATATGGGACTTGAACATGCGTCCGGAGTCGAATTCTGAGGCCTAGAGCCCAAGTTATGAATTTTTCTATGAAATTGTTTTTGATGTAATTGTTAAAGGAAATGATTTAATTGACCTTGGTATCGGGCTCGTATTTTGGTTCCGACGCCCGGTACAAGTCTTAAATATTATATATGTGATTTCTGTAAAGTTTGGTGACATTCGGATGTCGTTTGAGATGTTTTGGACCTCGAGTTCCAAGTTTGAAAGTTTTGAAAACCAAAAGTATGAAAATCATGAATTTGAGGCTTGATTTGATGAAAACGAAGTGATATTGGCGATGTGATCGCACGAACAAGTTCATAATGTGTTTTTGAGGTTGTGTACATGTTTGGTTTGGAGCCCGGGGCTCGGGTAAAGATTTGATAGGCCGTTGGATGAAATTCTGAATTTTTGCACTGCCGGTTTTTCACCCAGCTGTTGTCTTCGCAATTGCGAAGTATTTCTCGCAATTGCGAAGGTGGCAGGTCAAGGCAGGGTTCGCAAATGCGAACCCTTGGTCGCAAATGCGAAGGGTGCCCAGGACCGTTTGGGTTCGCAAATGCGAACCAAACCTCGCAATTGCGAGGCCTCCAATGAAAAGGCATGCTTCGCAAATGCGAAGCATTCTTCGCAAATGCGAAGGTCCCTCAGCCCAGCCTTGTTCGCAAATGCGAACAAATGTTCGCAAATGCGAAAGTCCCTGGAGGCCAGCCTGGTTCGCAAATGCGAACATATGTTCGCAAATGCGAAGCCCCCGGATTTGCCTTGGCTTCGCAAATGCGAACAAAAGTTCGCAAATGCGAACTTCCCAGCCTTAGCTTATTTTTCAAACTCCAGAAATTGGTCGGGGTTCGCAATTGTGAACCCATGTTCGCAAATGCGAACACAGAGACCTGTAAAACACGATTTTCAGTTCATTTCTTCACTTTTTACAAAACAAAAACACCCATTTGCGATTCTTCACTGATTCCTTCTTCATCAAAACAATTGTAAGTCACTTTTTACTTAATTCTTTCAATTCCTAACATCATTAAACATGTTTTTCAATAGAAATCAAAGGTTTTCATGGTAGAATTTCTTGTTTTTGTTAGAATATAGGGTTTTTCATAAATTGGGAAATTGGACCTCGAATCGAGGTCCGATTTTGAAACAAATCATATACATGAACTCGTGGGGGGATGGGTAACCGGATTTTGGTCCGAACCCCGAGTTCCGACCATGTGGGCCCGGGGTTGAAATTCACTATTCCGGGCAGAATGTTGTAAAAGTTGTATTTGGTCTTAAGAATTAGTTTGTTGAGTAGTATTGATGATATTAAATCAATTGTGTATAGATACGATTGGATTGGAGCCAAATTTGATAGAAAAAAGACATTTCCACGGATTGAATTGTTCATAAACATTCGAGGTAAGTGTTTGTTCTATCCTAGCTCGAGGGAATAGGATTATGTGTTATGTGTTATGTGATCGAGTGCGGTGTATGGGCTGTGGTGACAAGCATCCATACACTGACGTCTAGTATGACCGTGAGTCGTTGAAAATGCTTATTTTGAGATATATTTACAGATGAATTGTTGAACCTTTGTCAAGTTGTAGAATTGTTATGGTTCTCCCTTGTTGGGACTTGTTGTGAAGATAATTATTGATTGCCCTTGTTGGGACGGTTTATGAATTACTGTTTCTTTCTTTGCCCTTAACTGTGATTGTTATTTGGGTGAGGAAGAATTATTTATGCACGAAGGTTAATGTCGTGCCATGTTTTATTATTTATGCACGAAGGTTAATGCCGTGCCACGTTTTATTGATTATGCACGAAGGATCATGCCGTGCCCTGTTATTGAACCATGTACGAAGGATCATGCCGTACTATGGATGCGAGGATGAGAGTAAAAGCACGAAGGGTGATGCCGTGTACTTTATTTGCTTATTTGGTGAGGATGAGAGTAAAAGCACGAAGCGTGATGCCGTGCAACTGCTTGCTATTCCTTGGTTTGATATTACTTGTGTTTCCACTATACTTTGTTTTTCCTTGTGAATTTATTAATTGTTGTTAATTGTTGAATTCTTTGAGATATTCCTTATCGTGTTATTACCTGGTTATTTCTTGTTATTCCGTGGTATACATATATATTGAATTGCACAGGTTTACGTGGGTGTCCGGTCCTAGGCTTGTCACTACTTCGCGCGGATAGGCCAGTGCACTTACCAAGACATCGGGGTCGGCTGTGTCGATACTACACTTCCGTGCGTTTTTGCACGAGTCCGGGTTACGATTTAAGCTAGCAGCGAGTAAATTGATTGCGTGGAAGTTGATCACATTTGAGACCGAGGTAGCTTGCGTCCGCAGCAGGCCCGGCGTCTCTCTCTTTATTTATGTTACTAGCCGTAGTCTCTTTGTTCCGAGACAAACGGAATTATGTTATATTTCTTTCAAACTTTTATGTGTAGTATTCAGTAGTAGTTCGTGAGTTGGTGATTCCACGTCTTGGGTAGAGGATTTCAGTATGATTTTCATCTTGTAATTAGTTATTTCTATTTCGATAAAGTATTCCGCATTTATTTAATTAAATTGTGTTAAAAACAGGATAGTATGAATACAGCGGCTTGCCTAGCTACCACGAGTAGGCGCCATCACGATCCCGATGTTGGGGGAAAATCCGGGTCGTGACAAGTTGGTATCGAGCTCTAGGTTACATAGGTCTCACCACTCACGAACAAGCTTAGTAGAGTTTGAGAGGTAGGTACGGAGACGTCCGTACTTGTCCTCCAGGAGTCTATCGAGTTAGGAAAGAGTCTCTCATTTGTTCTTTCTTGTCGTGCGACTTGTTCCTCAATTACTAATCAGATTTCTATTCCGTCCTTTCGCATATGGTGAGGACACGCGCTCTTCGTCCGCCGACCGCGGCCCCGAGCCCCGGCGGTTCCTCGCGAGGGCGGGGGCCAGGCGTCGTATCGTAGGCCGTGGTAGGGGCAGAGCTCGGCCCCGAGCAGCAGACTCCAGAGGCGGAGCCTCATATTGAGATCGAGGAGGAGGTTCCGGTTCCAAGCAACTCCAGCGTGGGCCCAGCTCAGGTCCCGTGAGAGGCTTTATTTACCCCGGATCTTCGGGATGCTTTGGTCGAATAGCGGAATTTATGGACAAGCATTGCCGGAGCGGGCTTATTATCGCTTCACCGACCGCTTCTCGGTCGGAGGAGGGCCCGCACTCCTATCGCTCGTACTTCGAGCCGGCAGCTCCTCGACCTCAGGCACCGGCAGTTCGACCCAGCCGTGGCCACTCGGCCGGTACCACGCCTCACGCAGCGATGGAGCCGGCCATGACTTCGATTCGTTATGGAGGCTTGATCGGTTCTCCAAGATATTTACCACTACATTCGGCGGAGCCACATCGGAGGATCCTCGGGACTTCTTATGCAGCTGCCATGAGATCCTCAAGACTACGGGGATCGTGGAGTCAAACGGAGTTGACTTCCGTACATTCAAAGCTTGCAGGATCCGCCAAGACTCGGCGGAGAGATTATTGCTCGACTCGACCAGCAGGGTCCCCAACTTTATCACGGGATCGGCTTGCGGAACTATTTATGGAGAAGTTTCTCCCTCGCTACTCGGCGGGATGTACTTCGGAGGCGCTTGAGCGCCTCCATCGTGGCACTATGACGGTTACACAGGATGAGACGAGATTTGTCGATTTGGCTCGTCATGCAGCGGTAATACTTCCCACGGAGCGGGAGAGGGTCCACGGTGTTTATAGATGGGCTTAACCAAGCCAATTAGACTCCGGATGGCTACGGGCGTGGGGAGTGACATATCATTTCGGTGAGGCGACAAACGCAGCACGCAGAGTTAAGACGGCTCTCGCTGGGGAGGCGGTTATTCTTAAGATAAGAGGCCTCGTCATTCGAGCAGGGTTTGGCGGTTCTTCCTCCGGTGGCAGAGAATCCTTCGATAGAGGCCAGCCCTCCGTGCCTTTTCATTCCGCCCTTCGAGCTTCACAGGGTGGACCGGGTGATCGCGGTTTTCGCGGGCATTATTCAGACCCAGCCTCCTATTAATGCTCGGCCTCTTCGTAGTGTTCGTGGAGGCCATTTAGGTCATCGGGGCCAGCAGCCCTATCGGTCTAAGAGTTGCTATGGTCGTGGTGACCCGGGTCATTTTATCGGGAATTGCCCTCTAGCAGGGGCAACTCTCAGCACCGAGGTCCTCGTCCTATGATTCGGGCCCCAGCTGACCCTCGGCCTGCCCAGCCAGCCAGAGGCGGGGGTAGAGATTATAGAGGCGGAGGTCGAGACCGTAGAGGCGGAGACCGTCCAGCCAGAGGTAGAGGTCAGCCGGTTGATGGTCGTCCCAGAGACGCAGCTCGGAGGGGAGGTGCGGATCCCCGATTCTATGCTTTACCGGCCCGGCCAGAGGCAGAGGCATCGGATGTCGTGATTACAGGTACTATTCTCGTGCGTGGCAGAGGTGCTTCAGTATTATTTGACCCCGGATCTACATATTCCTATGTGTCTTCCTACTTCGCACCGTATTTGGTCGTGCCCGCCTATGCTCTGGATATTCCAGTTTATGTGGCTACACCAGTGGGTGACTCCATTGTAGTCGATCGGGTGCATCGTTCGTGCGTAGTTATATTTGGGGGTCTTGAGACCCGTGTTGATCTGTTGCTTTTGGATATGGTGGATTTTGATGTCATATTGGGGATGGACCGGTTGTCCCCATACCATGCTATTCTAGATTGTCATGCTAAGACTGTGACCTTGGCCTTGCCAGAATCACCCCGACTAGAGTGGAAAGGTACCTCAAGCCACTCCGTTCGCACTGTTATTTCCTATGTTAATGCTCGACGCATGGTCGAGAAGGGGTGTCTAGCTTATCTGGCTTATGTTCGTGATTCCAGCGCAGAGGTTCCATCCATTGAGTCAGTTCCTATTGCACGGGAGTTTCCTGAGGTTTTTCCTTCAGACCTGCCGGGCATGCCACCCGACAGGGATATTGATTTCTGTATTGATCTGGCACCGGCACTCAGCCCATCTCTATTCCACCCTATCGTATGGCTCCGCCGGAGCTAAAAGAGTTGAAAGATCAGTTGCAGGACCTTCTTGAGAAAGGCTTTATCAGGCCCAGTAGTGTTTCCCCCTGGGGAGCACCTGTGTTATTTGTAAAGAAGAAGGATGGCTCGACGCGGATGTGTATTGATTACCGGCAGTTAAACAATGTGACTATCAAAAATAAATATCCACTTCCGCGAATTGATGATTTATTTGACCGACTTACGGTGCCAAGGTATTTTCAAAGATAGACTCGAGGTCGGGCTACCATCACGAAGATCGGGGCTGGCTGACATTCCTAAGACGACCTTTTGCACTCTAAATACGGGCATTACGAGTTCTTGGTCATGTCCTTCGGGTTGACCAATGCCCCAGCAAGCATTCATGGAGTCGATGAATCGGGTGTTCAGGCCTTACTTAAATATGTTCGTGATAGTCTTTATAGATGACATCCCGGTGTACTCCCGCAACCAGGAAGAGCATGAGCAGCACCTCAAAGTGGTTCTTCAGACTCTGAAAGATAACCGACTATATGCCAAATTTTCTAAATGTGAGTTCTGGCCGAGTTCGGTAGCATTTCTGGGTCACATTGTATCAGTGGAAGGTATTCAGGTAGACCCAAAGAAGATTGAGGCAGTCCAGAATTGGCCTCGACCAGCTTCAGTGACTGAGATCCGGAGTTTCTTGGGATTAGCAGGTTACTACCGTCATTTTGTAGAGGGGTTTTCTTCTATTGCAGCCCCAATGACCAGGTTGACCCAGAAGGGTGTCCAGTTCCAGTGGTCAGAGGAGTGTGAGGCGAGCTTTCAGAAGCTCAAGATAGCCTTGACCACCGCACCGGTGTTGATACTACCTACGGGCGCAGGGCCTTATACAGTTTATTATGACGCATCTAATACAGGGCTTGGAGCGGTATTGATGCAGGATGGTAAGGTTATCACTTATGCTTCGAGGCAGTTAAAGATACATGAGAAGAATTATCCAGTTCATGATCTTGAGTTAGCAGCAGTGGTTCATGCCTTAAAGATTTGGAGGCATTATCTATATGGTGTGACATGTGAGGTGTACACTGATCACAAGAGCCTACAGTACTTGTTCAAACAAAAAGAGTTGAATCTACGACAGCGGAGATGGTTAGAGTTGCTAAAAGACTATGATGTTACTATATTATATCACCCAGGTAAGGCCAATGTGGTGGCCGATGCATTGAGTAGAAAGTATGCCGCATGGGTAGTCTTGCATATATTCCGGTCAATCAGAGACCATTAGCTCTAGATGTCCAGGCCTTAGCCAATCGGTTCGTGAGATTAGACATTTCTGAGCCTAGCAGGGTGTTAGCCTGCACGGTCGCTCGTTCTTCTTTATTTGAGCGTATCCGTGAGAGGCAATTTGATGATCCTCATTTGCGTGAGTTGAGGGATACAGTACAGCGGGGAGGTGCCACACAGGTAAACCTAGATGATGATGGGGTATTGAAATTGCAGGGTCGAGTTTGCGTACCCAATGTCGAAGGGATTCGAGAGTTGATCTTAGCGGAGGCCCACAGTTCGCGGTATTCTATTCACCTAGGCGCCGCGAAGATGTACCAGGACTTACGGCAGCACTATTGGTGGCGCAGAATGAAGAAAGATATCGTTGCGTATGTCGCTCGGTGTCTAAATTGTCAGCAGGTGAAATATGAGCACCAGAGACCTGGTGGTGTATTCCACAGGATTGAAATTCCCGAGTGGAAATGGGAGCGGATCACTATGGACTTCGTTACTGGACTTCCTTTGACTCGGAGGAAATTTGATGCTTATTTGGGTCATTGTTGATAGGCTGACCAAGTTAGCACACTTTATTCCAGTATCTGTCTCCTACTCGTCGGAGAGGTTAACGGAGGTGTACATTAGAGAGATTGTTCGTCTCCTTGGAGTGCCAGTATCTATTATCTCAGATCGGGGTACGCAGTTTACCTCGCTGTTCTGGAGAGCGGTCTAGCAGGAGTTAGGCACCCAGGTTCAGTTGAGTACAGCATTTCATCCTCAGACGGATGGCCAGCCCAAGAGGACTATTCAGATCCTAGAGGACATGCTCCGAGCCTGTGTCATTGATTTTAGAGGCTCATGGGACCAGTTTCTGCCATTAGCGCAGTTCGCCTACAATAACAGCTACCAGCCTAGAATTTAGATGGCCCCGTATGAGGCGTTGTATGGTAGGCCATGTCGGTCTCCAGTCAGATGGTTTGAGCCGGGAGAGGCTCGGTTGTTGGATACAGAGAAGTCCCAGGCTGGCCTTGGATAAGGTCAAGACTATCCAGGAGAGATTGCGTTCAGCTCAGTCCAGACGTAAGACTTATGTGGATCGTAAGGTTCGAGATGTAGATTTCATGGTTGGTGAGCGGGTATTACTCTGAGTGTCGCCTATGAAGGGCGTGATGAGGTTCGGGAAGAAGAGCAAGCTCAGCCCTAGGTATATTGGTCCATTTGAGATTCTAGACCGAGTGGGAGGGGTGGCTTACAGACTAGCTCTGCCGCCTAGCTTATCAGACGTGCATCCAGTTTTTCATGTATCTATGCTTCGGAGATACCACAGCGATCCCACACATGTGTTAGACTTCAGTACTGTCCAATTGGACAATGATCTATCCTATGAGGAGGAGCCGGTGGCCATTCTTGACTGGCAGGTTCGACAGTTGAGGTCGAAGAGTTATCCTTCTGTGCGTGTTCAGTGGAGAGGTCAGCCTCCTGAGGCATCGACCTGGGAGTCCGAGTCTGATATGCGGAGCCGCTACCCACACTTGTTTCCTGACTCAGGTACTTCTTTCATTTGTCCGTTCGAGGACGAACGGTTGTTTTAGAGGTGGAGATTGTGACGACCCAAAGGGTCATCACTTATTTTATTAATCATTTCGAGCTTCTGAGGCCTTGAAAACCTCATTCTATGTTGCCTCGATTTACGTGCACAATCCGAGCATATAGCCGGAAAGATTTTGTGATAGAAAATATGAATTCTATGAGAAATTTGGATAAAAATGATATTAATATTGATATGGTTGACTTCGGTCAACATTTTTGGTAAACGGATCCGGACCCGAGATTGGATGTTCCCGAGAGGTCCGTAGGAAAATATGGGACTTGGACATGCGTCCGGAGTCGGAATTCCGAGGCCTAGAGCCCAAGTTATGAATTTTTCTATGAAATTGTTTTTGATGTAATTGTTAAAGGAAATGAATTAATTGACCTTGGTATCGGGCTCGTATTTTGGTTCCGACGCCCGGTACAAGTCTTAAATATTATATATGTGACTTATGTAAAGTTTGGTGACATTCGGATGTCGTTTGAGATGTTTTGGACCTTGAGTTCCAAGTTTGAAAATTTTGAAAACCAAAAGTATGAAAATCATGAATTTGAGGCTTGATTTGATGAAAACGATGTGATATTGGCGATGTGATCGCACGAACAAGTTCATAATGTGTTTTTGAGGTTGTGTACATGTTTGGTTTGGAGCCCGGGGGGCTCGGGTTAAAGATTTGATAGGCCGTTGGATGAAATTCTGAGTTTTTGCACTGCTGGTTTTTCACCCAGCTGTTGTCTTCGCAATTGCGAAGTATTTCTCGCAATTGCGAAGGTGGCGGGTCAAGGCAGGGTTCGCAAATGCGAACCCTTGGTCGCAAATGCGAAGGTGCCCAGGACCGTTTGGGTTCGCAAATGCGAAGCAAACCTCGCAATTGCGAGGCCTCCAGTGAAAAGGCATGCTTCGCAAATGCGAAGGTCCCTCAGCCCAGCCTTGTTCGCAAATGCGAACAAATGTTCGCAAATGCGAAAGTCCCCGGAGGCCAGCCTGGTTCGCAAATGCGAACATATGTTCGCAAATGCGAAGCCCCCAGATTTGCCTTGGCTTCGCAAATGCGAACAAAAGTTCGCAAATGCGAACTTCCCAGCCTTAGCTTATTTTTCAAACTCCAGAAATTGGTCGGGGTTCGCAATTGCGAACCCATGTTCGCAAATGCGAACACAGAGACCTGTAAAACACGATTTTCAGTTCATTTCTTCACTTTTTACAAAACAAAAACACCCATTTGCAATTCTTCACGGATTCCTTCTTCATCAAAACAATTGTAAGTCACTTTTTACTTAATTCTTTCAATTCCTAACATCATTAAACATGTTTTTCAATAGAAATCAAAGGTTTTCATGGTAGAATTTCTTGTTTTTGTTAGAATATAGGATTTTTCATAAATTGGAAAATTGGACCTCGAATTGAGGTCTGATTTTGAAACAAATCATATACATGAACTCGTGAGGGGATGGGTAACCGGATTTTGGTCCTAACCCCGAGTTCCGACCATGTGGGCCCGGGGTTGAAATTCACTATTCCGCAGAATGTTGTAAAAGTGGTATTTGGTCTTAAGAATTAGTTTGTTGAGTAGTATTGATGATATTAAATCAATTGTGTATAGGTACGATTGGATTGGAGTCAAATTCGAAAGGAAAGGGCATTGCTACGGATTAAATCATTCGTAAACTTTCGAGGTAAGTGTTTGTTCTATCCTAGCTTGAGGGAATATGATTATGTGCTATGTGTTATGTGATCGAGTGCGGTGTATGGGCCGTGGTGACGAGCATCCATACACCGGCGTCTAGTATGACCGTGAGTCGTTGAATAATGATTATTTTGAGATATATTACAGAGATAAATTGTTGAACCTTTGTCAGGTTGTAGAATTGTTATGGTTCTCCCTTGTTGGGACTTGTTGTGAAGATAATTATTGATTGCCCTTGTTGGGACGGTTTATGAATTATTGTTTCTTTCTTTGCCCTTAACTGTGATTGTTATTTGGGTGAGGAAGAGTGATAATGCACGAAGGGTGATGTCGTGCCATGTTTTATTATTTATGCACGAAGGTTAATGCCGTGCCATGTTTTATTGATTATGCACGAAGGATCATGTCGTGCCCTGTTATTGAACCATGTACGAAGGATCATGCCGTACTATGGATGTGAGGATGAGAGTAAAAGCACGAAGGGTGATGCCGTGTACCTTATTTGCTTATTTGGTGAGGATGAGAGTAAAAGCACGAAGGGTGATGCCGTGCAACTGCTTGCTATTCCTTGGTTTGATATTACTTGTGTTTCCACTATACTTTGTTTTTCCTTGTGAATTTATTAACTGTTGTTAATTGTTGAATTCTTTGAGATATTCCTTATTGTGTTATTACCTGGTTATTTCTTGTTATTCTGTGGTATACATATATATTGAATTGCACAGGTTTATGTGGGTGTCTGGTCCTAGGCTTGTCACTACTTCGCCGGGATAGGCCAGGCACGTACCAGCACATGGGGTCAGTTGTGCTGATGCTACACTTCTGTGCGTTTTTGCACAGGTCCAGGTTTCGATCAGGAGAAGCAGCAGTAAATCGATTGCGTGGAAGTTGATCACATTTGAGACCGAGGTAGCTTGCAGACGTCCGCAGGCCCGGCGTCTCTTTCTTTATTATGTTACTAGATGTAGTCTCTTTGTTCCGAGACAAACAGAATTATGTTATATTTATTTCAAACTTTTATGTGTAGTATTCAGTAGTAGTTCGTGAGTTGGTGACTCCACGTCTTGGGTAGAGGATTTCAGTATGACTTTCATCTTGTAATTAGTTATTTCTATTTCGATAAAGTATTCCGCATTTATTTAATTAAGATTGTGTTAAAACAGGATAGTATGAATACAGTGGCTTGCCTAGCTAACAAACAATGACTTTGAAAATTACTGACAGCGAGAAAATGTACAGGGTAAAGTAATTTATCCTACAATACCCCGTGCTAACGTTGCACTACAAATAATAACAATAACAACCCAATAAAATCCCACAAGTGGAATCTAGGGAGGATAGAGTGTACACAGACCTTCTTACCCCGGAGGGGTAGAGACTGTTTCCAAAAGACCCTCGGCTCAAGAAGGCGAAAATAAACAATAGACAATATATCGGTGACAACAATAGAAATCAGGAAAAAAAAATATCAGCATCGTAAGAGACAATAAATAAATGAAAAAGCATAAACAATAATCGGAAATAATATCATAGAAAATAGTGTGAAAACTACAAAAACCGCTAACGACCCACAACAAAACATTATTGTCCCAGCCCTGCCCCCGAACAACATAGAAAAACGCTCGACTCCCTCCTAACCTACAACCCTAATGTTCGACCTCCACACCTTCCTATCCAGAGCCATATCCTCGGAGATCTAAAGTCGCGTCATGTCCTGCATGATCACCTCACCCTAATACTTCTTAGGCCGCCTTCTACCTCTTCTTGTACCTGCCAATGTCAATCGCTCACACCTCATAACCGAGGCATTTACCATAGTCAACAACTTTTTGTTGGTCTGAAAAGGGTATGATTCAGCTAACAACTTAAAAGCCGAGCCCCTACTCACAGTAAAAACAAGACCATACTCATTCTCAGGGATGTTCAAGTAATCCATAATTCTTGTCTTAATATCGTGTTCCACAGTGCCTTTCTCAGCACCCCCATACAAAGCATGATTGCTCAAATTAGCAGTTCTCGGAAATAGCGCCGGAGTTTTCAGAGACAGATCCGGAGCAATTAGTTGACCGGAAAGTAGTTGATGATCGGATAGTTCTCATGGACCGACCAATTGAACGGTTGATTTTAGCGGCCGAAGATAAAGGCGGGGGAGTATAGTAATAAGGCCGTGTTTGGCCGAAATGGGTAGTACTAGAAATACTATTGACACTATGAGAATGTGAATGAGACTGAGATTCTTCAAGTGAAACCATTTTTATTTTTTATTTTTTGAGTTTTGAAGAAATGAGAAATAATGGAGGATTTTTATAGAAGGAGAAGAAAGGAAGGATGAGGAGTGGATTTGGTCTGTTTGATGGCTATGATTTTTTATTTTGTGCTAAAGTGACATGCCCGTGTGTTGTGTACTTTAGTAATCACTTGCAGGGAAAACCTTATAGCTCGTTGTCGAAGTAATTGATGATCGGATAGTTCTCATGGACCGACCAATTGAGCGGTTGATTTTAGCGGCGGAGGGAAAAAGAATTTATTTTTCCTTTAAGTTCATTTTCTTTTCTTTTTTAACTATAAGTGTTAAATTTTAATTATAAATTACACATGGCGTTCACTGATTGACTCATTTGACATAGCATTGGCAAGTGTAACTCACTTATGTGGTATGTTGCACTCGGGTGTCTATTTGATTTACTTAACAGTCACTTGAAGTGTCTACATGATATAGAACCCTATATAGTTGAATGACCATAAAACCTGTATGGGGTCGAATCGGATATAATGTGAGTCGAGTACGTATCCCTATACGGCCGTAGATGTCGAATGGTATCTTCCTTCACGTCCATACGACAAAAGGGAGTACGCCTCCGACTATAGAGGCGTATCGACAAACTCGCCCGTATAGGCGCCCCGACTCCTCCGCCTAATTCTATTACTATAGTAACGATAGTTCTGAAATAATGTAATGTGTTGGCGAGGGGGCCTTCCTTCTATATAAGAAAAGGTCTCCCTCATTTGTAAGGCAAGTGTTATTATTCAATAATAATACTATCTCTCTCTATCTATCATTCTCTCTGTCTATCATTCTCTCTCTATTGTTGGCTAGCTTTAACACTTCACTAAGTTCTCTTGCAATTTGATAATAACAATCTACATACTAATCATAGATATGTCTTTGAATATATTACCAGTGATTTCGATTTATATATATATATATATATATATATATTTGTTTACTTATTTTAGTATTTCTGTGATATTATTAACATTATCTTCCTTTGTCGTTTTTGTCTTTTTGAGTCGAGGGTCTTTCGGAAACAGCCTCTCTACTCCTTCGGGATAGAGGTAAGGTCAGCGAACAGACTACCCTCCCCAGACCCCCGCTAGTGGGATTTCACTAGGTCAATAATAATACAATCTCTCTATCTATCATTCTCTCTCTATTGTTGGCTAGCTTTAACACTTCACTAAGTTCTCTTGCAATTTTATAAGAACAATCTACATACGAATCATAGATCTGTTTTTGAATATATTACCATTGATTCCGATTTACCCTCTCATATAATCTTCGATTGTCCCTAACTCAAAAGCAACCGATAACTTTTGGGTCAAACAATTTGACGCCGTCTGTAGGGATTTCGAGAATCAAACCCGTAGTATACATCCAAAGGATCAGATCATATCAGACAAAACCCAAAAATGGTCGAAAACAACACCCGGTCCAAAGCTATAACAGAAGTTACCACCAACCTCTTGAGTTCCCTGAACGAGGCCGGTGGTAGCGCTGCCGTCAACACCACCCCTAATATCACACCCGAGGCGGAAGTCTCACCTTCCCCCTTCGGGAATCTTGCAACCTTGCAGGAGAAAGATACCTCCACTTTAAGAGAAGCACCCCCAGCGGTCATGAAATTACTGGAGGAATGGCTAACCAGCACCCTGAGCGGCTTAGTGGAAAAACCACCGCGGGGTTATGAAAATGCAGCACCAACAACAAGCAACACCGCCGCAGCAAACGAGCAGGAAGAAACACGAACCAACAGCCAACCCGTCGAAACGCAAACACACGACGACACGTTGGCCTCCATTCTAAGAAAGGTGGAAGAAATGGAAAGCAAAAATGAGGCCCTCCATAACCAAATGAAGGAACACCGAGATAGAGTTGACAAGATCCCCGGAGCACCTAAACTGCTACCAAAACGGTACATAGGAAAGTTTGCAGAGCAACCCTACTTTGAGGAAGCCACCCCTATATCATCCCGAAGACTTTCAAGATGCCCCCTACCCGAGGGTATACGACGGAACCACCGATCCCAAGGATCATCTCATCCACTATGTCACCACTGTGAAAGTTAACAACTTGTCTAAGGAACAGGTACCATCAGTGCTGCTGAAGAAGTTCGGTAAAACATTGACCGGGGGAGCCTTGACCTGGTATTCCCAACTACCCGCCAAAGCAATCTCAACCTTCGAAGAGATGGCGGATAAGTTCGTCACAACGCATGTCGGCGCTAAAAAGGCAGAAGCAAGGGTAAATGATATCTTCGCTGTCAGACAAACCACGGGCGAAAGCCTCAAGGACTTCCTCGCCAGGTTCAACAGGGTAAGAATGAGCCTACCGAACGTGTCGGAGGACATGGCGGTAGTAGCTTTCCAGAACGGACTCAGTAGGGACGGCTCCAAAGCAACCAAGAAACTGCTAAGCCGGCTCATAAAGTATCCCCCTACCATCTGGGACGAGATCCATAATGCCTACTGTGCCGAGGTACGGGCGGACGAAGAGGACCTCAACGGACCGACTTGACGGCTGACAGCCATAATCTAGACACGAGGAAAGATCGATGACACGAGGGACGCCGAGAACTTCCCTATCACCCCAGTAAAGAACGACACCAGCCTTACATGAGGTCTTCATTTCCTCCCCCGCGACACACGAATGTTGTGCAGCGTCACGTCGCCCCACTTAGAAACGACCGAGGTACGCCCCTTTACTTTCATCACATAACTTTTGTGTTTCGCCCTTAGAAGTGGTGTACGCACTGGAGAAACTCGGCACCAAGGTGCAGTGGCCCCAAAAGATGAAGTCAGACCCAGCCACAAGGAAATCCAACGTCCTGTGCGAGTTCCATCAGGAACGAGGACACAGGACTGAAGACTGCATCGGCCTATGATAAGAAGTCGTCAGGATGCTAAACCAAGGGTACTTGAAGGAGCTGCTCAGTGAAAAGGGGAAAACAAATTTTGCACGTGGACGAGAACATTCCGGGCAGACCCTCATAACCACCCTCTCCGACGTGCACAGTGAACATGATCGTCGGATAAGGGAATGACGTCGCCATCAATCACGTCAAATTCGCCAACACACACAGACTGAAGAGGACCACCTCCCATGAACGGTACGATGACCTCGAAGGTAGTATCACCTTCGATAAGTCTGATGCCGACGATTTGTGTTTCCCTCATTATGATGCTTTAGTTATTACTTTACGTATCGTTGATACGGACGTCAGGAGAGTCATGATCGATGACGGAAGCGGCGCCTGCATCATCCATCCGAGAGTCCTCTCACAGATGGGACTCGAGGACAGGATAACCCCCCGCTGCATAACTCTAACTGGTTTTAACAATGCAGTGGAGCGCACATCGGAAGAAGTGACCCTACCCGTCCTCGCGGGGGGAGTCACCCTGGAAACCACCTTCCATGTGATGAACCGGGAGACAGCTTACAACGTCATCATCGGGTACCCATGGATACACGCCATGCGAGCGGTCCCCGCTTATATCAAGTGGTCAAGTTCCCTACTCCATGGGGAATATTCAGCATCAAGGGAGAACCGCGCACAACGCAAGAATGCTATAAAATAACACAAGACTGCGCCCACGCCATGCAATTGAGTGGGACGAGCGTAGAAGCATAGCAATTAGCCGTGTCAGGGACCAAAGCGGACCCGACAGCCGACGCCATCAGAGACCCAAACGTTGTGGAAGCTTGTAAAGCTACGATCGAGGATCTCGACCCGGTTCAGCTGGATCGTAACAATCCCGAAAGGAAGGCGTACATCGGCCACAGGCTCGCCGACCCCGGTAAGTATCATGAATTTTTTACTAACCATGTAGACACATTTGCTTTTTCCCATGCAGACATGCCAGGGGTCGCGCCAGATATCTCCATCCACAGGCTCAACATGGACCCACTACACCCGCCGGTAAGGCAAATCAGGAGAAAGTTCAACGCCGCAATCAACAAGGCGGTCCGCGAAGAAGTAGACAAACTACTAGCCAACGGCTGTGTCGGGGAGTCAAAATATCCACAATGGGTCGCCAATGTGGTGATGGTAAAAAAGAAGAACGGGAAATGGAGGATGTGCGTGGACTTCACCGACCTGAACAAGGCATGTCCTAAGGATTCCTTCCCCCCCTCACATCGATCAACTGATCGACGCCACCGCCGGACATGAACTACTAAGTTTCTTAGACGCATACTCCGGCTATAACCAAATCCTGATAGTCGAGGAAGATCAAGAGAAAACCACGTTCATCACACACCATGGTACCTACTGTTACAGAGTGATGCCCTTCGGGCTCAAGAACGCAGGGGCCACTTACCAAAGGCTGGTCACTAAGATGTTCAAGGAGTAACTTGGGAAAACCATGGAGGTCTACATCGACGACATGCTAGTGAAGTCGGCAAGGAAGGAAGACCACATCGACCACCTACGAGAGGCCTTCGGGATACTGAATAAATATGGGATGAAGCTGAATCCCGAGAAATGCACCTTCGGCGTGGCATCAGGAAAGTTTCTAGGGTTTCTCGTATCCCAAAGAGGGATCGGAGTCAACCCCAACCAGATCAAGGCAATCGCCCCAATCCCCGAAATACTCAACAGTAAGAAACAGGTCCAGAAGTTGACAAGTCGAATAGCCGCCCTCTCCCGCTTCATCTCCCGATCCTCAGACAGGTGCCACAAATTCTTCAGCGTATTAATAAAGGACAACGGATTCCACTGGAATGACGAATACGTCAAAGCCCTGCAAGGACTAAAAGCATATCTATCGTCGCCACCATTATTTTCAAAAGCAAAACTAGGTGAGCCTCTACTGACATACCTAGCTGTATCAGAAGTTGCGGTTAGCGCGGTACTAGTTCGTGAAGAAAACGGTACGCAATCGCCTATATATTACATTAGCAAAACCCTAGTGGACACCAAAACTCGATACCGACACCTCGAGAAATTGGCTTTAGCACTGGTCATGGCCTCCAGAAAGCTGAGACCCTACTTCCAGTGCCATCCGATTCAAGTAGTAACCACCTTCCCTCTAAGAAGCATCCTACACAAGCTCGAACTATCGGGCCACCTCGCTAGATGGGCCATAGAGCTCAGCGAGCACGACATCACTTATATTCCCAGAACTACCATCAAGTCGCAAGTCCTCGCCGACTTCGTGGCCGACTTCAGTGTCAAAATCTCACCAGAGGCGGAGAAGGAAGCCTTGTAAGCCATTTCTAACACTGACCCCTGGATTCTCCACACCGACGGGGCTGCAAATGCCTCGAGATCGGGACTGGGACTCGTCCTCGAAGTTCCTATAGGTGAGGTCATTCGCCAGTCCATACGATGCCCCGAGATGACTAACAACGAGGCAGAGTACGAAGCTGTTATTGCAGGTTTAAAACTAGCCGCCAGGTACGGGGCCCGCCGGCTGATCCTACATTGCGACTCACAACTTGTGGTAAATCAAGTCACCGGGACTTATCAGGTCAAGGAGCAGAGGTTGCAAAAATACCGAGCGGAGATCTGCAAACTGATGGCCTAATTCGACGAATACCACTTCGAACAAGTTCGTAGGGTACACAACGCTGAGCCAGACGGATTGGCTAAATTGGCCGCGACAACCACCAACTTGAATAAAGAAAGCACCCTCACCCTCTTGCACTCTTCAATCGACCACAACGAGGTACTCTCCCTGCATCTGACTTGGGACTGGCGCTATCAATTTGTATCATACTTGCAGGATGGAAACCTACCACACGACAAAAAAGAAGCAAGAAAGCTTCGCACACAAGCAGCGAGGTACTGTTTGAGGAATAACGACCTCTACAAAAGAACTTTTGGAGGACCCCTGGCTAAGTGCCTAGGCCCCAACCAGATGACGCCAGTGTTAGAAGAGGTCCACGAAGGTCATTGCGGCGCCCATACAGGAAACCGAGCACTCGTGCGATGTCTAATACGGGCCGTATACTACTGGCCCACCATGAAAAAAGACGCGGTAGAATACGTTCGCCAGTGCGATAAATGCCAAAAGTTCGCCCCTTTGATACATCAACCAGGGGAACCCCTCCATTCGGTCACTTCACCATGGCCCTTCATCAAATAGGGAATGGACATAATTGGACCGCTACCCGTCGGACGAAGAAAGGTACACTTTTTATTAGTTTTATCTGACTTTTTCTCCAAATGGGTGGAAGCAGGTGCCTATGCCCAAATTCGCGAGCAAGAGGTCATCGCCTTCCTCTGGAAGAACATCATATGTCGCTTCGACATCCCCAAAAAAATAACCTGTGATAATGGATGACAGTTCATAGGGCAAAAAACAATCGACTTCTTCGACAAATGGCGCATCAAAAGAATACTTTCAACGCCATATCATCCAGCCGCCAACGGCCAAGCAGAGTCATCCAACAAAACCATACTGAATATTTTGAAGAAAAAACTCGAAGACGCTAAAGGATTGTGGCCCGAATTACTGTCAGAAGTACTATGGGCACACAGGACTACCCCGAAATCCTCCACAGGAGAAACTCCTTACTCATTAGTCTACGGAACTAATGCCGTCATACCAGTCAAAGTCGGTGAGCCAAGCCTAAGGTACTCGCACACGAGCGGAGAGGAGAACGATGCAAATCGACTACAAGACCTTGATGAAGCCGAAGAAAGAAGGGAAATGGCCCACATTAGGCTAGATCGAGAGATACTACAACAAGAGAGCAATAAATCTGGCCACTCAAGGTCGGCGACTATGTGTTAAAGGCCAAGACATTAGCATCCAAAGACCCCAACAAAGGAAAGTTGGGCACCAATTAGGACGGACCCTACAAAATCACCGCAGCAGCAGAAAAAGGCTCCTTCAAGTTGGAAACCATGAATGGGAAGACGCTCCAAAACAACTGGAACATCTCCCACCTCAAGCATTTCCATTTCTAAAGAGTATCCCCCAAGTCGTACTCTTTTTCCCTCATCCGAGTTTTGTCCCAATTGGGTTTTCTCGGAGAGGTTTTTAATGAGGCGACGAAGGAGATGCTCGGGGATGTTTAGAAGTTTAAATCTGATACACCAAGTGTACCGACGATCGGCACGAATGACATATCACAGGGAGTAGGGCTGCGGCCATCTCCAATGTATGAAAGGCTACGGCCATCTCCAATGTATGAAAGGCTATGGTCATCTCCGATGTATGAAAGCCTACGGCCATCTCCAACGTAAGAAAAGACTACAGTCTCCCTCGACAAACAAAAGGCCAGGGCCACTTATAAATGCAAAAGGCTAAGGCCCTGACGGTGTTAGGAGAGACTGCGGTCATCTCCAATGTACGAAAGGCTAAGGCCCTAACAACGTAAGGAAAGACTATGGTCTCCCTCGACAAACGAAAGGCCACGGCCACTCATAAACACAAAGGGCTAAGGTCCTCGACAAACAAATGGCCACGGCCACTCATAAACGTGAAAGGCTAAGGCCCTAACAACATAAGGAAAGACTACGGTCATCCTCGACAAACGAATGGCCACGGCCACTCATAAACGCAAAAGTCTAAGGCCATGACGGCGTAAGGGGAGACCACGATCATCTCCAATATATGAAAGGCTAAGGCCCTAACAACGTAAGGAAAGACTACGGTCATCCTCGACAAACGAAAGGCCACGTCCACTCATAAACACGAAGGGCTGAGGCCCTAACAGCGTATAAAAAGACTACGGTCATCTCCGACAAACAAGAGGCCACGGCCACTCACAAACACAAAGGGCTAAGGCCCTAACAGCGTATAAAAAGACTACGGTCGTCTCCGATAAACAAGAGGCCATGGCCACCTATAAACATAAAGGTCTAAGGTCCTAACATCGTATAAAAAGACTACGGTCATCTCCGATAAATAAAAGTCCACGCCACACACAAAATAGAAGTCGCAAAAGAAGACATAATAACACAATAGTTCCGATGAAGTCATCATAAATCATCATAATAAATTACAAATTTACAACATAGCCTTGATTAAAAAAAGAGAAAAAGTCCTATCTAACCGTCCTGGCCCCCACCACCTTCCTCCGCACCGGCCGCACCGTCATCGCGGTCCCCATCACCTTCGGCCCGGAACACCCTATCAAGCTAAGACCCTGTGCCCAACTAGTCCACCTCCGCAAAGGTACAACCCGCTTGGTCCGGAAAGTCAGGGTCATACCCACAAGCCTCACATGCGACCCTAACAAGGTGACGCTAAGCTTCAACCTCTGCCTCAGTGGCTCTACCGACGGCCAGCAGCTCATCAAAAATAGTCCGCTTCGCCTTAGCATATACAAACATATCATGAGCCTCACGAGATGTATCACCAGCTGGAATAATAGTCTCCGCCTGCTGAGGGGCAGCTACCTTAGCCGTTGCGGCCCTGAGTTCGGCGGTAAGAGCATCAACCATGGCACGCAACTTTGCCGCCTCCGCCATCGCCACACGGCCCAGGTCCAGCTCTCCCTCCTGCTGCTGGCGGAGACTCTCTAGTTCGATGTTTCGAGCCACAACGGCCATCAAGTCCGCATCCGTCCTCTCCAGCTGGGCCGTGCGCTCCCGCAGCTGATCCTGTGCCAGCTCCAAACCCTCACGGAAAACCCAAAACTGAGGGTCCTGAGTGTAGAGTCCACCAGTGTCTTATGCTTACCACGGGCCTCCCGGTATTTCTTCGATGCTTTCCTACGGGCAGCATTCTTCTTTCGCTCCCGTCGGCCTCGCTCCACCTCTAAGATGAGGGTCTGAGAAAAAGATAAAGAAAAGACATAATTCAAAACGACACGATGCCTCAAGGCTCATGAAAGAAATATGAAAAACAATAATAAAGTTACATGCAGGGCAGCACCAGCGACTCGACGAGATAAATCCCTATCGCTTACGGCCTTCAAAGACTCCGTCTCAGCAGCCCCACATTGCAAGGACATGTCCGCCACAACCTGCTCGCTGTCCAGCAGCAGATTGTATCCCGTAGGGATCATGAGCCGACTAGTAGGACCTATCATCTCCATATCCACCCGGGCGTAGTCCTCCTACGGCACGTCCGCGGAAGTAGGAGCCTATTCGGGAGCAACCCCCTCCTCGTCTACAGCCGGGCCGGTGACAGCCGGCGCGCCGTCATCCTCAACATGCGGAGAAGCGGTACTTCCCGCAACCTCCCTCAAGAGGGCCTCCCTCTCCGACCGGATAGAGTCGCCCATAATAATCGCCTTCCTCTGTTCCATGACCATGCCTTTTCCAAGGAGTAGTCGGCGCCTCTTTCACTCTAACGGCTCATCGTCCTCTGAAGCATCCTCTTCAACAAGATAAGGTGGAGGCAAAGGGCCCTCTCTGGATGCCGGTTCATTCACCAACTCAACCACGAGACGAGAAGTCTTGGGAGCATCCACAAAAGCCGGCTCCCGAATTACGGCTCCACCCTCTGAATGAGCAACATTGGAAACATCAGCACTAGATGCTCCCACATCCGCTCGATCACCCTCAGGGCGAACATCCTCAGAGGCGGTCTCCCTCACGTGAACCATGTGTTCAAAACCGGAATCCACCGACGAGGACGTGGCGGCACGATGTCTGCCTTCGGCGTAGCGTTAGGGATATAAGAGTGTATCAGAAAACATGGCGTCTAAATAGGATATGAGATCGCCAAATTCGGAACCACTACAATACTTGGGAGACCATATTTTGTGGTAAAGGCAGCCCACGTCCTGCATTCCTCGGTGAAGGGGATCAACCGTCCCACCTAAGTTTTTATGTCCGATACGGACTGGGGTGTACGCACCCTTACTGCAGACATAAAATATAATGAGACGATGAAAGGTCGAACATGCGTAAAGTAAGTAAACATAAGGGATAACACTTACGTTCGGCATTCTATGCCTCAGGGAATCCGGCTGGGACCGACACCAGATCTGAGGTTCGGACAAAGAAATATTTCAGCTAGAACTAGTGATTGGGTTTGTCATCTGTCTCGACGACCAGGCCCTTCGTCCCTCGATTCTTTAGTTGGAGCATCGTCCCTCTCATGAATCCGGGACTGAACAGCTGCAGCAGATGGTACACCGTGACGTCTAAGCCGGCCCTCTCGGCATAAGTCGTCAGAATACGGCATATCTTCCATGTATAAGGGGTAAGCTGAGCCAGACATATATTGTAGAACCGGCACAACTCTTCCGCCAACAGATAAATGGGGAGGCTACACCCCATTGTAAAGGCATATTCATAGAAGGCCCAGAACCCGGCTCTGTGCACGTTGGCGAGATCCCCTCCGGCCATTTGCATAACGGCCGCCTCCGGAATCTGACAAGATACTCGGAGTTCATTTAGGAGAAGTTCAGTAAAAGTGGACCTTTCCCATGCAGGGGTAGCCCCCTTTGTTGGAAAATCTCTTCGAATGTATAGTTCGCGGAGAAGCAGGTTATCCACGGAAAGAGGGACGAGAGGTTTGCGGGGTTTCTTGCCACCCCCTGAGGGCTTAAGGAACCCTAGAAGTAGCCTCACCCTCGTCTGTCCCACGACGATGATCGCCCATAGCCTTTTTTAATCTTTTTATTCAAGGTATAAAAGCAAACCACGAGGTCAACACGAAAAGTTGTATTGCTATAAGAAAAAGATGAATGACAGGAGTATAAAGAACCTTTTGCGATGATCCAAAGAGTAGTAAGTCTTGAAATCCCTCACAATCCCTCACTATTCAGTACACGAGATTCGAAGAGGTTTGTATTAGAAAAGGAGGCGGGAAACCGAAACGTCAAATCACCTTTCTGGCCTGCCTCGGGAGCAACTGCAATCATGACGTATGTCGTCAGCAAACGACGGTTCAGAAGAACGTGCCACGTGTGCACATGCGGATAGATCCAGGACGGGTTGACTTTTTCCATCATTGCAGATATATGCCGAATACATCTCCAAAAGGCGGTTTGATGGTTGTATGGGGTTAAATCGGATATAATGTAAGTCGAGTACGTATTCCTATATGGTCGTAGATGTCGAATGGTATCTTCCTTCACGTCCATACGACAAAAGGGAGTACGCCTCCGACTATAGAGGCGTATCGACAAACTCGCCCGTATAGGCGCCCCGACTCCTCCGCCTAATTCTATTACTATAGTAACGGTAGTTCTGAAATAATGTAATGTGTTGGCGAGGGGGCCTTCCTTCTATATAAGGAAAGGTCTCCCTCATTTGTAAGGCAAGTGTTATTATTCAATAATAATACAATATCTCTATATCTATCATTCTCTCCCTATTTCATCTCTCTATTGCTAGCTAACTTTAACACTTCACTAAGATATCTTGCAATTTTATAAGAACAACTTGCATACGAATCATAGATCTGTCTGGATAATTGACTAAAGGTACTTAAAACTTCCTCAGCAGGGAATGACTGTGAGTCCAGCCTCACGCACATGTTCGTCATAGATTATAACATACTCCTATTAGAAAACAAAGAATATTAACTTGTAAACAAATTGCACCGGAAGAGAATTCCGATTTCGAATTGTCGACAGCTGAAAAACAATAAATGGTTAAAGAAAGTGCAAGTTCGGATCACGGGATGATCATCGCATTATATGAAACCCTTTGAATGTAATTATGTATCATATGTAGCACACTATACATCTCCAAAAGTTTTCTTTAAATCACTACTGAAATCGATTTCTGAACATTAGCAGTTTCGTTTTAATATAGGAGTTCTATAAAAACTTACCCTTTTGATAGAGCAAAAAGAAGTTTGATGTTTTCAATTGGTTCCATAATTGAGCATGAAAACTAGTAGAGGATCGCAAAGTGATAACTTAACTTGCACGGCAATCGCAAGAGCATTTGATAGTGATATAATTTGGTTTCTTAACTCAATTACTAGGTCAGTTTAATCGTTTCAAAGGAAGAAATCGAAGGCGAAATCAGGATGGATGTGCCCAAATTCAGTTATTTCTTTATGACTGATTGTTCAGGCCGACTTGGCACACCTCGACTAATCCATCGAATAGTATGCTACATCCTACAAAGTGTAGATGCTAGATAAATCCACCCACCAAAGCCGGAGCATATACATTGCCGAAAATTAGAACTGAGACACGAACCTGGGGCTCGGGTTGTCCAAGGTTGTTACTTTTATGCCTCAGTTATCTCCTTCGCTAGCCAAGGAGACATCAACAACTCAAACCAATTCTTTTTGCATTCCAAGAATAACATTTGGAAAGTTATTTCAGTTGTAAGTAAATGTCCAGGTGATACTATAGGTTAGTACGAACTTGCAAGATCATTACTGAGAAAAGGAAAGAGCAAAATTTTACATTTGAAACTGTGATCTATCCATACAACAATGTACACTTGGGTCAACTGAACTCTCACCTATGAGGAAGGTCCCTAGTCATTTGCAGCCAGCAATGGCCTAATCACCTGTCATTTTCTTTGATTAGCTATGTAGAAAGCATCATGAACAAGGCGAAAACAACGTTAGCAATATTAACTCTTAGTTGAGCATTGTTTACTACGAAAATCTTCAGATAGCAGTTTGTTCATTAGCTCATGCAACCTGACAGCACCAGGACCAGGCCTAAACACCGAGTCATCTCCTACCACTGAGCAGGGATCAACTCCGTCAGCTGAGCTTCCATTACACCATGCTCCTGGTGCAAAACGGTTTATACGACCAAGTAACTCTTTATCAATCTTGTCTAAGACAGCATCATCCTTGCGAAATTTTCGAGCAAATGGTGCACTGCTATTAACCATTTTGTTGAAGTCCTTCACTGTCAGTGAAATAGGATGCTGCTTGGGAGGGGTATCCCAAGCAATGTAATGCAGATCATGACCTATTGCAGTGCTACGGAACTCTTCGGAGTTGCAAATTACCGTGTGAAAATAGCCCTCTGGTGAAGAAACAAAATTTGTATAGTACATGAGCAGAGTTCTCGGAAAGTTATCCCATCCCCATATGCAGTACTCCAGAAAAGAGCGAGTCAGTATCACCCATGCTGAGCCTAACCACCAAAAGTAGTTTTCTGAGATATAAGCATGGGATGAATAGAAGATGAAAAATGCATCCTGTTTCAATAATCTCAAAAAAGGGAGAAAATATAAACTTGGGTTTAAAGAAAAATCCCGAGGCAAGAGGTCAAGTTCTCTTAGTCATGTAGAGTATAACATCACACGCAGAGCAGTAATAAAAATATAAGCAAAACAGAGAATCCAAAATTTGGTTTAAGAGTCTAGTCATTAGGTTCTCATTTTTTTTATTTTTTTTTTAATTTGCACCGGATGTCCGAGTCTCTATGAGCCTTGACTAATCCGGGGGTGCACAGGCCCTCGGCAAGGAGTTTCCCGAAAGTGCACCACGGTTAATTCAGGTTTTACCCAGTCTGATGGCCCTTAGAAATTGTTTGTACCCAGTGGGTTTCGAACTTGAGACCTTGAAAGGGAGCAAACCCCAAGGCTCAAGTCAATTGCCACCGGGCCAAAAGGTTTAAGTTCTCATATTTAAAAACTGAACAGAACAGGAAAAGACATAATCCATGTGACATTGGTTGGGCTCATTTCTGACTGCTTCATGAACTTACCCGTAAACAGTGTAAAAGCCGTAGGTAGTGATCGCCGTTGAGAAGTTGTGGCAATGTCAGATTTCTTAGACAAATAAAGACCAGGATCAATGATGATAGGTTTAGCTCTCTGGTTCCTACAATACAACATTAGAACCCACTTAACATTGCAAGTACTTTATGCACAAATAAAACACATATCATGCCTGGGCACGTTGAATTAAAATTAAAAGCATATCATGCCTGGGCACGTTAAATTAAAATTAAACTCACTTACAGTTTCCACCCATGAAGCAGCATATTTTCAATGAAATTCAGATTTCTGGACAAATTAGAGAAAACATGGAGCAAATCTGCAACATTTAATAGCCAAATGAATCTCATTTTCCATGAATAAAAAAGGAGTGATCGAAGGAGCAAAAAAGTTCATAAATTACAATTTACACAATGTCCTAGAACCTAACATTTTAAAAGATGTCCCAGAAACTAGCATTTATTATAAAAAGACAAAAAGAACTTAATGACCAAACAATGATTGTTGAGTGCGGCCCTTCCTCGGACCCTGCGTGAATGCAGGATGCCTTGTGCACTGGGCTGCCTTTTTTTTCATCATGAACCTAACATTTACCATGAAAATAAATTTTAATGACCAAACAATGAAATTCTTGATTTCTTTCATATGTATTCTTGATATAGTACCTCCCAATCAAAAACTTCTTTCTGTAGATCTTTTGATTCGGAATGAACACCTAATGGTGGTTGAATTCGTTTTTGTGGACAAAATCAGTGATAAAGGAAATATTAGATCCTGAATCGCAAAAGGTATCATGAAGCTACAGATATTGCCATATCCAGGAACATAAAGGGTTCATCTCAGCAGAGCATCTGATTCACATGTTACGCCATAGAAAAGTCTATTCACATAGGACTACGTGGTGGCTGAAAGCATAAATAAGTGTGTGCATTGGAAAGAGTAAATTCATTCCAAGATCCAAATAGAAAAAGCCCATTCCAAAAGACATACTTAAGACTGAAAATTGGATCCCAGTATATGGAAACAACCATTTGTAATACTTGCTAATGTATCATTTCTAGCAATCTCTTTAATTTTTTCGCAGAAGGTTACAATGTCTGCATGGGACCTGCAATCTTCTTGTTAGCAAGTCCTGTCTTATGATAGGGTGAAGTGCATCAGCCCCTAATATTTTTGCATTGACCATATCTCCTTGCCCTTCTCTGGGCCCATCCGTCCACTCACCTTTCTATGAGCCACCCTATCCCACCCCCACCCCACCAAAAAAAAAAGAGCCTGGTCCCAGTTCTCCCCAACCTCCAACATGTCGTCCACTCTCTCTTTCCCCCTTGGGAGCCCAAAACACCACCTTATTCCCACAATTTTCCATCTTTAAACCAATGCAAGCGCTATAATGGCCATGATGCAGGAACATTAGATTTGGCGAACTTACTAGTGGGGACAAAGAAATTGGGGGCAGTAAGGAAGAAAGGTTTAGCAGGAACATGTAGTTTGGTATGGTAGAGGATGAGGATGGTTAGATGACAGAGCGGCGGAGGGGGTGGGGAAAATGGTTAAAACCGAGAGGAGAAAAAGGACTCAAGGAAGTTTTCTCGTAATACTTAAACCACATAGAAGGATGAGTAATTTGGAGGGGGGAAAAAAAGACTCAAGGAAGTCTCATTACTGAACCGAGAAAACACATAGTTTCATACTTGGCTCCCCCTATATTTTCTAGTTTACATATCCTCAAACCACAGCAATACTATTTAGGCCACATGTTTCATCTAAACATCTCAAAACTTTCAAAGCACATTTTTTGCTTCTGCATTATCTCCATAACATTTGATATTTTAACTATCTCTAGTCTAGAACTAGATATGAAGATTGAGATAATCTTAGGTCATGCTAAATAGTTTGGGAGTTTAGAGAAAAAACTTTCCCCTCACAGTCAACCTAGCAAACTTCTGAATGCTGCTTTTCTTATTATATTTCTAGAACCAAAATAAAATATGTCCTCTTGTTCCCTGCTAAATGAGGTGTGATGTTTTTTCGACTTTCCTCACATTATCTTCATAATGCATTTTTCTTCCTTGGCCTATGTGGCTATCTTGCTACTATTCAGTACCATTTGAAGAAGTCTTTTCTTATTATTTTCTAAAGATGTTACTAACTGATAGATTATTCCTTGCACTTGCCAGTATTTGTCATTTCCTCCACTAAACTGAAGGGCAAACTTGTTATGGCTATATAAGATTGTACCATGATTTGTTTTTATAGGTGTGCCTTATGCCATAAGTTGAACTGGGTTTTTTCTATGTTCTTGTGAAGAAGGAAAACTGAGGAGGTCAGGAAAAGGACACAGACCAAAACATTGATACCAAAGGATCTGAAGTTCTAGATTTATTTAGTTTTAGATATTAGGATAATAGGATGATCTAGTCATTTTGATTGGCTGAGTGGTAAGTCGAGGAAGATTTGCATTTGCTGGAATAGAGACAATTCGCTCTGTGTTCACTAAAAATTGACATAAGAGAGAAATTGACTATCAAAGAGTAAATGAGAAATAGGAGAAGAAAAATATTGATTGCTATCAATTATTTTGGGTATAACCAAACTCATCCGCAAGTGCTTCAATAGAGGAACAAGCGCCTTTCTCCACAACAGTTCTATGCCGATCCTCAAAAGTTCATTTGATAGATATGTTTCATCTCAAATTGTATTTTCTCATCAAAAGTACAAATAGTTTTTTACAATTATATGTCTAAGAGAGTAAACCCTCATGTGGACAAGAGTGTGACCGGCCAATGAAGTGGGTGAAGAACCATGATGTCAGGTTCAAATCCTAACAAAGACCAAAAATACTAGGTAATTTCTCGCTATCTCTCTAAGCCTTGGTGTGCAGAGTTGCCCAATACCTTTATTGGTGGGAGGTGGCAGGTACAAGTGGAATAGTCGAGATATCCGTAAGCTTAAACCGGACACCACCATTATCCCAAAAAAAAAAAAGATAAAGTAACTCCTTGAATTTATCTGTTTACTTATTTTATCACCTCCAACTATGTAATTCCAGCCCAATTTCGTCGATTATTGATATCTCAATCAATTTCCTCAGAACCCAAAGTTCTCTTAAATGTTAAATAGTTCTAAATCAATCACAGACCATGATTTCTATACAGTACAACTGAAAGGACCAAGAATAGCACCGCTCTTTCTTCCTATTTTTCTGTTTTAATGCTCCTATCACCTTCATAAAACTTCAGCGGCTCAGCTTCAGTTACTTTTCATACTTTGAGCCACAAGATCCAAGATCTTAAAGTTCAAAACCCCTACTTTGAGATGAAGCCATCATATGATCTATTTGGTTCAACAAGAGTAAGACCCTCGCAATTGTCCACGTGACACAACTATAAGAGCCCGTTTGGATTGGCTTATTTTAAGTGCTTTTAAGTCATTTTGTAGTGTTTGGACAAAATAAAAAAGTGCTTTTAAGCACTTGTGTTTAAGCTAAAATGACAAAAATAAGCCAAAAGCCAAAAGAATTTCTAACTTATGGCTTTTGGCTTAAAAGTTACTGAAAACAAGCCCATCCAAATGGGCTCTAAGCCTATAACTAATGTCCACAAGGAAGAGCTTTTAAACATGATATGCAATCGACAAGCAAACTGACCCCATCATGCAAGGTTGATACTCATCAGTTATTTTAAGCACCATGGATAATAACAACGTATAAGTACCATATAAAACCACGGATTGCCATTGGTAATCACTCTTGTGCTTAGACTGATAAAGGAAAATATAGTTGAATTTGGCATGTTTCTTTGACCACATTAAAATGGAGCTCAACCTATATATAAATGGATTTCTAGTTCCATTTTATTCTAAAGTACAACAACTGCATCCTGGTGGTGATGGGCTTGCAAACCTGTTACCCCCCCCCCCCCCCCACACACACACACACACACACACATATATATATATATATGCTCGTTTCTTTTTTTGATGGGTAAATAAGTATATTATAAATATTTGCACTAAGCCAGTGCATCAGGCGTAATCATAGGTTGTGCAAATCAGTAATTGCGTCTAAAAAATCATCTACATCTGGTACAAAAACTAGTTTGAACCAAAAAGTGATCAACAAAATGCAATTAGGTTTAAGACACTGTAAATTTCTTCTTAAATATTCATCATTTTGTCCTTGATTGTACTTATTAGTAACTCCATTCAATATAAACAAACCTGCCTGACTAAAGCAGAATATGAGAAAAAGTCTAAATGTGTTGTTACACTGGCATTATTAATGAATATATACCTTACGGGATCAAAAGAATGGTTGTTGAGATAGTTGGGAAGAGTATTCAGATGCAATGCCAAACCCACAATATCAAAAGATTTTAAGGTATCTTGACATTTGTAATATCATAAATTTTGTCATTTAAGGAAGAAGAATCTTTTTGGATTAGGCCGATATGCAAGTGGATCAAGCACCAATGAACTAATCGATTTGTCAAGAAAATCAACTATATTCCATTTATTGATTTACCTTCCACTTCATCAATATAATTTGACTCTCACGTGCTAACTTACGAAGTACTACGAAACAAGTTCCTGAGAATGTCAGCCAGAGGGTAGATTACCAGCAGTGATTATGCATTAGGAATGGTAGAATCTATTGAACTACTTATCAAAAAGTAGAACTTATCAATCCTAGCTCATTGATTCAATTTATTCTTCTACTCGTTTTTAGACACTCTCCGAAAGAGAGCTTTAAGCCATAGATGAAAAGCTTACTTGAAGGCCTCCCTAGAGAATAGGCACTTCATTTGTAAGCTGGTGAAAAACATGCAACCCTAACTACAGTACAGTGTCTCGACACTGTAAAAATATTCGGCCAAATATATCATGCTAAATCATCCCAAAGACAGAGTCCTAGATACGCTCTAATATATGGTAGTAATAAACAATGGAGTATCATGATAATGCATAGCAACGAATTTACCTAATATGCTAAGGCACTAATGACTATCTATCAATCACATCTGGTAAAACTATATAAATTGGTAATTATCAAATGTTGTTGTAAGGGTGAAGATGAAAGTTCAGAATATGTTGTAAGCTATATCTTTGGATATTGCTAGTCTATAGGAGGAAATATGTTGCAAAGGGACCTTCTAATAACCAAGTAAGAAATAAGCTAATAAAGAGAATACATAGAAATATATGATTGACAACCCATAGCATAGGGAAGTAGCAAACTTACCATCTTGAGTCACAAGCGGATAATCTGAAGCACTGAGATTGATAAACCAGTCCCACTTTGAACTTTCCTTCAGCAGAATGGATATAGCTTGAAGGGTACAAGCAATCATCGTAGGGCCCTTATACGTCACTAAATTTGACTGTGCCATTACACGAACATTCTCCACTTTGCGAAATATGGGATCATTCTTCACTGACATTGTTAAGTTCAACCTTTCACGAGGTGGAGCCTCAAGATCCATATGTAGAACATACTGATTCCTTGGGTGATAAACCGCTTGCAAAGTCCTCATCATTCTGTGACTGTCACCCTTTGTGCCTGATATGAGATAAGCAAATCTAGGTGGTTCACTTTTCGCAAAGCCATTTGATTGAAATGACTGGAAATCAGATTCCACAAAATATCCATCCGATTCTGCTGGCCTAGCAAAAGAAGAAACCATATCCAATTGCATTTGATCTCTTCCATATGATGATGGATATAACCCAAAAATAGTTGCTGTGAACAGAGTAATAGACACAAGCAGGCTCACAAAGAATGGTATTTTCCAATATCTGTCGCCAAATACCCTTCCCGAGTGAGAATTCAAATTTTTATCATTAAATACTCTTCCTGAATAAGAATTGGCATATTTCCTCATGCTCAACAATTGCTTCCACCAAATATTTCAAGGGTAAAAGAAGCCAAATTTCATGAGTTGGAAGCAAAAAGATTCTAAAGACTTAAGCTTTTCCCTCTGATCTTCTCAAAGAAGAAGAAAGAAAGAAAGAAAGAAGAAAAGAATGGAACTTTAGCATCAAAGTGAAAAGGATGATATGAGGACTATTAGTAGAAATGGAGGTCAAATTCTATAGAAAGCACTGAAGCTCAAAAGCTTCCAAATTTCCACCGACTAAAAAGTAAAATTCTTGGTTTTAAGTTTTACTACCCAAAGCAAACTCATTCACAATGAAATTACAAGTAAAACCCACCAACCAATAAAAGGAATGTTAAAAATGAATGGACAAAAAAAAGTGAAACAACAATGTACGACTTGACTGTGGAGTATAGAAAAAGGGGGTAAAAACACGTATGAAAATCAGATATCCAACAAGCAATAAATAGATTTCCCAGCTCACCACCCTATTTCTCCTAAACTTTAGATCTAATAACCATTTGAGACAAGTTTGTTCAAGAAATTAACTTTGTGTGTATCTCAAAATAAAGAGAACCTGAACAGAACATAAATCAAATAGGTGGCGATCTAACCAATAAAAGAAACTCAAAAACCCAAATGGGTTTGATTCAAAAATTAATCTTTTAACAGAAAAGTCCAAGAATTTGCAGAAAAAAAGAATTGGGTTGAAATAATGATAGCTAAAGTTTAAAGAACCCGTCTTACTGAAAATAGCTCAATTAATCAGAACTTTCGAAAGGGGGGAAAATGAATTTGATGTTGCAAGATTAGAGAGCTGAGCTGGGAGTTGAGGGCAGAGAGGGAGAGGTGACCGTACAGATTGCTTAAGTTGTAGGTAATGACCTAATCTTATACTAATTATACACTTGATTAGTACGGTATTATTGAAAAGACTGGTAATTTGGAGTTAAGAACAAGGAAGACACAGTTAAAAGAACTAAGCAAAAAGATATAAAGATACGCTTGGGTATTTATTACTCTTACGATATTGACTCGCGGCTTGTAACAAGAAGACGGATAAATTAGGTATCTTATATGCAAGATTTCGGAGTTTTTAGTTTTGAACGTTGTATCCAATGTTAGAAACTTGAGTTGGTACTTGAGGCCACTACGACAAAAATTATACAATTCCCATAAATACGGTAGACCCTATCATAAATATATTATATTATGAATATTCATATTTTGTTGTAAATAAGCTGAAGAAGCTTATCCGTATGAGATTCCACCGTAAATATGTTTATCTATTCAGTACTCTATTGGAAATAAGCCTCTCGAAGAAGCTTATCTCTTCGGTACCCAGTTATGGATAACCATTACTCCTGGTAGAAGATTATCCATACCGGGTATAATAAGTTTATCCTTTTAGTATCCGGTTATGGATAAATATTATCTCTGGTAAAAAATTATCCATAGGTGGTATAATGAGCTTATCCTTTCAGTACTCCGTTATGGATAAATATTACTCTTAGTATAAGATTATCCATATCGAATATAGTTTATCCTTTCAGTATCCGGTTATGGATAAACATTACCCCCGGTAGAAGATTATCCATACCGGGTATAATAAGTTTATCCTTTCAGTATCCGGTTATGGATAAACATTACCCCCGGTAGAAGATTATCCATATCGGATATAGTAGCATCTTACACACCAGCTTGTAGTAGCTTACACAACAGCTTGGAGTAGCAGCTTACACATCAGCTTATAGTAGCTTACACAACAGCTTGTAGTAGCAGCTTACACAGCAGCTTGCAGTAGCAGCTTACATAACAGCTTGTAGTAGTAGCTTACACAACAGCTTCCTTCCTTCTATAAATAGAAGGGTTTTCAGTTTATTTTGTACATAAGTTTGAATTCGAATAATATACCAATTTCTCTCTATACCTATCTTTACTTTACAGTCTTTATTTTATAACACGTTATCAGTACGAGACTCTGCTATCTCGAGCAAATATTTTGAAAGTATCTGAGGTAAGAACTTTCTTTTCCTAAATAATGTCAAATATTTTTAAACTTGAATTTGTAGCCCTGGATATATCGGGTAAAAGCTATATGTCTTAGGTGCTTGATGCTGAAATTTATCTTGATGCGATGGGTCTGGCAGACACCATCAGTGATGAAAATCAGGCATCAAACCAATATCGTGCCAAAGCAATGATATTCCTACGCCATCACCTTGATGAAGGCCTGAAAATGGAATATCTTACTGTTAAAGATCCAGTCATACCGTGGAATAATTTAAAAGATAGATATGACCACCTGAAGATGGTCGTTCTTCCACAGGCACGATATGATTGGACTCATCTAAGGCTACAACATTTTAAATCTATTAGTGAGTATAATTCTACTATGTTTAAAATTATATGGTGATAATATTACTGATTATGATATGTTGGAGAAAACTTTCACCAATTTGCATGCCTCAAATATGCTCCTGCAGTAGCAATATCGAGAGATGGGATTTAAAAGGTATTCTGAACTTATCTCACATCTTCTTATAGCCGAGCAACATAATGGGCTATTAATGAAAAACCATGAAAGTCGACCTACTGGTTCTTGTCCATTCCCTGAAGTGAATGAGACGAACTTCCACCAAGCCAAACGTGGAAGAGGTCGTAGCCCCAGTCGTGGTCATGTCCGTGGTCGGGGAAGAAATCTCAATCATGGTAATAATAATGCATCAAAGAACCCTCCTCGCCACCAGCAGTGAAAAAGGAAGGAACAAAAGCATGAAGCGGTGCAAGCACCTAATACAGAAAGTGCATGCTATAGATGTGGAGGAAAAGGGCACTGGTCACGTACCTGTCGTACGCCAAAGCACCTGGTTGAGCTTTATTAAGCCTCCTTGAAAAAGACAGAGAAAAATGCTGAAGCAAATTTTATCTCTGAAGATAATTTTGACTTCATGCATTTAGATGTAGCTGATTACTTTGCACTCCCAGAAGGAGAAACAAGTCATGTAATCGGTAGTGAATCCGTAGAAATATAAATACTTTAATTTTTGTTGTTTGTAATAAGTAGTATGGTATGTAACTGTTGTACAGAAATAAAAGCTATTTTTTGATATGATGTTGACTATAATATATCTTATTTATGTCATTTTGAAAAATATGGATGATATTATTAAATCAACTTAAACTCTAACAGGGTTTGCAAGAAATATACAACCACCAGAAGTGGTTATATTTCGTATATCTCATTGTAATTACATTATGTTAACCACCAGAAGTGGTATATGCCTATGATCACCAGAAGTGATAATTTAGGCTTTCATTGGTTACAATTGAAGATACTTTACATATATATTCTATATATTAAATGCACGCCTCGATTTGCTCCTGAAGTAGTAAATATTTTAAAAGAGGTTAAGGCATCACAATTTGATATGATTAATGCGCATTCAGATAATTATGTTCGATTTTTCTGAAGGATGAGAACTTTTGATAATAATAATTCATTCCACGAAGTGAATGTGACAATATAATAAATCTGGTAAGTATGAACGCGCTCTTGATTTGAAGATATTACAATTCACCTCCAGAAGAGGTAATATAATTGAGAGAATATATACTCAATATTTTGTATTTTAAATTTGCTCCTGAAGAAGTAATACAATTGAAATTACCTCATGAAGTAGGAAAATATTATGAAGAGGAGTTTTCTTATGCTTAAAGAATTGTTTATTTGATTGTGATTTTCTCTTATGATACCAGAAGTATCTAAGCAATATTTGATAGTGCAAAATGTATCAAAAACTCCTGAAAAGCTAACTATTTTTCTAGAAAACACATGATACCAGTAGTGTCTGACAAATATTAGATTGTGGATAATAATTGAAGGCTCTCGAAGAGCTTATTTACAAATATATCATTCATATTATATGATTGTGGACAAAATATATATTGTAGTAAACCCGAAGTTTACTAAAATAAATGGATATCATATTGAGACTATAAATGATTGGAAGATTGAAAATCTTCATGTTTTCACAATCATAGGGAGTAAAATAATATGTATATGAGAAGTTACCCGCCTTATTCTTCGATTTGTACTACATCATGTATCACGGTAAACCAGAAGTTTACTAATACAAAAGTAGCCACAGTAAATCATAAGTTTACTAATGCAAGAAGTTTACTAAGAGATAGTACATGCCATGATGAACTTGAAGTTTTCATTTGCCATTTTTAAATGAGCTATTTGAGAATTTAGATAAGCATATACTGAAGAACTAGAAGATTCTTCAAAAATTCTCCTGTATTGCTTGATATCAGACATAGTAGCTCTGATACCAACTTGTCACGACCCTAGTTCACCAATCGTGAACATGTCATGACGGCACCCAGTCCCCACGACTAGGTAAGCCTAACACATTGCGGAATTTACACGTTTATGAACTTTAAACAAGAAATAGCGGAAGATAATATAAATAGGAATGTAATCTGTGCCGCTTGGCACATACACTCGTCCAACACACCGTGTAAAAATACCACCAAGACCCGGAATCCCACGGGCAACACTGACTAAAAGAGAATATACAACTGAGGCTCTATGTATAAAGAGTATCTAACAACGAAATGAAGGAAAGATATCTACTAGTACTAATAGAATAGAAGGAAGGCCTCCGGATCCGCGGACGTAGCAGATCATACCTCGAGGTCTCCCAAAACGCTGCTGAATCACCTGGTGTGAGCCTGTCCTGATGTACCTGGATCTGCACAACAAAAGTGTGCAGAAGAGTAGCATGAGTACACCACGGCGGTACTCGGTAAGTGCCAAGCCTAACCTCGATGGAGTAGTGACGAGGAAGGTCAGGGCCCTACCGAGAAAACAGTTACAAAAATGATAATAACAATAATAAGCAGCTTAACGATAATAATTCCGAAATAACAACAATAAAATGATTACCGCAACCGTCTACAATTAACTAACAACAAGTAACAAACTCAATTAAAAAATCCAGGACATGTGGGAATTGAACCCACGGTCCCATTAACAGTACCTCTAGGTCTCCAGGAATCGAACCCGCAGCCCATGTCTCAATAAATCTCAAGATCTTCGGGAATCAAACCCGCAGTCCCTACCAATAACTCAGGATCTCGGGAATCGAACCCGTAGTCCCTACCAATAACTCGGGATCTCGGGAATCGAACCCGTAGTCCCTACCAATAACTCAGGATCTCGGGAATCGAACCCGTAGTCCCTACCAATAACTCAGGATCTCGGGAATCGAACCCGTAGTCCCTACCAATATCACGCCGGGTCTCCGGGAATCGAACCCACAGCCCTGGGTCTCCGGGAATCGAACCCGCAGTCCACAAGCACAGCCAATAAAGGAATCCA
The DNA here is from genome assembly GCA_032618575.1 of Nicotiana noctiflora. Taxonomy (NCBI): domain Eukaryota; kingdom Viridiplantae; phylum Streptophyta; class Magnoliopsida; order Solanales; family Solanaceae; genus Nicotiana; species Nicotiana noctiflora. Next base: position 118,534 of record JASVEL010002317.1, on the reverse strand, counting down.
CAGAGAGAATAATTATGCTTAACTATAACTTCACCAAAAAATAGTACCAATAATTAACAAGGAGTTCAAATAAGGCAATTAGGCAACTAAACAGTTAAGTGCTACCTAATCATGCTCTTCTAACCACTACCGGGTAAAAATATCAAATTAACAGCCAAAGACAGAAATATCGCTCATCGAACATTTTAAATAAAGTACGTGTTCAACAACCAGCGCATGTACACGCCCGTCACCTCACGTACAAGGCATTTAAACTATCACATAATATCCTAGGGGTGAAAATTCCCCCACACGAGGTTAGACAAGCCACTTACCTCGATTCCGGTACAAAACCGCTAAGAGACAACTCTCTCTTGCCACGAATGTCGGCCTCCACAGGTCCAATCTATCCAAAATCATAAGTAATACATCATAATATGCTAATGGGACATAACCCAATCGAAAGAACTCGAAAAATACTCAAAATCACGAAATTCGCAAAACCCGAGCCCGGGGCCCACGTCACGAAAAATTCTGAAATTCAGATTTTCGGAATCCTCGTCTCGCCACGAGTCCGTACATACCAAGAACTCCCAATTCGGACCACAAATGGTCCTTCAAATCCCAAATTTAAGGTTTTTGCTCCAAGCCCTATTTTCTTGATTTTTAGCTATAAATTCATGAATTCCATGGATGATTCTTGTATAAAAACATGTATTTAACTCATAAAACTTACCTCCAACGATTCCCCGTCGAAATCCCTTCAATTCCCGTCCAAAAGCTCTCAAGAATGACCAAAAATGGTGGAAAATGAGTTGGTTTCGCGATTGAAATGTTTTTAACATTCTGTCAGGGTACTGTAGCTAACACTATGCGATCGCATTAGAGCATTGCGATCGCATAGAACAAATTTGCCGGGCACTGTAGCTAAGCCTATGCGATTGCATAGAACAAAATCCTGGGTACTGTAGCTAACACTATGCGATCGCATCAAATGCATAGAACAAAATCCTGGGTACTGTAGCTAACACTATGCGATCGCATCAGAGCATTGCGATCGCATAGAACAAACTCTCCGGGCACTGTAGCTAACACTATGCGATCGCATCAGAGCATTGCGATCGCATAGAACAAAATTTCTCTCCAATTTTTCTGCTGCATTTTTCAACTCAAAAATTCCCGTTAGCCATCCGAAATCACCCCGAGGCCCCGGGACCTCAATCAAAAATACCAATACATCCTATAACGTTATTCAAACTTGTTCCAATCATAAAAACATGTCCTTAAACACGGAAAACATCGAATTATAGCGGATTCAAGCCTAAGTTTTCATCTAAACTTTCGAAATCAACATTCAATCACAAACCCGACCAAACGACATCCGAATGACCTGAAAATTTGCAGACATATCCAAAATCACATAACGAAGCTACAGAAATTATCGGAATTCCATTCCGACCCCCGGATCAAAATCTCACCTATCGTTCGGATTCGCCAAAAATACTAACCTTGCCAATTCAAGCTTAATTCTACACCGGTCATCACAAAAATATTTCGGACACACTCCTAAGTCCCAAATCACCTAACGAAGCTATCCGAACCATAAGATTTGCATTTTGAGTCCGATATCAAAATTTCCACTTCCGGTCAAATTTTCTCAAAAACCTTCAATTTTCTATCTTTCGCCAAACGACTCCAAAATGACCCACGGACCTCCGAATTCACTTCCGATCGCGCTCCCAAATCCAGAATAACCATACGGAGCTACTCCCAGTCTCGGAATCCCAAACGGACATTAATAACACTAAAATGCATTTTAAGCCAAATTGATGCAATTTCTTCTAAAATGCTATCTTCCATAATATGCGCCAAAACGCTCCCGGGTTATCCAAAACCCGATCCAGGCATACGCCCAAGTCCGAAATCATCATATGAACCTGTTGGAACCTTCAAATCTAAATTCCGAGGTCGTATACTCAAAATTCCAATCCTAGTTCATTTCTTCAATTTTAAGCTTTGGAAATAAGAATTTTCATTTAAATTTGACTCCAAACTTCTTGAATTTTAATTCTGACCATACACACAAGTCAATATACTTGAGATGAAGTTGCTCATGGCCTCAAACTGCTGAATGACGCGCCGTATCTCAAAACGACCGGTTGGGTCGTTACAATAATATTCATTGATTATACACTCTTATATATTAACATATGATTGCATATATAAGATGGTTACATGTATGTTTATTGTCAACCTGCTGTTTGGACATTTGGAATTGCTTTTCTCAATTAAGAGCATAATTTTGAGATTGTGAAATCAAGACAGTTCATCTTGATAATGCTAGTTTATATCCAAGCTAGTTTATCAATGAATACCTCATACTAATGGCTAAACTATTGCTTACGAGAACAAAGCTTCATGTGTTGGTCTAAGATATTCTAAATTGCATACAACAACACTTTATGCATCTGACCAACAATATATGATAAGTCCTCCCCTCATAATTGGTTTAGGATCAGAAACCAAATATTTTTACTATCTTTTGATGTGTGGTATATGATTAATTTCTCTACCACAATGCACAAAGATATGTTTTTCAAAGAAGATTGGGGATATATGTTAGTTTTTCTAACATTTGGGGGATGGAATAAACAGCTGAAAAATATGTTATATGAATCGAATTATCATTAGTATGATCCCCATTCAGAAGATAATTCAAGTCAAATCCAGAAGCATTTACTGATCCAAAATTAAATATCATATTTCGGCTACAAATACTCCTATTAAAATTAAAGTCCCTTAAGGATAGAGTTTACTGTACGCATAAAGTGTGGTAGACCAATCGGTTCCAAATATAACAATCTTTGAAAAGGATAGGAGCAAATTATCAAAATGATCATAGTAAGGAGGAAATAAGCTCTATAAGAGCCCACGACATAATATTTCATGAAAGTCCAGAAGAAGTTCGGGTACATAAAAATAAAGAAAGTGATGAGATCTCAACAAGTTATGTTGCTTGTGAACCGATACAAAATGATCGTCGACGATATATTTGATACAATATAGCGCACAATATTATAAAAGATTGTGAGGATCGGACCTGCAGTCCAAACACCTGAAGATGTCACGCCATTTAAATGCAAGCCATAACTTATATGATTCATTTGATTAAATCTATATAAAGATCCATGAATAATTTAAAATGCCTGAAGCATATTCAAAATCTCAGAAATGTACTCAATCGGATTATAAAGATCTTTGTACGGTTTAAAGCAATCTGGGCGCATGTGGTATAATCGCCTCAGTGAATATTTGCTGAAAGAGGGCTACATATATGATGTTATTTGTCCATGTATTTTTATAAAGAACATGGCTTCAGAATTTGTTATACTTGCTGTTTATATTAAAAAGATAAATCTTGTTGGAACTTCAGAAGAGATCCAAAAGCCAATTGAATATCTTAAGAAAGAATTCGAGATGAAAGATCATGGGAAGACAAAACTTTGTCTTGGTCTGTAAATTGAACATTTAGCAGACGGGATCTTTATCCATCAATCTGCCTATACAGCAAGGGTCTTAAAATATATTTACATGGACAAAGCACACCCATTAAGTACACCAATGGGTGTTCGATCACTTGAAGTGAATAAGGATCTGTTCTGACCTCTAGAAGAGAATAAGGATCCGTTCCGACCTCCAGAAGAGGATGAGGAACTCCTTGGTGCTGAAATACTCGATCTCAGTGCAGATCGTATTGGTTTTAGAATGCAGAGACTCAAATATTTGCAACAAGGTTTTCATCGGGGGGAGTAAATACGCGATGCACTCTTTTTTCCTTACTAAGATTTTTTCCCAGAGGGTTTTCCTTATAAGGTTTTTAATGAGGCACCTAGCATTGCGTATTACTAAATATGTGCACTCTTTTTCCTTCACTAGAATTTTTCCCCACAGGAATTTTCCTAGTAAGATTTTAATGAGGCACACTATCTTTTAATGAACATTCAATGAGGAGTATTATAAATATATTATATTATGAATGTTCATACTCCGTTGTAAATAAGTTTCCTGAAGAAGGTTATTCATATGAGACTCCACCGTAAATATGTTTATCTATTTAGTACTCTATTGGAAATAAACTTCCTGAAAAATCGTATCTCTTCGGTACCCTGTTACAGATAAATATTACCCCCGGTAGAAGATTATTTATACCGGGTATAATAAGCTTATCCTTTTAGTATCCGATTATGAATAAATATTTCTCACGGTAGACGATTATGCATACCGGGTATAATAAGCTTATCCTTTCAGTATTCGGTTATGGATAAACATTACCCCACTAGAAGATTATTCATACCGGGGATAATAAGCTTATTCTTTCAATACTCCGTTATGGATAATCATTACCCCTCATAGAAGATTATCCATACTGGGTACAATGAACTTATTCATTCGGTACTCCGTTATAGATAAACATTACTCTCGGTAGAAGATTATCCATATCTGGTATTGTAGTAGCTTACACAATAGCTTGTAGTAGTAGCTTACATAGCAGCTTGCAATAGCAGCTTACACAGTAGCTTGCAATAGCAGCTTACACAACAACTTTCTTTCTTCTATAAATAGAAGGGTTTTCAGTTCATTATGTACAGAAGTTTGAATTCGAATAATATACCAGTTTCTCTCTATACCTGTCTGTACTTTACATTCTTTATTTTATAACAGTAACTACCTTTTTTATTGTTTTTGATACACCAAACTAATTTTAAAAACACAAACAGCAAAAATATTGTGATACCGGCAAAATTAGTAAAAATACCCAAATAAAAGAAATAATAGTAATAAATTTGAAGTATAAAATAATATAATGGTACTAACAAAGATAAAATGGAGCAAATAAGGTGCTCTAAACTATAATCAAGTTCTCTCAGAGAAGATGACATATATAATAATACTGCTAATAATCATTCGACTATCTACAAACCCTTTATTCTAATCCACAGCCTCCAGATTTTTCTATCTATGATTATGTCCTTGGTGAACTAATGATGTATCATATCATGTTTAATTACCTTTCTCCTTATTCTTTCTCGATTTACCTCTTAGTAATTACAGTGGAATACATAAGTCTCTTACACTCTTAATTAAAAATTTGGAGCTATAAAATAAAATAAAGAAATCATGACTGGACATACCTCTCCTTTTAACATGCCACATTTTTAATACATATTTGAAGAGATGATTTGATGAGTCATTAATAATGTAAGTATAACAGGAAAAAAGAAAATGTCTTCTTTTGATATGCATAAAATGACAAATAGAAATTTATTTTTAAAATACTTGACAAGTAAAAATGAATAGAGGCAGTAAGTCGCAAGAGCAAAATGAGTAAAAACACCATGAGGAATCCAATTAGGGGTAAAAAAACGCAATTATTGCTATTTGGATCCGGGCAATGTAATTTTTTTAAATGTTGCATATGAGTTAGTATATATTAATGTAAAAATATAAAAAAATTAATATGTGTAAAAACAGTTAAAATATAATTAAAATGGACCAAAGAGTAGTTATTATTAAGGTAATACAACAAATTTAAATTTTTGTATTACCACTAGTATTTAAGATGGGGTAGCAAGAAATTGAGACTGCATTTCATTTTTCATAGTAATGACAAAGAACTTTCACCAAACTTGAAATTTGATAATTTGTTTAGTCTAAAATATTGTTTTCTTGTACAAAGAAGTTCACCAAACTACAATATGATCAAATTATAAACTACGATTTGGCCATAATTATCTCGATAACATAAATTATAGTGTTGACTATCGTAGTTTTATTTTAAGATAATGCATAAATACCCCATCCAACTTGTCCTGAAAAGTCATTTACACACCTTAAGTTTACGAGTGTCCTAACACCCCACGATAGTTGAAAGTATTGTATTTATTTACTCCCTCTCACAACCTGGTGAGCTGCGCGTGTTTGACAAACTAAATGAGCGCGTCATTTTTGTTTAAATCGTTGAAAAAAAAAGTTAATTGTTTAATGTTAATATAACATAACCAACGGTAAAATCTCATCTTCCCCAAATATTTACCAAAACCCATTGAAGAACCCTAATTTCTTCTTCTTCTTCTTCTAATTTCTGTCGAAATCCATTGAAGTCCCTTTTGAAGTTTCAATATTTGAAGGCAAAGATTATCGTTTCTACTTCCTAAGAACCCTAAATCATTTCTTTTAGTACTGTTATGATTTTGTCCTAAAATTGTTATGACTTAGCCCTAAATCCTTTGTTTTGATCCGATTTTTGAAAGCAATTGTAAATTAATTGACTTTGGTGTTATCTTGTTGTGTTGTAGTTGTTCCAATGCCTTCAAAAGGATTGAATTTGACAAGGCTTTGCACGGAAGAGGAAGAAAATGAGTCAAACGGAGAAATTCGATGCAACCATGGCTATGTGTTGCCTTTGTTAACAACTTGGACCCCTCGGAACCCGGGAAGAAGATATTGGGTTTGTCCATACTATGGGGTAAATGATTCGTAAGTTTGTTTCTCTAATTGAGTTGTGATAAATTATTATTCATTAATTTTCTTTTGTTAATCATCTTAGGGTCCTCGTTCTTGTGACTTTTGGCTTTGGAAGGATTCTGAAATTGATCCTAGATCCAAATTTGTTATTCCAAAGTTGCTTGAAAAATTGGGTGAACTTGAAAATCTTGCCAAGTCGAGGACTACTTTAAAGGTTGAAAATAGCATAGAAGATGACAAGATGAAGATGATTGAGGTTCAGTTGGTGAAATTGCAAGATGATATGGAGAAAATGAAAGAGAAGGAAAAGAAGTGGAAGAGTCAATTAGCTAAGTCAAAGAGTAGGGAAAATGTACTTGTGGTTCATTATATTGGGGATGTGTATTATTCTTGTTGCTTGTGGGTATCCAGGAATCTCATTGAAAGAAGATGCAAATATGTTGCCATTGTGAAGCTAGTTTAGTTATCTCACTATGAAAGTAGTTGTTGGTTCATCTTTTAATTTGTATGTTTACAATGGAACTCTCACTTTTGTAGTTCTTGCTTATCAATGGAACTCTCAAGATGTATTTGTAGTTCTTGATTATCAATTGTTGTTTCAATACACCAAACGAGTCCAAAACTATTTAAGCTAACTCTATGAACTGCAAACACAATTCCAGCAACTTAACTGTATTCCAGCCGAATTTAATTGTATTCTAGTAACAAAACTGTATCAACAGCAAAACATAACTGTATGAACTGCAAAATGTAGTATTCCAGAACTGAATTGTAGTTTGTTACAAAACTGTTTCAGCAGCAAAAAAGAATTCCATCTATAGCTACCTACATTAATACCTACATTAACTAGTCAACATACAGAATTGCATTCTATAGCTACTTCAATCGATTGCAATTCAGTTTTCAAACTAAATCAAATCTTCATCAGCTGGGTTGATTTGCAGTGGTGCTTTCCTGGCTCAACTTAGCAGCCATACACCTTGTTTCAATGATCTTCTTGCCTCTCAATTGGTGGAGCTGCCTAGTTGTCATAGCTTTTTTACCCTTCCACTTAACACCTCTTATTGGTCGATGGCCTAGATCTCCAGTTACTTCTGCCGAGGACCTCACATCTCTAAACTTTGTAGATGACATTCCAGGCTGCCATAAACCAACTGAAAATCAGACAACTCAAATAACCTAAATATGATAGCTTGTATTGGACTTACATTTTGAATTTTGAAGCCACTTTGAGTGTGTAAAACACCCATCCCAACCATCCTTGTAGTACAAACATCCTACATGAAACAAAGAAAATTAAAAATCTGATATTACTTTAAAAAGACAAACAAGACATTAAAGGGAAGAACTTCACCTTTTCTTTAGCACCTTTTGGCCTTCCCCTTCCTCTTCCAGTGCTTTGCTTTGGTAGCTTTGAACTACCAACACTTGAAGGAACAGAACTTGATGGAGCAGCAGTATTACTTCCAGCAGCCTTTGCACATCCCCTCTTGTTATGACCCTTGTTATGACAATTGCTACATGTCATTTCCACTCCACCTTTGGACAATTTCCCTGTCTTATTTTCACCAGGCTCTTTTCTTCTAACCTTCTTTGGCCTTCCAAGCATCTTCTTGACAGTAGGTGGTATAACAGGTGGGTTTTGTGACTCTGGCCACATATTCATACCCAAGAGAGGTTGAAGATAGTAGCTATATGTTTTCATGTAAGTTTCATTACTGTACCAATGAGAAATATAGTTCATAGGCTCCAGATTTTTAAAATGCAAGGCAACAATTGCATGAGCACATGGTATGCCTTTTAACATCCAAGCTCTGCAGGTGCAAGTTTGCCTATTGATGTCCACCAAATGCTTCACTTCACTAGTACCTACTCCTTGCTTCACTTCAAAACCATACTCACCATTCCAGAAAATGTTACATTTCATTGACCTTTCAGTGTTATCTTCCAAGACTTTCATTGCCATTGGTGAAAATGAACTAATCCAAGTGTTTCCAAACTATCTTAGCTGACCTATTCTATTCATCATCTTCACCCTGATTTCTTCCAGCATTGTCACTATTGTCTTCTGCCTTGCTGCCAAAATCCAAGCATTGAAACTTTCTTGCCATATTGTTGTCAACACTATCAGACTTGCAGAAAGTGTTGAAATACACCTTACTCCATCTTTCAATGTTGTAGTACAACAGTTCATCAACTATGTTAGACCCCAATTTCTTCATGTCATCTAGATTTTTTTTCAATTCTCACTCATAGGTAGACCTTGCACACCTCCAGAAGCAGTTCCTTCTCTCTATGCCCCTCCATTTCTTAGACCAGTTAGCTAGGATGTGCCTTGCACACATCCTATGCTCAGAATTTGGAAGTAGGTCTGCTATAGCAATTTCAAGCCCCTGCAAAATTAAAAATGGCAGAAAAAAAGTTAGGTGTTATTGAGAGCAGTAGCAGAAACAGTAAGAGAAAGATTGACAGCATTAGTAGAAATAGTAGGAGAAAAACAGTAGGATTACCTTTTGCATGTCTGTTATTATGGTCAGATTTGTACCATCTCCAAGCTGAAGATCACTCTTCAAAATGCTAACAAACCACCTCCAAGTGTGCATATTTTCAATCTCAACAACAGCCCAAGCAAGTGGAAGCATTTGGTTATTTCCATCTTTGCAAACTGCTACAAGTAGTTGGCCTCTACAAACCCCTTTTAAAAAACACCCATCCAGTCCAATGCATGGCCTACAACCAGCTAGGTATGACTTCTTAATTGCATCAAAACAAATGTAGAACCCAACAAACATTTTCTTCCCACCTTCAAAAGTCTCCTCACTAAGTTTCACTACACAAGTACTACCAGGATTAGATCTAAGCAACTCATCCCTATAATCTAAAATCCTCCCATACTCCAATTTATGATCACCCATTATCTCTTTCAACACAAGATTTTTTGCCCTCCTACAAACTGTCCTCCCAACATATAATCCTAATTTCTTTCTAATCAGCTCTTGAAACTCATTTATTCTAATGTTAGGTTGTTCTTTTATCCTCTCATTGAACCTTTTAGCCAAGAACTTTGAATTACATAACTTGTTTCTATTAGTAGGGTCACATTTGTGAATTGGATTGTAGTTCTTGACTACAAAATCCTTAGTCCTTGAATCATAACTAGCACATAGAAGCCAAGGACAGGATGCCTTCTTGCACTTAACCCTCACCCTTGTAGGTTCATTTACATACTTTTCTATAGAAACCTTTTTTTGAACAACATATTTAGTTACAGCTTCTCTGAATTCTTCCACACTTGCAAATGCAAGTCCTGTTTCCCAAACTATCTTCTTGCAAGTCTTGTCAAATATTACTCTTCTTGTAGTCTTTCTTCTTCTAGCTTTAACTTTCTGTTGCACCTCCCCTTCTTTTTCATCATCATCATCATCTGGATCTGTCTCAAAACTAGCAGCTTCATCCGAGGGATAATAAGGCTCATCACCACCTATCTTACCTTCTAAAGTCTTCTTCTTCCTAGATGCATATTCATCATACCCCACATCTGGCCCTCTCTTACCTAGTTTAACATGTTCTTGTTCAGGAGCACTTTCTTTCCTCTTCCTCCTCTCTACAGTCCTACTTTCTGCCCTAAAAGCCCTGTATTCCTCATGTATATCACTGCCATAATCAGCTTCTCCTTCTTCAGACAACTCATCATGCTCTGAATCTAAGCTATTATCAATGCTACTAGAGTTTGATTCAGAAGATGAGTTTGAGCTATCATCTGTACTAACAACTGTAGGCACACTATTATCAGCAGCATTGGATGCCTTTTCACTAGTTCCCAAACCCTCACAGCCCCCCACATCTTGACCAGATTCCTTTTCAAAAGTAACATTACTATCATCCACAACTTGGCTAACATATTCTAATAGGGGGGTCCACTATAGGTTCTTCAACCATGTGCTCTACATAAACCTCCAAAATATCCCCATTTTTTAAGTAATCACAAATGCCCATAAGGTCCCTATCAACTTTAATTACTACCAAAGCAGGACAATTAGGTGGTCTAACATAAATAACAACAGAAGAAGCATTGTAACCAAATTCTTTGACATAACCTAAAAACTCAAAATAAGAGAACCTATCAACATCTACATCAAAACAATCGGTCATCACCCCACCAATATAATCCTCCATTGCAAACGAATCCAACTTATCCATGGAGATTTTTCCACCATGGAAAAACCTTAGAGTAACAAGTACAAATGACATTGCAATACCTGAATATAGTAGAAAATAGAGATAATGAAGGATTAATATTTACTATTGGACCCCTACAGAAGAAGCCAAATACATGCAACAAGAAAAAAATTCAAAATTGGTTATTATTACACCTTCAAAATTGTATTTCTGTTCACGATTTTACACCGACAAGATTACAGTGAAGAAACTGGAAGCAAGTTCAAAATCCTAGATACGGATGATATTAAACAACCAAAAACAGAGATAACATTTAGGTTTGATGATAGAAAGGGTTAGGGTTTATGTGTTTACCTCCAAACTATAACAAAGAGAACGTTTGCAATTGATTCTTCGGATACCTTCAAGTTCGACGAAAACAAAGAGAACGGATCTTCAACCAAATTGTCAACGGAAACAAATACGAACAGAAGTAAAGAAGAAAGAACAAGGAAATAGTATGGATTTTACATACTTTTCTCTTCGATTTTGGTCAGGGTTCTTTGATTTGGGGAATTTTGACTGAGCGGTTAAAGGTTAGGGTTCGCTTATTTTGGGAATTTTTGACTGACGGGTTAAACAAGATAAGATAGGTTATATTGAGTTTAAGTGGTTTTAATTACGTGGCTTCATAATAGAAGCGCGTGTAAACCACTTAAATTATTATACTTGGTCCAGGTTGTGAGAGGGAGTAAATAAATACAATACTTTCAACTATCGTGGGGTGTTAGGACACTCGTAAACTTAAGGTGTGTAAATGACTTTTCAGGACAAGTTTATAGTGTTGACTATCGTAGTTTTATTTTAAAGTTATACTCCTCTTCCATTATACCTCATGTCCAAACCAATCATGTAAAATCAGTTTGAACTGTTTAGAAAATAATTGGCCTGACTCAACATTAAAAAATAGTTTATGACGGAAATATCTTGTGGTTACAATTGGAATAGAAAAAAATAATATCTTTAAATTTTTTGTGTATTATTTTCAGTTCTCTTATGTGTAAAAATAAAAATCCTTGTAAAAAAAACATAAAACTAAAAATAAATCTAGGTGAAAATTACAGAACTATTTAAAGTCATAACTTTTATTTCCTCAACTAATATGGAATACTTAGACACGTCATGTTGGGTTATTTAAGCTATTTTAGCTTAAAAGAGGGTGAATAGAAAATGGAGGTGAAATATTTGAGTTTTCCTCTTTGACAATGAGATATTGTTCCATATTGGAGGAGGAAAAGACTTTTGAAGGTATATATATAATTTCTCTTTTTAAGCTCGTAAAGAGTTAAGATGAAGGCAAGCCTCGTGCCGTCGTCGTCGCTCGGCATTGGCTTCGGCTTCGGATTTTGGTCAAACGATTGATTGATTATTTTTTGGACCAAATTTATTTGTTAATAGTAAATATTAAAGTAATATTGTTAAATATCTATTTTTTTGTAACAAAAAATTGATATTAAATCCAAATTATCCGTTTCCTCTGCCCGTTCATGTTTTGTAACGAAAAATAAAAGTTTCCTCTACCGTTTTAATTTGCGCAAATGGCCATTTATGTTATGGTCATTTTACGTAACTGACCTCTGAAGAGTTACACCTCTTCATTTGAACTCAAGTGGTTGGGGCTATAAATTGCAGTCTATTCTCTCAGATTTTCCATACGAATTTTCGAAGTTTCTCCTTTCTTCAACATTATTTTAACTACAAAGAAAACAACAGTAAGTGTGATATGCTACCGATCATTGTGATCGCTGAAAAACTAGGGTTTGAAGTACCGCTACACCAGGTGTGTGAGCACGTGATTTTTGCACTATAGGAGAATTACTCCCAAAAATTCCAAATAAAATATTTTTTATTTGTGTTGTGTGTGATTTTGTAGCTTTTGTGTTACTTCTCGTATTTATTTGTATTTTTTTTATCTTGTGCGTATCATTTATTGATTTAATATTAAAACAAAAGAAATATATATTGCATACATTTAAGAATTAATCATGCATCTTCAGAAATTAATCAACCATAATTTGGTTAAAAGAAAATTACAAAAAAATATGCATTTCATGTCTTATTTGTGTTTTAATGGTTGAGAGTAATAGTTAATATTTGTGTGATTTTATCTATTTAATTTTGTAAAGATTATCTAGGAATTTTGGTTAATTAAAAGAAGAAAATAAAAGGGTTAAAATATGAAGCAAATTAGACTTGGGCCAATTTACTAAACCAAAACCAGGCCCATACGTCCCAGTAACCCGGTCCAAAGCACCTGGCCTCTCAGATGGTCCAAACGACGTTGCATAGTATCTCAGTTCTGGGCCATCCATTCCTTTTGATCAAACGGTCACGAACCTCCAGTCCAACCCGATCCATTTCTTACCCGGGTCAACCCAATCTCTCAACTTAAACTAACGGCATCGTTTCCCCCTGATGAAAAGATCCTAGCCATCGATCTCACTTGATCCAACGGCTCACGATAATTCACCCATTTTAATATACCAACGGCCAAAAAATTGAAGAAATTGCTAACCCTAATTCATTCTCCGTTTTAAACCTTCAGAGAACCTCCGCCGCCCTCCACCACCGGAAATCGCCTCACGGCGGTTCCGGTGGCCCAAACTCCCCCATCATTACACCACTAAACCTCCACGACCTCCTCATTCCAACCTCGTGCTTACTTTCCCTCGAATCAAGCTTAGACGTTTCGAATTTGCAATTTAAATCAAGAACCATAGCCACCGCCACATGACCCTAGTGGCGGCGACACCTCCCATTGATGCCAAATTCCCCTCCCATGTCCGTTGGACCTCCCTCACCCCAAATACATCCTTAATCTCCCTCAAATAGGGTCCAAATTCTTTGAATGGTAAATCATAGCCGGTTTTAACCCTAAGTTTAAAATTAGCGAAGCTGCGAGGACTTTTTGGACTAAATTAGACTTTAGTCGTATGTTTCCATATTGGAAACATATGATTAAGTTCAGCTTCAGTCCAAATCGTGATGGCGCCCAACACAACTGCTAGGCAAGCCGACCATTTACACTCTCATCCTGAGCATGAAGCTTAAATCAATTACCTGAATATTATTATCAACAATAAAACTAAACTGAATAACCACCCAAAGATCTAGGGTCACGAGTCCAGAGCCTCTAAACATGATCGGATAATAATATCTAAACCAAATACTCAAGTATGAATAATGTATATACAAAGAAAAACTGGAATAAGAAGAGAAGCCAGGTCCTGCGAACGCCAGCAGCTACTTCAGCAACTCGGATAAATACTGATAAAAGCTGGAGTGCTCGTCTATCCCTCCTATGTACCTGAATCTGCACACAAAGGTGCAAGGAGTAGGGGTGAGTACTAAGTACTCAGTGAGTAATAAATATATCCAAGTAGTTGAAAGTAAGAAATCCACAGAATACCACATAATGAAGCTAAACTACAGTCTGATTCCTCCTACGAACTAGCAACAACAACATTACATTACCAATTAGCACAGATAATTTATAGGTAAAAATGCAATGCAATGCACATGACCGCTACGGCGTGTAGCCCGATCCATTTAACAACGACGGTGCTCACTGGGGTGTGTATAGACTCCGGAGGGGCTCCTTCAGCCCAAGCGCAATATTCATATCATCTGTTGCGGTGTGTAGCCCGATCCATCCTCGGTCCACAACATGCATATGAGTCACATAACTGTTCTAATGATTTATTTCCAGGTTCCAGTTCATTAATAATGAAAATACATTAATTCTTATTTAATTTTCCCAAACAGATGACTTAGCATTTCAATACGGTCCTTTCAAACCAGGACTGAGATCAGCGATTAAGCAATTAGAGCCATCACATATATAACTATCCCCTAGGGATACTACAAGTCGGCACAAGGCCCCAAATATGGCTTACAGCCCACAAAATATATCTAACACAATGTGCGTTTCAACCGCATATAGCATATTATTCACATCCGGGATGGACTAAGTCTCAATCCCCAGTCACAATGAATCCCGCACCTGCCACGGGGTGCGAGCCACGCCCTACTAGTGTCACAATGTGCGAAGCCGGGGTTTCGAACCCTCAAGCTACCATATACACAAACTACTCACCTCTAGCCGGTCGTAGACTCATCGGCAATGCCTTTTCCTTTGGAATCGCTGCCTCGCACGTAGAATCTAGTCAAAACCACAATAATAACATAAATATAGGTCAAAAAAACATAACCCAATCAAAATTACTCGAAAAACGCAACAATTCACGAAGTTGGTAAAACCCGAGCCTCGGGCCCACTTCACAAAAAAATACGAAAATCATACCAACGTATTCCTCGTCTCTCTACGAGTCCGTGCATATGAAATTTATCGAAATCAGGAGTTCGAATGGCCTTTCAAAACCCAAAAATTCGTTTTCATGATTTAGGCCATAGTTCTTCACAAATTCTACCAATTTTCAAGAATTTTGGTGTTGCTTCTAGCATAAAATCATGTTTTTGAGTCAAGAAACTTACCACCAGTGATTACCCATTTATTTCTCTCTTAAAAATCGCCTCAGAAGCTTCTTCCCGTTCCAAAATTGTAAGAAAACTCAACCTGCTCATTATAGGTATACTTTTCACGTGTTTTACTGCTCTCAATGGATTCCTTGTGAAATTCTAATGAATTTAGGCTTTTGAATCACTCCATTTGACCTTATAATGAAGGAGATATGTAGGTTCTAAGATTTGCAAATAGTGCAGGTTTTTAATACGCGATCAGGGGCAGTTTCGTTATTAACCTGAAAATCTGGGCAACTTTAGTAAAATAGCCATAAAATCCTCATACGATGTCCAAATTTGATGATTCTTTTTGTTACGGGTTTGTAATTACGATACGGATATAATGCTTCATTCAAAACAGTAATAGGAGCTCATTTGTTCAATATGATATCATTTATGCTTGAAGAAACGATGTCGAAGCATAAGAAAAACGAGCATAACGCAACCCAAACCTATCTGAAACTCACCCGAGCTCCTCGGGACTGCATACGAACATACTAACATGCCACATATGATCATGCAAACTTAGTTTCACTCTCAAAACACCAAAACTAACATCAAAACACCAAATTTACATCGGATTCAAGCCTAAGTTCTTCTAAAACTTCCGAAACTTGCATTTGATCAAAAACCCAACTAAACAACGTCCGAATGATCTGAAAATTTGCGGACATATCCAAAATCACATAACGAAGCTACTACAACTGTCGGAATTCCATTCCGACCCCCGGATCAAAATATCACCTACCGTTTGGATTTCGCCAAAATTCAACCTTAGCCAATTCAAGCCTATTTCTACACCGGACCTCCAAATTCAATTCCGATCGCTCCTCTAAGTCACAAATCACCTCCCGGAACTAACCAAATCATCAGAATCCAATTCCAAGCCCTCTAACTAAATAGTCAACTCCAGGTTGACTTTCCATATTCAAGTTTCCTTCAAAAAGGCTATATGCCTCATTTTCCAATCCAATTCACTCCTAACTTTCTGAACACATACAAATTAGCATATTGAAGTGTTAAATGAAGAAAACGGGGTGATAACTCCCATAACGACGAGTCGGGTCGTTACATTCTCCCCAACTTAAACAAACGCTCGTCCTCGAGCGTAGCCAGAGTTGTACTAGAAGCAACCCAATAGCTAAATGACCTTGCCATGCATATATTCGGGGCGGTACCACATCACCCTATCTATCATAAATCCGATAACATAATATAGCTGAACTTCCGCAGTCCATCTGAACCATAGACCACATTGCACTTTCCGAAATCATATACCAAATCCGAATCCCACATCTATACTCAGAATGCACCCGAACCAACTGTAATAGCCCATACTCGCCACACCGGGTGAGATCTTATGGTGTACCAAACAACCCAATCACTCGAGACGATGTCCTCTAATCACAACAATTTCCCACGATAACCAAATACAAATTGAAAAACCTTTTTACATTAGCTAAAGTCTTATTCCAACACCTTCATATATTGCCCACGACAATCGAACACGCGATATATCGAATCCATCTCTCAGGTCATCCATTTATGAATCCATTTCCCTTTTAACTGATACCGCAATAGATTTCGAAGCCAAACCTCGATATACCCCTTTCTAACTAGCTGAAATCACATATGCATGCACTCTCCAACGATCATTCCGATTATAACACACCGCACTGGGGATATGACACCTCAACACCGGCCTAAGCAACGGCGAGCACAACACAGGCTCAAATAAGAAACGTCTGAACATACTCAACTCATGACAACTACCTCAACAAAAGAGTTGTAATTCAAATTCATCAATACCATCACAACACATAACTGAGATCTCGTCTCACATTATAGAATTAGAGTACCTGAATCCTCCTCGAAAGGTCATAACTTCATGTGGCCTTGCCATGGCTCATGATTCCATCCTAACACTATTACTCCTGAAGCACCTCAAGTCACCATGCTCAAAACAGTCAGCCACACACAGATTTAGGCCTGAACTCAAGCGATCAATCTCACCCACGGTGAAATAATTAATATACGCCATCAAGTCTTGTAGGGACATAACCGATGCACCATTTGCCGAGTGACACCCAACACTGATTTTCCTCAGAGACTAGGAAGTATTGTACACAAGGTAACATATAGAAAAACTATTCTCCATGTCACATGGTTGCGGCGTGCAACCTGCTCAAAATAACATACCCGTGGCGGCGTGCCATCCGATCCAGATACCATACTTGTGGCGGCGTGCCACCCGATCCAAATAACCCGTGGCGGCGTGCCACCCGATCCACGCAAAACTCTCACAAAAAGAAATGCACACCGAGTCAAATTGCTCATTACAATAAACATATATATAGCCTCAAGCTCGGCCACAAGAAACGCATCCGACAAAGTTCCCCAATACCGGAACTGAATTAATGGTAGATACCTCTGCACTGATATCCGCCACGAAGACCCAATTGACGAAACAATACCTACCAGCCGCCCGCTGGTCCTGGGTACAACTACCCTGCTGGAGCATACTACGATGCACTCTGCTACGCAATTTGTGCCACTTCCAATATAGTCCATATCACATTAGTCTAGACGATCTGACTTATGAAAACCAATCTGAAATAAAGTATCATAACCCCAAATTCATCATATCAAACTAGAGAGAGAGCCACTCGGGCTTCTAATTTCCAATAATCGCTAAACGATGTCGATACACCCGATATACAACCACTACATAGGCGGATTACGAGAACTTCTAGTCTCCATCACCTATATAGCACATGAATCACTATGCCTGATTCCACACTCCACTGTACGAATACATAACACACATCAAGCATCCATTCATACCACGAGAGTCATTCAGAAATTTTCCTATGCCATCAACAATTCAATCATCACAATCGATCCAACACGAGAATACCACCATACCACTAGATATTATCAGTTTACATTACTTTGCCCCTTTTCGACCATATACCCTGCCAAATCCCTAGAATGGCAGTACCATTTTCCTTAATCACCAGAAAGATTGATTCTCAAATTATCTGCAGCTCCCCATGTTGCTCAAGAATTGTAATGACTTCCCATATATTATGAACTGATCTCAAAACCTTGAACATGCCATTATCAACTTTTCATAATACATCGCATATACCATACCACACTAAGATAATATGGAAACTTCTATTCCTCTCCTACGCTGCAAACATCGACGCACTCAACTAGTCAAAAACTTTCATGTTCTCATATAGAAGAAAACTCATTACACATTCCATGCTTCGCATACCGATAGGAATATACTCATTTTCAAACCATGATAAAACACATCACAACTCCTCCCTCCCATTCATTGCATAAGCTTAACTGCCAGGACTGAGTCCTTTTACCCACATCGAGCTACGCAATCGCCAGCTCCTCAAGAGCTTTGTTGCACCATAACTGCAAGGCTCATTACCTCGAACACATACCAGGAGTTAATTGTATTTCTTATCATACCGTTTCAGTTTATTAACAAGTTGTTTCATTTACCCAATTTCCTTTCTGATTCATCATAAATTTAATATTCTCTTTACTGTAGCACCACAATACCTCAACTCATGTTACCCCACGAGACTCATACACAAGACTACACGGTCTAAGGCTCACAGGCCGCTGAATACTCTCTCAATGTTTCCCAGAAGTACCACATTCTACAATACTTTATTTTGAAGAACTTCTTGCGATTTTTGAATTCGTTATCATTACTCTCCAATATAGATACATAGAATCTCATCATTCACATATCATTACACAAGTCTTGACCCCTTCTAACGAAACCACCGTCTTTAGCCATATACACAATCTTAATACACCTGATTGTTACAAGCAAAAATTTTGAATACCGCAAAACCATTCTCGAGCGTCATTCACTCTTATTCAATTAAAATTTAACTGTCTTATTGAACAGAACCACTCGTGCCTTGTTAGAACTCTAGCACCGCAGAACATGATTACACATAGATGCATTCAACTATCTTTCTTTCCTATACACCGAACATTCTTTAGCAGCAGCAGTTCAAACCATCCTATTATTTCTTCATATCTACGAAGCACCATAACCTTTATCAGAATTTCCCAACATACTTAGAGACAGAACCAATATAGCACACAACAATGCAATCAGTTAATCAATAACAACCTCCCCAACTTGAGCTCGAAGCCATATATCACAACTCACTATACTCATAACGCATTTGCTTCATTGTTGTCGTAATACCATAATGAGATTAAACTTGCTCTTTCATAAGCTTGTGGAAACACAAATCATCTGGAATTTTAACTCTTCTGCATTTTTTTCTTGCATTCACCCATATAACAGTTAAGCCTATTTTCTAGGTGTCCAAATTTTTACTAAGTCCCAAATTTTTCAAAAATTTCGACAGAGTTTCCTTTGTAATTTGGCCTATCCACCTGCCAGAGAATCACCAAACCATTCTAACAATACATCCACAACTCAACAAGACATCACAATGTATTTCAACAACATTAAATCTCAATACTATACGAATCATATTATCACAATTTATACCTGAACCTGCGCTACACCTGCACGCATCAAAACACATATCAAATACCCTTCAATTACACATCGGAATCCACCCACCTACTTTGCATCAATCTAGTATTTCAGTACAACACCTTCAACCAGGATATACATAGCATAATCACTTTAGTCTTCCTAATTCTAAACTTGTTTTACTACACGTAAGGCACTTTACCTTCCAACTAAGAGATATGATAAATATTCAACACGCCCATAGCTCGGGGCTACACAACAGATTACAATAAGGATCTAACACCTGACAGCTCGTATATTATTAAGCTGCCATTTCCACAGTTAGGGACAATACCGATCACACGAAATTTCATTATACCAGTTTGTAAAATCAGCACTTTGGTGCTCATGTCATAGACAAAGATCTGGCCTCAAGTCCTCCCGACTGGCCCAACATGAACTCGCAGAGATTATATCTCACCCCTCGACCAGGGAATCACAAGCCATCAAGGCAATTATATTACTGAGCGATTGATGCGTACACAGACGTGTGGAAGGAATTTCGAAAGAATTATATCTCAAGCTGGATCAAGTACGCACGATAAGAATTCCAAGAAATGTGAAGTGTTTCCTAAAGGTTTGTAGCCTCCCGATGATAAATATAGGCATCCCCATACCGATCCACGAGACTCTACCAACCGGCTCAAGACTCATGAGGCCTGTAACGTAGGCTCTGATACCAACTTGTCACGACCCCAATCCCGGTCGTGATGGCGCCCAACACAATTGCTAGGCAAGCCCGACCATTTACACTCTCATCCCGAGCATGAAGCTCAAATCAATTACCTGAACATTTATGTCAACAATAAAGCATAACTGTATAACAACCCCAGAGATCTAGGGTCACGAGTCTAGAGCCTCTAAACAAGATCGGATAATAACATCTAGACCAAATACTAAAGTATGAATAATTTATATACAAAGGAAAAATAGAATAAGAAGAGAAGCCAGGTCCTGCAAACGCCAACAGCTACCTCAGCAACTCGGATAAATACTGATAAAAGCTGGAGTGCTCGTGTATCCCTCCCGTGTACCTGAATCTGCACACAAAGGTGCAGGGAGTAGGGGTGAGTACTAAGTACTCGGTGAGTAATAAATATATACAAGTAGCTGAAAGTAAGAAATCCACAAAATACCACATAATGAAGCTAAACTACAGTCTGATTCCTCCTACGAACTAGCAACAACAACAGTACATTACCACTATCAGAGATAATTCACAGACAAAGATGCAATGCAAACCACATAACTGCTACGGCGTGTAGCCCGATCCATTTAACGTCGACGGCGCTCACTAGGGGGTGTGTACATACTCCGGAGGGGCTCCTACAGCCCAATATCAACCGCTGCGGCGTGCAGCCCGATCCTCATATCAACCACTGCGGCGTGCAGCCCGATCCATCCTCAGTCCACAACATGCATATGAGTCACACAATAGCTCAACTTATTTATTTCCAGGTTCCAATTCATTTAATTATGAAAATACTTTAATGCTTATTTAATTTTCCAAAATAGGTGACTTAGCATTTCAATACGGTGATTTCAAATCAGGACTGAGATCAGTGATTAAGCAAGTATAACTATCACATATATAACTACCCCTAGGGATACTACAGGTCGGCACAAGGCCCCAAACATGGCTTACATCCCACAAAATATATCTAACACAATGTGCGTTTCAACCGCATATAGCATATTATTCACATCCGGGATGGACTAAGTCTCAATCCCCAGTCATAATCAATCCCGCACCTGCCATGGGATGCGAGCCATGCCCTACTAGCGTCACAATGTGCTAAGCCGGGGTTTCGAACCCTCAAGCTACCATATATACTAACTACTCACCTCTAGCCGGCCGTGGACTCGTCCACGATACCTTTTCCCTTCAAATTTGCCGCCTCGTGTGTCGAATCTAGTCAAAACCACAACAATAACATAAATATGGGTCCCCAATGACTAGGTAAGCCTAACACGTTGCGGAATACACAGGCTATGAACACTTAAATAAGAAACAGCGGAAAAATAGCATAAAAAGGTATGTAATCCGTGCCGCTTGGCACATACATCCGTCAACACACTGAATAAAACGTTACCAAGATCCGGAACCCCACGGTAACACAGACTAAAAGAGAATATACAACTGTGGCTGTATATGTAAAGAGTATCTAACAACGAAATGAAGAAAAATGTCAACTAGTACTATTAGAATAAAAGGAAAGCCTCCGGATCTGCGGACGTAGCAGATCATACCTCGAGGTCTCCAGAAAGCTGCGGAAATCACCTAGCACGAGCCTGCTCTGATGTACCTGGATCTGCACAACAAAAGTGTGCAGAAGAGTAGCATGAGTACACCACGGCGGTACTCAGTAAGTGCCAAGCCTAACCTCGATGGAGTAGTGACGAGGAAGCTCCGGGCCCTACTGAGAAGCAATAATATAGTGATAATAACAATAATAAACAGTTTAAATGATAATAATTTCCGCAATAACAACAATAAAATGATTACTCCAACCGTCTACAATTTAGCTAACAACAAATAACCAACTCAATAAAAACAAGTCCAGAACCTGTGGGAATTGAACCCACAGTTCTATTAACAGCACCTCTGGGTCTCCGGGAATCGAACCCACAGCCCATGTCTCAAAAATATCTCAATAACTCGGGATCTCCGGGAATCGAACCCGCAGTCCCTACCAATAACTCGGGATCTCGGGAATCGAACCCGTAGTCCCTACCAATAACTTAGGATCTCGGGAATCGAACCCGTAGTCCCTACTCAGTACCCCTGGGTCTCCGCAAATCGAACCCGCAGTCCACATTTCAATAAATCTCGGGATCTCCGGGAATCGAACCCGCAGTCCACATTTCAATAAATCTCGGGATCTCCGGGAATCGAACCCGCAGTCCACATTTCAATAATCTTAGGATCTCGGGAATCGAACCCGTAGTCCACAACTACAACAAGTAAAGGAATACACAAAGAGAAGTATAATATGCTTAACGATAACTTCGCCGATGAACAGCGCCAGCGATTACCAAGAAAACTCAAGTAAGTCAATTAAGCAACTAGACAGTTAGATTCTATCTAATCATGCTTTTCTAACTACTACCGGGTAGGAATATCGAATTTAACAACTAAGAACAGGAATATCACTCATTGAACATTTTGAGTAAAGTATGTGTTCAACAACCGGCGCATGTACACGCCCGTCACCTCGCGTACAAGGCATTTAAAGTATCACAATAATATCCTAGGGGTGAAAGTCCCCCACACGAAGTTAGACAAGCCACTTACCTCAATTCCGGTACAAAACCGCTAAGAAATAACCCTCTTGCCGCGAATGTCGGCCTCCACAAGTGTAGTATCCGATAAAAATCAATAGAATCACATCAAAATAGGCCAATTGGGCATTACCCAATCAAAATAACTCAAAATGCACCAAAACCCACAAGTTGCCAAAACCCGACTTTCGGTACGCTTATCGAAAAAAGCTGTGAGCACGTGATTTTTGCCCTATATGAGAATTACTCCCAAAAATTCAAAATAAAAGAGTTTTGTGTTGTTTGCAATTGTTGTGAATTTAGTGTCATTTTTAAAAATAATGACAATATATATATATATATATATATATATATATATATATATATATATATATATATATATATATATATATATATATATCATTTGCATTTAGGATTTAATTCTACAATTAGGAGTAATTAATTTTATCTTACAAAAATGAAAATCACAAAAAATAGGCATCTTTTGCATTTTAGCCTTTAATGTCCAAATTGTGTGATTGTATTTTAATTACCATTTAAAATTAGGTGACAATTATTATTATGAGATTAGTATTTCAAGATAATTTTAGTTTTTATAAATTAATCTTAGTATTTTTGGCTTTATTAATTAGGAAGTTGAATAATGGAGAAGAACAAAATGGAAAAAATTTGGATTGGGCCATCTTGCAAAATTATGTTACAAGCCCAATCCTAAGAACCCTTACCCAACCCAAAACTCCTTGGCCCAATAAGAAAATTTCAGATTTTTTTAGCAAAAAATAATCATAATTACATGACATAAAGTAGTGGGGGGCAAGGAAATCAAGGAAGAAAACAAGGAGATGAAAACATGGATTAGTGGGTTTTCTTTAAATTAAAAAAATATTTTCTTTTTAATAAAAAATCTGAAAATTTTCGAAATTCTTGCCTATAAATAGAAGAGAAGATTTATGAAAAAAAAGTGGAAAAAAGAGAGGAAAAATAGGAAGAGAAGTAAAAATAAAAAAAAATTCCCTGCTGTAGTATACACTCGATATACATTCTGGACACAGAAGTATACATGGCAAAAATTTCAATTTTTGAGAGTTTCTTTTGAGAATTGAAAAGAGTTCAAAGCTAGAAATCCAAAACAAAGAGAAAATCTTAAATATATTTTTCTTTTCTATTTTTTACTGGTTTTTGTTTTTCTCCGTATTGCTGGAATTTTCGGGATTGAGGTGTTGAAGCTACTGCTGGTTGTTACTGTTGTTGTTGCTGTATTTTCACCGCCCTGTTGATTTTCCATCTTCCATTCCTTTCAAAACCAGGTACACTTCTCTTATGAATGATGCTGTATTGACGTTCCTGATGAAATAAAAATGGAGATCCAGTTTAAATTCATGATGTTCTATAGTTTATAGTTTATAATTGTAATTTGTTTATTGTTGTAGTATGTAGTAGCTGAAAAACAGAAATCAAACAAACGATGTAATAGCTTAGTGATAGAGTAGGTAGTATAATAGTAGTAGTATAGTAGCAGTAGCTTATCACTTAGTTTAATTAGGTAAAAACTCCTAAAACAAAAATTAGCATATCACTTTTCTACAAAAATCGCTAATTATTCATAGTAAGCTTCTTCATAAAAATGAACTCACATAGTTAACTACACTGGCTTGAATCTGTACATAAACGTAAGTAGGATTTAAATCTTAGTAAAATCAGTGGTTTAGTAATGCTTAAGTCGTGAAGACAGTTGGATTAGATATTGGGTTTGTGTATTTGAAAAACTGATTTATAAAGTCATCACTCGTATAGCTAGTTAATTTTGTGGATCTAAGTTAGAATCTGAGTAATTTGGGGAGGAAAGAGTTAAATAATGCATCAACCTGACTTGTAATATCTAATAGGATTGATTCAGTAAAACCAGTAGTGTGATTGTACAAACCTATGCATGATTCCCTTTAGCCTTAGATGATCAATAGGTAATTAACTTAACTGTTCTTCAAGCAACATATATAATCGAATTGTTCTTCCTTAGAATTTTCAACTAGTAGCTAATGTAGATGTTAGTATCAATTTATTAATAAAAGTCGAGATCATAAAAGAGTCTTTTAACTCTAGTATGGGGTATAGTAGATAATTGATTCATGATTTGTTGATAGGTTGTATACTGATTTCTCTTTTAATGAATAAAACATTTTGAATTCATTCTATTTTACATCATTGTTTTGTTTACGTTTCAGCTTTTGGTTATTTCAATATAGTCTGAATCTGTTATATAAAAACGGGCTTAAACTGCGTCATGAACTCTGTCGAAGTGGTCAAGTGCAAGCCTGAAGACCGCCTGGGCTTTAAGGCTTGGGCTGGCCCAATGCTGATCCGGTTAATCGAATGAAGAGACCAGGCCCCCATTAAATATCAAAACCCGATGGGCCTGGAATACTTAGTGTAAAAATCGGTTAAGGGAAAAAACACGATTAGAAAAGCATAGTATATACTTCTTAGGATTGAACTTTAAAATTAACTTGGGATGAGCCTCGCCCGACTTTAAACAAGCGGGGCCCCCATTTAGTAATGTTTTAATACAATTAGACTCGGGAAGACTACTAGCTAATTCCATAGTCTTACCCAAAATAATTGAAAGCCGATAGACTATTTTAGGGCACAATTTTAATATACCTTCCATTGAACGAGTGTGCACTTGGTGCGACTCAAATCCAAATCTCGGCAAAGCTGAAATACACCGAAAGTCATAGGCGTACTGGTTGCGGTATGACTCGAGGCGTGTTTTCGCGATGCCGCAAATTCTCTAAAAAAATAATACTTAATGTAAAAAAGCACTATATGTTGTTAAAAATCTGTGATTAAGTCAAATAAGAGTCGAGAACGACAATTGAGCGACAATGCTAAAACCACGGAACCTGGGAATGCCTAACACCTTCTCCCGGGTTAACAGAGTTCCTTAACCAGATCTTTGTTTCGCAGACATTTTTTGAAAAAGTCATTTTCCTCGGATTCGGGATTAACCGGTGACTTGGGACACCATTATCATTCCCAAGTGGCGACTCTGATTAATCTCAATAAAATCCCGAACCGATTGTCCTTTAATTGGAAAAACTCCTTCCCTTACGTTATTTTATCCATTTCGGATATTTGAGCGTCGGGGTATACCCTACGAGCGTATTTATATGCTTATTTTCCCAAAAGTGGGGTAGTAAAAAGGGAGGTGTGACAATCACGAAAATTATATTTTCGGGTTCCTTATCTCAATACGAGTCCGTGCATATAAAATTTATCAAAATCGGACTCCGTTTGCCCATTCAAATCAAAGATTTTCTAACATTTAGGCCTAGGGCTCAAACCCACCTTTAATCTTCCAATTTCAGTGAAATAATCACGGATTTCATGATAAACCAACGAATTAAGGTCAAGAAACTTACCCCCGATGATTTCCCGATGATATCCCAGCGTTTCCCCTTCAAAATCCTCTGTTGGAGCTCAACAATGGCGGTTTTGGTGTGTTAGGCCGCGACTGAAATGTTCTGGACTTAAAGTCACTGCCAGGCCATTTTACTCTACGCGATCGCAGCACCGGGCTTGCGATCGCGATGCACAAAATATGGGCGGCCTAATTTTCCTCTACGCGATCGCGTGATCCTGGACGCGATCGCAGTGAACAACTCTACGCGATCGCGTGATCCTGGACGCGATCGCAGTGCACAACTCAACGACCCTACGCGATCGCATGGCCATCTCCGCGATCGCGGAGAGCAAACTCGTCCGGCTCCCCAAACTACCCTACGCGATCGCATAAAACCTCACGCGATCGCACTGCTTCAACCTCCAGACTTACGCGATCGCACACCCCACCTTGCGATCGCAGAGCTCCGGGCTTTTCCCTTACGATCGCATCCTAGGCATCACGATCGCGATGCATTACCACCACACCTTACACGATCGCGTGTCCATCTCCGCGATCGCGGAGAGCAAAATTGCTCTGGAATAATTGCAGCAGAAACAGCAGTGCCTTTTGGCACAAATTGGTCCGTTTGGACCCCCGAATTCATCCCGAGGCTCCCGGGACCCCAACAAAAACCACCAACATACTCCAAAACACGATACGAACTCATTCAAATCATAAAAACACGTCTAACAACATCAAAACCCATAATTCACATCGAATTCAAGCCTAAATTTCTTAAAACTTTCCGAATTGCACATTCGATCTAAAACCCGACCAAACGACGTCCGAATGACCTGAAAATTTGCGGACATATCCAAAATCACATAACGAAGCTACGGAAATTGTCGAAATTCCATTCCGACCCCCGGATCAAAATCTCACCTATCGTTCGGATTCGCCAAAATTTCAACCTTCGGCATTTCAAGCCTAATTGAGCTACGGACCTCCAAAATACATTCCGAACGCGCTCCCAACCCCGAAATCACCTAACGGAGCTAATGGAACCATCGAATTTCCGTTCCGAGATTGTCTTAACACTGTTCCGGCTACGGGCCATTTTCTAGCTTCGAAGCTCTTATTTAGGGACTAAGTGTCCCAAAATGCTCAAATTTTTAGAACCGACTCTCCCGGCAAACCACAATAGCAGAAATGAACTTAGGGGAAGAGTTAAATTAGGGATTGGGGCGTAATTTTCTAAAACGACCGGTCGGGTCGTTACAATATATATATATAACTAAATACATACATACATAACAATGTGAGCTTTAATCTTACCTGGAGTAGTGAAAAGATGAGGGTACTGGCTGAGCATATCCTGCTCAGTCTCCCAAGTCGCCTCCTCGACCGGCTGGCCCCGCCTGAACCTTTACCAAAGCGATGTTCTTTGACCTTAGCTTTCTGACCTGCCTGTCTAGAATGGCTACCGGCTCCTCAACATAAGACGGATCCTTGTCTAGCTGAACAGAAGTGAAATCCAACACATGCGACGGGTCACCATGGTATCTCCGGAGCATGGAGATATGAAATACGGGGTGAACTCCAGCTAGACTAGGAGGTAAGGCTAACTCATAGGCAACCTCCCCAATACGCCTCAAAATCTCCAAAGGGCCAATAAATCTAGGACTCAGCTTCCCTTTCTTCCCAAACCTCATAACGCCCTTCATGGGCGAGACTCGAAGCAGAACTCGCTCACCAACCATAAAAGCCACATCGCGAACCTTCTTGTCCGCATAACTCTTCTGTCTGGACTGGGCCGCACGAAGTCTGTCCCGAATCACCTTGACCTTGTCCATAGCCTCCTGAACCATATCAGTACCTAGCAACCTGGCCTCGCCCGGCTCAAACCAACCCACGGGAGACCCGCACCTCCTACCATATAGGGCCTCGTACGGTGCCATCTGAATACTAGACTGGTAGTTGTTGTTATAAGCAAACTCCGCCAGTGGCAAGAAGTGATCCCATGAACCTCCAAACTCAATCACGCACGCACGGAGCATATCCTCCAAAATCCGAATAGTGCGCTCGGACTGCCCATCAGTCTGGGGGTGAAATGCTGTGCTCAGCTCCACCCGAGTACCTAACTCCTGCTGTACAGCTCTCCAGAACCGTGAAGTGAACTGAGTGCCTCTATCCGAAATGATGGAAACTGGAATACCATGCAGCCGAACTACCTCCCTGATATAGATCTCCGCCAGTCGCTCCGATGAATATGTAGTGCTCACCGGTATAAAATGGGCGGACTTGGTCAGCCGATCCACAATGACCCAAATGGAATCAAACTTTCTAACCGTCCGTGGAAGTCCAGATACAAAGTCCATGGTAATGCGCTCCCATTTCCACTCGGGAATTTCGATCTGTTACATCAATCCACCCGGACGCTGATGCTCATACTTCACCTGCTGGCAGTTGAGGCATCTAGAAACATAATCAACTATATCCCTCTTCATCCGCCTCCACCGGTAATGCTGTTTCAAGTCCTGATACATCTTCGCGGCTCCCGGATGGATGGAATACCGCGAGCTATGGGCCTCTGCTAGAATCAACTCTCGAAGATCATCTACATTGGGCACACAAATATGCCCCCGCATCCTCATTACTCCATCATCCCCAATGGTAACATCTCGAGCATCACCACACCGAACTCTATCCCGGAGGACAAGCAAATGAGGGTCGTCGAACTGACGCTCCATGATGCGGTTGTGAGCACATGATTTTTGCACTAGGTAAAGTGAATTCCCGAAAGATCCAGTCTAACAAACTGTCTGGCTAAAGCCTGAACATCCATCGCCATAGGCCTCTCCGAAGCTGGTAGATATGCTAAACTCCCCAAACTCTCTGCTCGACGACTCAAGGCATCGGCAACCACATTAGCCTTGCCCGGATGATAGAGAATAGTAATATCATAGTCCTTTAGTAGCTCCAACCATCTCCTCTAACGCATATTCAGGTCCTTCTGCTTAAGCAAGTGCTGCAAGCTCCGGTGATCGGTGTAGATCTCACAAGGAACCCCATATAAATAATGACGCCAAATTTTCAAGGCGTGAACAATGGCAGCTAGCTCCAAATCATGAACATGGTAATTCTTCTCATGCACCTTCAGCTGTCTCGACGCGTAGGCAATCACCCTACCGTCCTGCATCAATACCGCACTGAGTCCAACTCGTGAGGCATCACAATATACAGTATAGGACCCCGAACCTGTAGGCAACATCAATATAGGGGCCGAAGTCAAAGTCGTCTTGAGCTTCTGAAAGCTCGCCTCACACTCGTCTGTCCACTGGAAAGGGGCACCCTTTTGGGTCAATCTGGTCATAGGTGTTGCAATCGAAGAGAACCCTCTACGAAACGACGGTAATAGCCCGCCAAACCAAGGAAACTGCGAATCTCAGTAGCGGAGGAGGGTCTGGGCCAACTCTGCACAGCCTCCACCTTCCTCGGATCTACTCGAATTCCATCACTCGACACCACGTGGCCCAAAAATGCCACTAAACGCAACCAGAATTCACATTTAGAGAACTTGGCATAAAGCTGCTTCTCCCTCAGAATCTGAAGCACTATCCTCAAATGTTGCTCGTGCTCTTCCCGGCTCCGAGAATATACTAGAATATCATCAATGAAGACAATCACGAACGAGTCCAGATAAGGCCTGAACACACTGTGCATCAAATGCATAAATGCTGCTGGGGCATTAGTCGACCCAAAAGACATCACGAGGAACTCATAGTGACCATACCGGGTCCTGAAGGCAGTCTTCGGGATATCTGGCTCCCGAATCTTCAGCTGGTGATACCCAGAGCGCAAATCAATCTTAGAAAACACCTGTGCGCCCTGTAGCTAGTCAAATAAATCATCAATACGGGGCAAAGGATACCGGTTCTTCACTGTAACCTTGTTCAGCCGACGATAGTCAATACACATACGCATAGAACCGTCCTTTTTCTTCACAAACAATACAGGAGCACCCCAAGGCGAAACACTGGGTCAAATAAAACCCCTGCCCAATAACTCCTGTAACTGATCCTTCAACTCCTTCAACTCAGGAGGAGCCATACGGTACGGTGGAATAGAAATGGGCCGAGTGCCCGGCAACAAGTCAATAGCAAAGTCAATATCTCTGTCGGGCGGCATGCCCGGAAGATCAGCTGGAAATACATCAGCAAAGTCACGTACCACATGAACGGAATCAATAGAGGGAGTGTCAACACTGACATCCCACACATAGGCTAGATAAGCAGCACACCCCTTCTCAACCATACGCTGAGCTCTGAGAAAAGAAATAACACGGCTAGGGGTGTGATCTAGAGTACCACTCCACTCAATACGTGGAATGCCTGGCATAGCCAGCGTCACGGTCTTGGCGTGACAATCAAGAATAGCATAATGGGGAGACAACCGGTCCATGCCCGGAATAATATCAAAATCGACCATCCCGAGCAACAATAGATCCGCTCTGGTCTCAAAATCACAAATGGTAACCAAACACGACCGATATACACGGTCCACGACCAAAGAATCACCCACCGGAGTGGAAACATAAATGGGGGCACTCAAAGAATCCCGAGGCACACCCAGATGAGAAGCAAAGTAAGAAGACACATATGAAAAAGTGGAACCAGGGTCGAATAGAATCGATGCCTCCCTGTGACTAACCAGAATAATACCTGTGATAACAGAGTCAGATGCAACAGCCGCAGCGCGATCAGGAATAGCATAGAATCTGGCCTGTCCCCCCTCTCGAGGGCGGCCTCTGGAACCCTGACCCCCGCCCCTGGCTGGCTGGGCAGGTGGAGTGGCAGCTGGGGCTGGAATGATAGCCTGCTGGCCCTGAGAACCACGCGGATGCTGTGATGACTGATGAGGGGCTCCTCTCCTGCGCCTGGGGCACTCCCTAACCAGGTGGTGAGTATCCCCGCACTCAAAACAAGCTCTGGGAGGACGCGGTGGCTGTGACTGACCGGCCTCACCCCCACTAGTCTGACCCCTGGAAGTACCCCGCGCAGGAGGTGCACTGGAAACACGGGGAGCATAATAAGGCTCCTGAGGTGCTGGAAGAGCTGGAGTACTACCGGCTGCTGGCAATGCTGAATAAACTGGATGACCGGAATAACCTCTGCCAAAACGACCGGCTGTTGAAGTGCGGGCATCGGAGAAATGGCCCGACTCACGAGACATCTTGGCCTCTCTCTCTCTCTCCGCTCTCTAGGGAGCATACTCTCGATCCTCTTGGCAATGCTAACCGCCTGCTGATAAGATATATCTGTCTCAAGCTCTCTGGCCATGCTGGATCGGATAGGCGGAACAAGGCCCTCGATAAATCTCCGCACTCTCTCCCGAACCGTGGCTACCAAAGCCGGTGCATGCCTGGCTAGACGGGTGAAACTGATAGCATACTCCGATACTGACATGGAGCCCTGTCGCAATCGCTCAAACTCCGAGCGCCAAGAATCCCTAAGGCTCGGTGGAACAAACTCCCTCAAAAACAGATCTGAAAACTGCGTCCAAGTCAATGAAGCAGACTCCTCCGGACTATCCAACTCATACGTGCGCCACCAATCATAAGCGGCCTCGCGAAACTGAAAAGCAGTGAAGGAAACCCCGCTGGTCTCCACAATCCCCATAGTGCAAAGAATACGATGACACTCCTCCAGAAAACCCAATGCATCATCTGAAGCCAACCCACTGAACACCGGAGGGTCATATTTCTTGAACCTCTCCAATCTACGCTGCTCGTCCTCAGAGGCAGCTGGTCCACCTCCGGGCTGTGCTGGGGCGGCGGGAGGCATAACCAAAACATCTGGAACCTGTCCCACTGGCACACGCTGCTCCGGTGTAACGGCTGCGGGAGTCTGGGCCCCTCCCCCGGCCTGAGATGTAGCTGCAACGAGAGGAAGCAATCCCGCCTGAGCTAAAGTGGTATACATACTCATGAACTGGGCCAGGGTCTCCTGTAGTGCTGGAGTAGTAGCAGTTGTAGTCGGTGTACCAGGTGCCTGCGCTCCAACCTGGTCTACCTGTGGCACCTCAGCGGCAGCACGCGCGGGTGCTGTGGCTGCACCTCGGGCGCGTCCTCGTCATCTACCTCGGCCCCGGCCTCTGACGGCGGCAACAGGGGGCGCGGGTACCCGATCATCGCGAGTAGATCGTGTCCTTACCATCTGTGAGAGAATAGAAAGCAGTAGTTTAGATTTTTGATGCCAAAAATGTCGCACGACAAGGAATCCAAAAGAAATGAAGAGTTTCCTAAACGGTTACATAGCCCCTCGTAGATAAATACAGACGTCTCCGTATCGATCAGCGAGACTCTAAGTAACCGGTCTGTGTCCCGTGACTCCTATGAACCTAGAGCTCTGATACCAACTTGTCACGACCCTAGTTCACCAATTATGAACATGTCGTGATGGCACCCAGTCCCCACGACTAGGTAAGCCTAACACGTTGCGGAATATACAAGTTATAAATACTTAAATAAGAAACAGCGGAAAAATAGCATAAAAGATATGTAATCCGTGCCGCTTGGCACATACATCCGTCAACACACCGAATAAAACATTACCAAGATCCGGAACCCCACGGTAACACAGACTAAAAGAGAAATACAACTGTGGCTCTATGTGTAAAGAGTATCTAACAACGAAATGAAGAAAAATGTCAACTAGTACTATTAGAATAGAAGGGAAGCCTCCGGATCTGCGGACGTAGCAGATCATACCTCGAGGTCTCCAGAAAGCTGCGGAAATCACCTAGCACGAGCCTGCTCTGATGTACCTGGATCTGCACAACAAAAGTGTGCAGAAGAGTAGCATGAGTACACCACGGCGGTACTCAGTAAGTGCCAAGCCTAACCTCGATGGAGTAGTGACGAGGAAGGTCGTGGCCCTACTGAGAGAACAATAACAAAAAGACAATAACAATAATAAGCAGCTCAAATAATAATAAATCCGAAATAGCAATAATAAAGTGATTACTGCAACCGGCAAAAATTAAGCTAATAACAAGTAACAAAACTAAATCAACAAGTCCAGGACCTGTGGGAATTGAACCCACAGTCCTACTCTATAACCAACAATCCAGGAGCTACGGGAATTTAACCCGCAGTCCCAATAATAGTATCTCAATAACTCAGGATCTCCGGGAATCGAACCCGCAGTCCCTACCAATAACTCAGGATCTCGGGAATCAAACCCGTAGTCCCTACCAATAACTCGGGATCTCGGGAATCGAACCCGTAGTCCCTACCAATAACTCAGGATCTCGGGAATCGAACCCATAGTCCACATTTCAATAATCTCAGGATCTCAGGAATCGAACCCGTAGTCCACATTTCAATAATCTCAGGATCTCGGGAATCGAACCCGTAGTCCACATTTCAATAATCTTAGGATCTCGGGAATCGAACCCGTAGTCCACATTTCAATAATCTCGGGATCTCGGGAATCGAACCCGTAGTCCATAACCACAGCAAGTAAAGGAATACACAGAGAGAAGTATAATATGCCTAATGATAACTCCGCCGATGAACAGCGCCAGCGATTACCAAGAAAATTCAAATAAGTCAATTAGGCAACTAGACAGTTAAATACTATCTAATCATGCTTTTTTAACTACTACCGGGTAGGAATATCGAATTTAACAGCTAAAAAATAGAAATATCACTCATTCAACATTTTGAGTAAAGTATGTGTTCAACAACCAACGCATGTACACGCCCGTCACCTCGCGTACAAGGCATTTAAAGTATCACAATAATATCCTAGGGGTGAAAGTCCCCCACACGAGGTTAGACAAGCCACTTACCTCGACTCCGGTACAAAACCGCTATGAAACAACTCTCTTGCCGCGAATGTCGGCCTCCACAAGTGTAGTATCTGATAAAAATCAATAGAATCACATCAAAATAGGCCAATTGGGCATTACCCAATCAAAATAACTCAAAATGCACCAAAACCCACAAGTTGCCAAAACCCGACTTTCGGTACACTTATCGAAAAATCACGAAAATTATATTTTCGGGTTCCTTATCTCAATACGAGTCCGTGCATATAAAATTTATCGAAATCGGACTCCGTTTGCCCATTCAAATCAAAGATTTTCTAACATTTAGGCCTAGGGCTCAAACCCACCTTTAATCTTCCAATTTCGGTGAAATAATCACGGATTTCATGATAAACCAACGAATTAAGGTCAAGAAACTTACCCCCGATGATTTCCCGATGATATCCCAACGTTTCCCCTTCAAAATCCTCTCTTGGAGCTCAACAATGGCGGTTTTGGTGTGTTAGGCCGCGACTGAAATGTTCCGGACTTAAAGTCTCTGCCAGGCCATTTTACTCTACGCGATCGCAGCACTGGGCTTGCGATCGCAAGCACAAAATATGGGCGGCCTAATTTTCCTCTACGCGATCGCGTGATCCTGGACGCGATCGCAGTGCACAACTCAACGACCCTACGCGATCGCATGGCCATCTCCGCGATCGCGGAGAGCAAACTCGTCCGGCTCCCCAAACTACCCTACGCGATCGCATAAAACCTCACGCGATCGCACTGCTTCAACCTCCAGACTTACGCGATCGCACACCCCACCTTGCGATCGCAGAGCTCCGGGCTTTTCCCTTACGCGATCGCATCCTAAGACATCGCGATCGCGATACATCACCACCACACCTTACGCGATCGCGTGGCCATCTCCGCGATCGCGGAGAGCAAAATTGCTCTGCAATAATTGCAGCAGAAACAGCAGTGCCTTTTGGCACAAATTGGTCCGTTTGGACCCCCGAATTCATCCCGAGGCTCCCGGGACCCCAACAAAAACCACCAACATACTCCAAAACACGATACGAACTCATTCAAATCATAAAAATACGTCTAACAACATCAAAACCCATAATTCACATCGAATTCAAGCCTAAATTTCTTAAAACTTTCCGAATTGCACATTCGATCTAAAACCCGACCAAACGACGTCCGAATGACCTGAAAATTTGCGGACATATCCAAAATCACATAACGAAGCTACAGAAATTGTCGGAATTCCATTCCGACCCCCGGATCAAAATCTCACCTATCGTTCGGATTCGCCAAAATTTCAACCTTCAGCATTTCAAGCCTAATTGAGCTACGGACCTCCAAAATACATTCCGAACGCGCTCCCAACCCCGAAATCACCTAACGGAGCTAATGGAACCATCGGATTTCCGTTCCGAGATCGTCTTAACACTGTTCCGGCTATGGACCATTTTCTAGCTTTAAAGCTCTCATTTAGGGACTAAGTGTCCCAAAATGCTCCAAATTTCGAAACCGACTCTCCCGGCAAACCCCAATAGTAGAAATGAACTTAGGGAAACAGTTAAATTAGGGATTGGGGCGCAATTTTCCCTTCAAATTTGCTGCCTCGTGCGTCAAATCTAGTCAAAACCACAATAATAACATAAATATGGGTCAAAAAAACATAACCCAATCAAAATTACTCGAAAAACGCAACAATTCACGAAGTTGGTAAAACCCGAGCCCCGGGCCCACTTCTCAAAAAAATTCCGAAAATCATACCAATGGATTCCTCGTCTCGTCATAAGTCCGTACATATAAAATTTATCGAAATCGGAGTTCGAATGGTCTTTCAAAACCCAACAAATTCGTTTTCATGGTTTAGGCCCTAGTTCTTCACAAATTTTACCCAATTTCAGGAATTTTGGTGTTGATTCTAACATAAAATCATGTTTTTGAGTCAAGAAACTTACCTCCAGCGATTACCCATTGATTTCTCTCTTAAAAATTGCCTCAGAAGCTTCTTCCCGTTCCAAAATTGGAAGAAAACTCGACCTTCTCATTATAGGTATACTGTTCACGCGTTTTACTGCTCCCAATGGATTCGTTGTGAAATTATAATGAATTTAGGCTTTTGAATCACTCAAATTTGACCTTATAGTGAAGGAGATATGTAGGTTTTAAGATTTGCAAATAGTGCAGATTTTTAATACGCCGTCAGGGGCAGTTTCGTCATTAACCTGAAAATCTGGGCAACCTTAGTAAAATGGCCATAAAATCCTCATACGATGTTCAAATTCGATGATTTCTTTTGCTACGGGTCCGTAATTACGACACGGATATAATGATTCATTCAAAACAGTAATCGGAGCTCAATTGTTCAAAATGATATCATTTATGCTTGAAGAAACGAAGTCGGAGCATAAGAAAAACGAGCATAACGCAACCCAAACCTATCTGAAACTCACCCGAGCTCGTCGGGACTGCATACGGACATACTAACATGCCACATATGATCATGAAAACTTAGTTTCACTCTCAAAACACCAAAACTAACATCAAAACACTAAAATATCGGATTCAAGCCTAAGTTCTTCTAAAACTTCCGAAACTTGCATTTGATCTAAAACCCGACCTAAACACCTCCGAATGACTTGAAACTTTGCACGCATAATCAAAATTCCATTCCGACTCCCGGATCAAAATCTCACCTACCGTCCGGATTTTGCCAAAATTCAACCTTAGCCAATTCAAGCCTATTTCTACACCGGCTCCGAATTTGATTCCGATTGCTCTCTTAAGTCATAATTGATCCCCCAAAACTAGTCGAATCATCAGAATTAAATTTCGAGCCCTCTAACTAAATAGTCAACTCCAAGTTGACTTTCAATATTGATGCTCCCTTCCAAAAGGCTATTTGCCTCATTTTCAACCGGAATTACTCCTAACTCACCCGATAAACAATAATACCGATATAAAAGCAGGAAACATATAAATACAAGGTAACAGGGTGGTAATTCCCGTAACGACGGGCCGGGTCGTTAAACTAAGGTTGGGTCACAACCCTAGCTATGAGTTTAGCTACTCATAAAGATAACAGAAAATAAAGATAAAATTCATAATACTAGATTAAAGGATGAAAATATAATGTTAAAAGATGAATCTAGTACAAATTTTCCAAAAGCAATATACTCAGCTGACGCAGGTAAGGGTGTCAATGGATATTTTGAAAACCGATTAAATCGATCGAATCGTACCGCACCGAACCAATTATTAGGTTTTGTTTAAAGAAATCGTATGTTTTTATATAAATCTATAACCAGACCAATAATTAGCGTAGGTTTTTTATTTTATAAAAATAAATCCAAAAAAATACCGAACTGTACCGAATAAATATTACATGTGAAAAAAAAATGTATATAGTAAGCTTAAAACTAATAAGGCATTAAAAATTTTGTTGGACTTGGAATTATGAAAACTTTTACAAGCCAACAAGTAATTAAACTCAAAATACTAATTCCTAAAACCTATTATCCTACTTATACTTAAACTAAGTTATTTCAAGTATATTTATTAACAAGAAATAAAGTATTCCAGCGATTATGAATAGCAAACTGTAATGTATTGAATATATTTTCTTTCATATAATTTAGATTTATCTTTTTGAATATTTAATATAGACTTTATTCTTGCATCTCATCTTGATTAATATCTTTCCACTCATGTGATTTATATTTTCTTTGCTTTTACTTGGTTTCTTTTATGTTGTTGTTGAATAGTTGATGTATTTATACTTTAGCCATCTTTTATATTTTTTAATTCATCACCTTTTAAATAGTAAAAATATCTAGAGAGTTTTGATAAGTCCTATAAAAGAACGCATGTTATTGCATTTTACTTTTACTGGTGAATTTTACATGACATCTAAAAAATTGCCAAAAATTAACCGAACCGTACCGATATCGAAGTAAAATTGACATGATTGAGACGGTTTCGAAAAGTCAAATTTGGTTATGTATCATAGAATAACCGAAAAATTGGTACGGTACAAATTCTATAAAATAACCGGCCAAACCAAACCATTGACAACCCTAGTCGCAGGTGCACCTCTAATACATAACATAACCTAAAAATGACAAAAAGTTCTATTTATAATAAGTTAAAATTTTTGGACAAAAATACCCATGTGGAGGTTGTGCAGCCGTGCAATTCTATTCACAACCGCATTTTTGCTTTCGCGGCCATGTAATTCTAATCGCGATCCGTGTTCTTAAAATCTGGATCTGTGTTGAGTTGAGTTTCACGGACCACATAATTTCAATCATGGCCATGTAAGGGACTTCTGCAGACGCACAATTCAAACATGGACCACACTTCTTGTCTTCTTTCTTTTGCAACTTCATGCATCGCGGTCCGCATAATTTTCGTTGCAGCCATAGAGATACTTTTGTGGCCGCACATTTCTGGTGCGGTATGCGCTTATCATTTAGCCTGAAAATGTAACAATATGAACCTCCCTTTCGCGGACCAGATATTTTTTTTCGAGCCGCACAATATTTGTCCGGTCCGCGTTTCAGATCTCTTAGCCTAGTCTTGGTTTTTGTTGAAGTTTTGACTCTTTTATGAGTTGATTATGACTCATTTGACTCATTTTGAATAATTCCTTCAAGTAAGCATATTACATTAGTTTTTGGGAATACCTTCACGCAGTTTTGGCCCAAAACATAAGTAAAAGAGAGCAAATAATAGGTTAAAATCCCTACTTATTAACTTTCTCAAACTTAAGCTTTTGGTTGTCCTCAAGCAAATAAGGTAATTCCTACCTCCACTAAAATAGAAGGATATTTCAATTGCCCTAAGGTGAATCAATCATGCATCAATTGGGACTAACAATTACCCTCAACACAAATGAATTATAAAACACTATGTTATGACCTTTTGAGTACCATAGTTCTATTGTGACACTAGAGCATAAAGTGTTGACTTAATTCACCAAGGAAGCTCACTCTATGTTTTATGCTTTTATATCAGTGTTAGAGCCTATCAGATGAGTTAGGAGTGAATTGAATTAAAAATGAAGCAAATAGCATGTTTGAAGGTAGTTTGAATATGGAAAGTCAACCTAGAGTTGACTATCGAGTTAGAGTGCTCGGAATCGGATTCTGATGATTCGACTAGTTTCGAGGGATCATTTATGACTTAGGAGAGCAATCGGAATTGAATTTGGAGATCCGGTGTAGAAATAGGCTTGAATTGGCTAAGGTTGAATTTTGGCGAAATCCGATCGATAGGTGAGATTTTGATCCGGGAGTCGGAATGGAATTCCGACAGTTGCAGTAGCTCCGTCAGGTGATTTTGGATATGCCTGCAAAATTTTAGGTCATTCGGACGTCGTTTGGTCGGGTTTTTGATGGAATGTGTAATTTGGAAGTTTTGAAGAAACTTAGGCTTGAATCCGTGTGTAATTGGTGATTTTGATGTTTAGGATGGTGTTTTTATGATTGGAATAAGTTCGTATCGTGATTTGGAGTATGTTGGTTGTTTTCGTTGGGGTCTCGGGGGCCTCGGGGTGAATCCGGACCATCATCCGGCATTTTTGGAACTTGGAAGTCCGCTGTAAAATTGCAGATCACTGGGCATAAAATAAGCCTTCGCGTTCGCGAAGGCAAGTTCCGCGTTCGCGTAGGCTGGGGCATATTGGTCATCGCGTTCGCGTGGGATGGTAACGCGTTCGCGTAAGAGGAAGTTGGAACGCATCGCGTTCGCGTGGAATAAGGCCGCGTTCGCGTAGGAGAAAGATGGAGACCATCGCGTACGCGTGAAGGGTAGACGCGTTCGCGTAGAAGAAATCCGGCAGCTGGGGAAATGATCTTCGCGGACGCGTGATAAGGCGTCGCGTTCGCGATGAAGTAATCAAACAGGCCATCGCGTTCGCGTGAGGTGCATCGCGAACGCGTAGAGTAAAATCGTCTGGCAGTGAGTTTAATTGCAGAACAGAGGGCTCACGGGTTCTTATACCCAAAACACCATTTTTGAGCCCTAGAGAGAAGAAATCACGGGAAAATGCTGGGAAATCATCGGGTATTCATCGGAGGTAAGTTTCTTGACTCAAAAACATCATTTTATGGTAGAATTAACATCAATCTTCATGAATTTGGGTAGAAATTGTGAAGGATTGTGGCCTAGATATTGAAAACGAAAATTTGGGTTTTGAAAGGCCAATCGAACTCCGATTTTGGTAAATTTTATATGTATGGACTCGTGGCGAGACGAGGGTTCTGGAAATATGAGTTTCGAAATTTTTCGAGATGTGGGCCCGGGGCTCGGGTTTTGCAAATTTCGTGATTTTTGATATTTTTGGAGTTCTTTCGATTGGGTTATGTTCCATTAGCCTATTTTGATATATTTGTGCTGATTTGTGCTAGTTTTGACGTGCGTGGATGCCGGTTCGAGGAGCTAAGGCGTCGCGGGCATGAGCTTTCGCCGGTTCGAGGTGGGTAATACTTGTAAATGATGTCCTGAGGGTTAGTAAACCCCGGACTTGCACATCTTAGTGCCGTGTTGAGGTGACTTGCACGCCGGATAACGGGCGTGGGGTAGAGCACCATTGGGGATTGTGACTTGGTCCGTCCCGCGTAATAAATAATAACACCTAATTGTTGAAGTGAATTGGACTAATTATCATGTTTGGGCTTTGTGCCAATTATTTGAGTCCTTCAGGGATTGGTATCACTGTTTTGATAACACTGTGCATATTTTATTCTAAAATTTAAGTTTTAAAATGGTATTTTTGCTATTAAGCATTTTTATAAGGTTATGAAAAACTTGAACAAGGTCTTAATAACATTTTTAGCTATGAGCTAATATGATATTGTTGCCGTACGGCTTTCTTGATTATTTGTTAGACCGATTGGGGCCGAGGGCCATATGTTAGGGCATGACATTTTATGTGAGCATATGCATACACATGCATGGATCGGACTGCACGCCGCAGTGGTATACGGATCGGGCTACGCGCCGCAACAGGTGTGATATTAATATTGTGCTTGGGCTGTAGGAGCCCCTCCGGAGTCTGAACCCCCACAGTGAGCACGGGTACCCAAATTGGATCGGGCTACGCGCCGTAGCGGTCATATGCATTGCATGGCATACATACATTGGTTTACGTGTACTATGTGGCATAACATTCAGCACTCATACATTACCGGCACACATGCATTAGTTTCCTTATTGACCAAATCTCCTGGTGTAAATTGATAAGGAGTGCTGAGCCCGAGGGGCTGATTTGAGTGCGGACTTGCACTGCTTGAGAGTGTATCCAGGTATTGGTATATTATCATGAAAGAAAGTAGCTAAAAATCGAGATTTCTAAATAATCTACTCACATATGCTAGAAAAGAATAAAAAGATAGTTTTGTATTGTGTAGCATGAGATAGTGCCTATCGTGGTTTTCTTCCCTTCAGCATTATTTACTTTTATTACTGCTGAGTTGGAAGTACTCACACCCAACTCCCTGCACCTTGTGTGCAGATTCAGGTACATCATAGCATGGCTGATTCTATTGCGGCTCGGGAGTGCTTTTGGACAGTCGAGGTAGCTGCCAGCGTTCGCAGGACCTGATTCTCCAGTTTGTCTGTATTTTGTTCCGATCATCCCACACTTGTGCACAGTTATATTCACTATTTACACTTTGTATACTCTGTAGAGGCTCATGACTATTGACCCTTCGGTCTATGGGAGTCGGCACATGTTGGGACTTGGTTCCCTGTTTTAAATATATCTATCACCGTTGTGCTTAAATTGGATAAAGTGAGCTTGTGGCTCCGTGGTTATTGTTGATTGGTCGGGCTGGCCTAGCAGTGTGCTGGGCACCATCACGACCGGATTTGGGGTCGTGACAAGTTGGTATCGAAGCCTAGGTTTACTAGGCCTCATGAGTCTTGAGCCGGTTAGTAGAGTCTTGTGGATCGGTACGGGGATGCCTGTACTTATCCTCGGGAGGCTGCAAACCTTTAGGAAACACTTCACACTTCTTGGAATTCTTATCGTGCGTACTTGATTCAGCTTGAGATATAATTTTGAAATTCCTTCCGCACGTCCGTGTACGCATCGAGCGCTCAGTAATATAATTGACTTATGGCTTGCGATTCCCTGGTCGAGGGGCGAGATGTAATCTCTATGAATTCATGTTAGGCCAGTCGGGAGGACTTAAGGCCAGATCTTTGTCTATGGCTTGAGCACCAAGGTACTAATTTAGCGAGCCGGCATTATGAAGTTCATACGATCGGTATTGATCCTTATTGTGTAAATGGCAGTTTGATAATGGGAGAGCTGTAAGGTATTCAGCTCTTATTGTGATTTGATATGTAGCCCTAACTATAGGCGTGAGAAATAATTATCATATCTCGTAATTGGAAGGTAAAGTGCCTTATGTGTAGTGGAACGAGTTTAAACTCGGGAAGACTAAAGTGATTTTGATATGTGTTATGATTCGAGCAGGTACAACACAAGTTCAAGTATAAATTGTGATAATATGATTCGTATAGTATTGGGATTTAATGTTGTTGAAATACATTGTGATATCTTGTTGAGTTGTGGATGTATTGTTAGAATGGTTTGGTGATTCTCTGGCAGGTGGATAGGCCAATTTACAAAGGAAACTCTGCCGAAATTTTTGGAAAATTTGGGACTTAGAAAGATTTCTGTCACCTAAAGAGAGTGGGCTTATTGGTGGTGCATGTATATCCGCAAGAATTGCAGAAGAGCTAAGGTCTCTGATGATTCGAGTCTCTGTCAAGGCTTGTAAATGACTTGAGTTTAATCTCATATTAACATTTTGGCATCACTTGAGTAATAATGATATGAGTGGTTGAAAGTGCTTTGATGAATGGCTTCGAGCTAAGTTGGGGAGGTTGCTATTGATTAACTGATTGCACTATTGTGTGCTGTGTTGGCTCTGTCTCTAGGTATGTTGGGAAATTTTGATAAAGGTTATGGTGCTTCGTAGATATGAAGAAATACTAGGATGTTGTGA
Organism: Nicotiana noctiflora; assembly: GCA_032618575.1. Classification (NCBI taxonomy): domain Eukaryota; kingdom Viridiplantae; phylum Streptophyta; class Magnoliopsida; order Solanales; family Solanaceae; genus Nicotiana; species Nicotiana noctiflora. The sequence continues at coordinate 75,180 of JASVEL010002317.1, read as the reverse complement.
ACTTATGTTGGTAAAGAATGTTCGGTGTATAGAAAAGAAAGATAGCTAATTGGATCTGTATGTAATCATGTTCTGCGATGTCAAAATTCTAACAAAACACGAGTGGTTCTACTCAATAGGACAGTTGAATTACAGCTGAATAAGGGTGAATGATGCCCGAGAATGGTTTTGCAGTGTTCAAGATTTTGCTTGTAACAGTCAAGTGCCTTAAGATTTGTGTATGTGGCTAAAGATGGCGGTTTCGTTAGAGAAGATCAAGGCTTTTGTTATATCATGTGAATGATGGGATTCTAGGTATCCGTATGGGGAAGTAATGATAACAATTTAAAAATCGCGAGAAGTTCATCAAAATAAAGTGTGGTAGGATGTGATCCTTCTGGGAAATATTGAGAGAGTATTCAGTGGCCTATATGTCTTAGACCGTGTGGTCTTATGTACGAGTCTCGTGTGGAATGAGTTGATGTGTTATGGTAGTACTACAGTAAAGGCTAATACTAAGTTAAAGATGGTTCAAAAAAGAAATTGAGTAAATGGAGCAACTTGTTAATAAACCGAAGCGGTATGATAAGGAATGCGATTAATTCCTGGTATGTGTTTGAAGTAATGAGTCTTGCAGACATTGCAACAAAGCTCTTGAGTGCTGGCAGTTGTGTAACTTGATATGGGTATAAGGACTCAGTCCTGGCAGTTAAACTTATGCAACGGATGGGAAGAAATAGTTCGTGATGTGTTTTATCATGGTTTGAAAATGAGTATATTCCTGTCGGTATGCGAAGCGTGGAATGTGTAATGAGTTTTTCTTCTATATGGGATCACGAAAGTCCTTGACTAGTTGAGTGCGTCGATGTTTGCGGCGTAGGAAAGGGATAAGAATTTCCATGTTATTTTAGTATGGTATTGTATATGCGATGTGTTATGGAAAAGTTGATAATGGTATATTCTAGGTTTTGAGATCAGTTCATAATATATGGGAAGTCAATAAAATTATTGAGCAGCGCGGACAACTGCAGGTGAATTAAGAATCGATCTTTCTGATGATTTAAGAAAATGGTACTGCTATTCTATTAACTTGGCAGGGAATATGATCCAAAAAGGACAAGGTAATGTAAAATGATGATATCCAATTGTATGGTGGTATTCTCTTGTTGGATCGACTATAATAACTGAATCGTTGATGGCATAGTGAAATTTCCGAATGGCCGTCGTGGTATGAATGGACGCTTGATGTGCGTTATGTATTCGTACGGTGGAGTGTGGAACCAGGTATAGCGATTCATGTGTTATATATGTGTTGGAGACTAGAAGTCCTCGTAATCCGCCTATGCAGTGGTTGTATATCGCGTGTATCGACACCGTTTTGTGATTATTGGAAATCGGAAGCACTAGTGGCTCTCTCTTAGCTTGATATGATGAATTTGGGTTATGATACCTTATTTCAGACTGGTTGACATAAGACAGGTCGTCTAGACAAATGTGATATGGACTATGTCGGAAAATGGCACAAATTGCGTAGCAGAGAGCATCAGAGTATGCTCCAACAGAGTAGTTGTACACAGGACCAACGGACGGCTGGTAGGCATTGCTTTGTCGGTTGGACCTTAGTGGCGGATGTCAGTGTAGAGGTATCTACCATTGATTCAGTTCCAGTATTCAGAAACGTTGTCAGATGCGTTTCATGTGGCCAAGCTTGAGGCTATATATATATATATATATATATATATAAGCAATTCGACTCGATGTGAATTTCCTTTTGCGAGGGTTTTATATGGATCGGGTGGCACGCGCCACATGTATGGTATCTGGATCGGGTGGCACGCCGCCACGGGTATGTCATTGGAGCGGGTTGCACGCCGCAACGGAATATTGTAAAAATATAGTTAGTTATATGCTACCTGGTATACAATACTTCCTGTCTTCTGAGGAAAAGTCCGTATTGAGTATCGCTTGGCGAATGGCACATCGGTTGTGTCCTTTCAGGATTTAATAGCATAGGTTAATGGTTTCACCGTGGGTGAGGTTGATTGCTTGGGTTCAGACCTAGATCTGTGCGTGGCTGACCTTTTGAGCTTGGTAACTTGAGGTGCTTCATGAGTAATAATGTTGGGATAGAATCACGAATCGTGGCAAGGCCACGTGATGTTATGACCTCTCGAGGAGGATTCGGGTACTCTATTTCTATAATGCGAGACGCGATCTCAGTTCTATGTTATGATGGCACAGAGGAACTGAATTGCAGCTCTATTTGCTGGAGACAATTGTCATGATTTGAGCTGTCATGATTCGGGTGTGTGCAAACATTTCTATTGGAGCCTATGTTGTGCTCGTTGTGGCTTAGGCCGGTGTTGAGGTGTCATATCACCAATGCGGTGTGTTATAATTGAAATGACCTTTGGAGTCATTTATGAATACGAGCATATTGGATCTTAGCTTGTTAGAAAGGTAAAAATCGAGGTTTGGCTCCGAAACCTATTGTGGTATCAGTTAAAAGTGAAATAGATTCATGAATGGTTGACCTGAGAGATGGGTTCGATATATCGCGTGTTCGGTTGCCGTGGGCACGATATGAAGGTGTTGGAACAAGACTCTATCTAATGAAAAAGGGTTTTTCAGTTGGTATTTGGTTATTGTGGCCTGTTGTTGTGATTAGAGACTATCGTCTCGAGTGATGGGGTTGTCGATACATCATATGATCTCACCCGGAGTAGTGAATGTGGGTTATTACAGTTGGATCGTGTGTATCCTGAGTATAGGCATGGGATTAGCATTTGGCATATGATTTCAGAAAGTACAATGTGATTTATGGTTCAGATGGTCCGTGAAATTTTGACTATGTGGTGTTTTCGGACTTATGTGAGATAGGGTGACGTATGATCACCCGGATATATGCTTGGTAAGGTCATTCGGTTATTGGGTGGCTTCTAGTACAACTTTGAGTCCGCTCGAGGACGAGCGTTTGTTTAAGTTGGGGAGAATGTAACGACCCGGCCCATCGTTACGGGAATTTCCACCCCGTTACCTTGCATTAACATATCTTATGCTTCTATATCAGTGTTAGCACCTATCGGGTGAGTTAGGAGTGAATTGAATTAAAAATGAAGCAAATAGCATGTTTGAAGGAAGTTTGAATATGGAAAGTCAACCTAGAGTTGACTATCGAGTTAGAGTGCTCGGAATCGGATTCTGATGATTCGACTAGTTTCGAGGGATCATTTATGACTTAGGAGAGCAATCGGAATTGAATTTGGAGATCCGGTGTAGAAATAGGCTTGAATTGGCTAAGGTTGAATTTTGGCGAAATCCGATCGATAGGTGAGATTTTGATCCGGGAGTCGGAATGGAATTCCGACAGTTGCAGTAGCTCCGTTAGGTGATTTTGGATATGCCTGCAAAATTTCAGGTCATTCGGACGTCGTTTGGTTGGGTTTTTGATTGAATGTGTAATTCGGAAGTTTTGAAGAAACATAAGCTTGAATCCGTGTGTAATTGGTGATTTTGATGTTTAGGATGGTGTTTTTATGATTGGAACAAGTCCGTATCGTGTTTTGGAGTATGTTGGTGGTTTTCGTTGGGGTCCCGGGGGCCTCGGGGTGAATCCGGACCATCATCCGGCATTTTTGGAACTTGGAAGTCTGCTGTAAATTTGCAGACCACTGTGCAAAAAATTAAGCCATCGCGTTCGCGAGGGCAAGGCCCGCGTTCGCGTAGGCTGGGGCATATTGGTCATCGCGTTCGCGTGGGATGGTAACGCGTTCGCGTAAGAGGAAGTTGGAACGCATCGCGTTCGCGTGGAATAAGGCCGCGTTCGCGTAGGAGAAAGATGGAGACCATCGCGTACGCGTGAAGGGTAGACGCGTTCGCGTAGAAGAAATCCGGCAGCTGGGGAAATGATCGTCGCGGACGCGTGATAAGGCGTCGCGTTCGCGATGAAGTAATCAAACAGGCCATCGCGTTCGCGTGAGGTGCATCGCGAACGCGTAGAGTAAAATCGTCCGGCAGTGAGTTTAATTGCAGAACAGAGGGCTCACGGGTTCTTATACCCAAAACACAATTTTGAGCCCTAGAGAGAAGAAAACTCGAGGAGAACACTGAGAAATCATCGGGTATTCGTCAGAGGTAAGATTCTTGACTCAAAAACATCATTTTATGGTAGAATTAACATCAATCTTCATGAAATTGGGTTGAAATCTTGAAGAAATGTGGCTTAGATATTGAAAACGAAAATTGGGTTTTGAAAAGGCCAATCGAACTCCGATTTTGGTAAATTTTATATGTATGGACTCGTGGCGAGACGAGGGTTCTGGAAATATGAGTTTCGAAATTTTTCGAGATGTGGGCCCGGGCTCGGGTTTTGCAAATTTCGTGATTTTTGATATTTTTGGAGTTCTTTCGATTGGGTTATGTTCCATTAGCCTATTTTGATATATTTGTGCTGATTTGTGCTAGTTTTGACGTGCGTGGATGCCGGTTCGAGGAGCTAAGGCGTCGCGGGCATGAGCTTCGTCGGTTCGAGGTGGGTAATACTTGTAAATGATGTCCTGAGGGTTAGTAAACCCCGGACTTGCACATCTTAGTGCTGTGTCGAGGTGACTTGCACGCCGGATAACGAGCGTGGGGTAGAGCACCATTGGGGATTGTGACTTGGTCCGTCCCGCGTAATAAATAATAACACCTAATTGTTGAAGTGAATTGGACTAATTATCATGTTTGGGCTTTGTGCCAATTATTTGAGTCCTTCAGGGATTGGTATCACTGTTTTGATAACACTGTGCATATTTTATTCTAAAATTTAAGTTTTAAAATGGTATTTTTGCTATTTAGCATTTTTATAAGGTTATGAAAAACTTGAACAAGGTCTTAATAATATTTTTAGTTGTGAGCTAATATGATATTGTTGCCGTAGGGCTTTCTTGATTATTTGTTAGACTGATTGGGGTCGAGGGCCATATGTTAGGGCATGACATTTTATGTGAGCATATGTATACACATGCATGGATCGGACTGCACGCCGCAGTGGTATACGGATCGGGCTGCGCGCCGCAGCAGGTGTGATATTAATATTGTGCTTGGGCGGTAGGAGCCCCTCCGGAGTTTGAACCCCTACAGTGAGCACGGGTACCCAAATTGGATCGGGCTACGCGCCGTAGCGGTCATATGCATTGCATGGCATACATACATTGGTTTACGTGTACTAGGTGGCATAACATTCAGCACTCATAAATTACTGGCACACATGCATTAGTTTCCTTATTGACCAGATCTTCTGGTGTCAATTGATAAGGAGTGCTGAGCCCGAGGGGCTGATTTGAGTGCGGACTTGCATTGCTTGAGATTGTATCCAGGTATTGGTATATTATTATGAAAGAAAGTAGCTAAAAATTGAGATTTTTAATAATCTACTCACATATGCTGGAAAAGAATAAAAAGATAGTTTTTCATTGTTGGCAGTATAGGAAAGTATGGGAATACAGATTTAGCTAATAAGAGATTCTCTGCCGGTAATTGGTGTGAGCACGTGATTTTTACCCTTCATATGAGTTATTCCTATAAAATCCAAAATAAATGATTTTTCCTTATTGTTATAATTTTGTGTGAATTTTGTGTTAGTTGTTTGCATGTTATTTGCGTGTGATAAATGAAAATACAAAAAAAAAAATTGCATTTTTCATAGGAAGTTAACTCTTTTTCTAACAATTAAAGAAAAAAAAATCAAAAATTAGTTAGCTTTTAAATTGAAAATTGTCAAAAAAGAGGTAATTAGTTTAATTTTTAATAAGTTTCAAATAACTACAAAGTAGGGAAAATATAAAAAAAAAAAATACAAAAGGAATAAATACAAAAATACAAGTTGTAATAGAGAAGACAAAAGGAAAAATAAGGCAAGGGATTGGGCTCAAGTAACCAGCTACCCCCTGGCCCAAACGGATGCCCAGCCAGTGGCCCAACACCCAAACGCCCAAACCCATACCCGGATCCCCTTTTAATCTCAGTCGTCCCTTGACTCCAATCCAATGGCCCAAATTTGTTATTACATATTCTGATATACAATACACTTCTTAATTCCTTAACTGAACAAACCTTAAAAAAACATTTCAATCCCTTCATCTCTTTATGTCCAAACAGCCGTCCGTCTCTCTCTCTGCCTCCACTGCCGTCGCCGCTAGGGTTCCGCCACCCACGGCGGCGGCCGGCCTCCTCTCTCAACAAAACCAACACCAAACATATCCGTCTACTGCTCCTGTGTACCTGAGTCTGCACACAAAAGGTGCAGGGAGTAGGGGTGAGTACTAAGTACTCAGTGAGTAACAAATATATACATGTAGCTGACAGTAAGAAATCCACAAAATACCACAAAATGAAGCTACACTACAGTCCGAATCTCCTACGAACTAGCAACAATAATTCCATACAGCTACCACAAAGTAATCCAACAAATACAAATGCAATGCAATGCACATAACTGCTACGGCGTGTAGCCCGATCCCATTTAACGTCGACGGCGCTCACTGGGGGTGTGTACAGACTCCGGAGGGGCTCCTACAGCCCAAGCGCAATACTGCTGCGGCGTGCAGCCCGACCCTCATATCAACTACTGCGGCGTGCAGTCCGATCCCACACTCAGTCCACAATAAGCAATTAAGTCACAAAACAATTCATTTTTCCTTATTTCCAGTTCTAAATTCATAATTTATGAAAAATACTTTAACTTTATTAATTTTGCAAAAGCCGGTGACTTAGCATTTCAAAAGCGTGATTACAAATTCCGGGACTGAGATCAGTGATTTAAGCAATTATAGCTATCACATAAATACTGTCCTCTAAGGACGCTACAGATCGGCACAAGGCCCCAAACAAGGCTTACAACCCACAAGTATAGCAAATACAGTGTATTTCCAACACTAACAACATGTTATTCACTTTCCGGGATGGACCAAGTCTCAATCCCCAATCACAATCAATCCCGCACCTGCCACGGTGTGCGAGCCACGCCCTATTAGCGTCACAATGTGCTAAGCCGGGGTTTCGAACCCTCAGGCTACCATATACACAAACTACTCACCTCTAGCCGATCGTAGACTCGTCCGCGATGCCTTTTCCTTTCAATTTCGTTGCCTCGTGTGTAGAATATAGTCAAATAACAATAATTATATCAATTACGGGTCAAGGAATCATAACCCACTTCAATTTATATGAAATTCGCAAAATTACACTAAGTTGGTAAAACCCGACCCCGGGCCCCACTGCTCGGAAAATTCCGAAATTAGCACCAACGCGATCCTTATCTCGCCACGAGTCCGTGCATACAAAATTTATCGAAATCGGAGTTCAAATGACCCTCCAAATCCAAAAATCCCGTTTTTAATACTTAGGCCACATTTCTTCAAGATTTCAACCCAATTTCATGAAGATTGATGTTAATACTACCATAAATTGATATTTTTGAGTCAAGAATCTTACCTCCGACGATACCCGATGACTTCTCAGGTGATTTCCTCGAGTTTTCTTCTCTCTAGGGCTCAAATGTGTGTTTTTGGGTTGTAAACCCGTAACTCTCTGCTTCTGGATTTTTATTCACTGCCAGATACCATTGTTCATCGCGTTCGCGTGACCCTCTACGCGTTCGCGATGAACAGCCTTGCCTTACCCTTCGCGAACGCGACGCTGGCCACGCGTTCGCGATGCTCAAAACCTGCAACCCTTCGCGGACGCGACGCACCCCACGCGTTCGCGATGTTCAAACTTCCCAGCCACTCGGATTTCCTCTACGCGTTCGCGATGGACCTCACGCGAACGCGAAGCACAACATCACGACTCTACGCGAACGCGACCCAAGCAACGCGTTCGCGATGCTTAACACCCCAGACCTACGCGAACGCGACTCCTTCACCCGCGAACGCGATGCATAAAAAGCCTTGGCCTTCGCGAACGCGACACCAGTCACGCGAACGCGAAGGCTTAAGGACTTGGGCAGAACCTGCAGTTTTCTGCAGAGTTTTTCCAAGTTCTAATTTCCCGGTTGATGGTCCGAAGCCATCCCGAGGCCCCCGGGACCCCAACGAAAACCACCAACATACTCCAAAATATGATACGGACTTGTTCCAATCATAAAAACACCATACTAAACATCAAAATCACCAATTAACCACGGATTCAAGCCTAAGTTTCTTCAAAACTTTCAAAACTAACATTCAATCCAAAACCCGATCAAACGATGTCCGAATGACCTGAAAATTTGCGGACATATCCAAAATCACATAACGAAGCTACAGAAATTGTCGGAATTCCATTCCGACCCCCGGATCAAAATCTCACCTACCATCCGGTTTTCGCCAAAATTCAACATTCGCCAATTCAAGCTTAAAACTACACCGGACCTCCGAATTCAATTCCGATTGTTCTCCTACGTCATAAATGATCCCCCGGAACTAGTCGAATCATCAGAATCCGGTTCCGAGCACTCTAACTCAATAGTCAACTCTTGGTTGACTTTTCATATTCAAGCTTTCTTCAAACATGCCATTTGTTTCATTTTCAATCCAAATCACTCCTAACTCACCCGATATATTCTAATACTGATTTAAAAGCATAAGGTATGTAAATGCAAGGTAACGGGGTGGTAATTCCCGTAACGACGGGCCGGGTCGTTACATTCTCCCCAACTTAAACAAACGCTCGTCCGCGAGCGGGTTAAGAAACATACCCGGAGTATCAAACAAGTGTGGATATCTACTTCGCATCTCCCGCTCGGTCTCCCAAGTTGCTTCCTCCACGGAACGACCTCTCCACTGCACTTTCACTGAAGCTATGTCCTTGGATCTCAGCTTACGAACTTGTCGACCCAAAATGGCTACTGGTTCCACATCATAAGTCAAATCCTCATCTAGCTGTATCGTGCTGAAGTCTAACACATGAGACGGGTCTCCGACATACTTCCGGAGCATAGATACATGGAACACCGGTGAACTCCCGACAAACTGGGTGGCAAAGCAAGCATATAAGCCACCTCCCCAACTTTCCTAAGCACCTCAAAAGGTCCAATAAACCTTGGGCTCAACTTCCCTTTCTTTCCAAACCTCATAACACCCTTCATAGGCGAAACTTTCAGCAACACCTTCTCACCTACCGAATAAGACACATCTCGGACCTTCCGGTCTGCATAACTCTTCTGACGCGACTGAGCTGTGCGAAGTCTCTCCTGAATCACCTTTACCTTGTCTAAGGCATCTTGGACTAACTCTGTCCCTAACAACCTAGCCTCGCCGGGCTCGAACCAACCAACTGGAGATCTACACCGCCTCCCATATAAAGCTTCATACGGTGCCATCTGAATGCTGGACCGATAGCTATTATTGTAAGCAAACTCCGCCAAAGGCAAATAATCAGCCCATGAACCACCAAAATCAATGACACAAGCACGCAACATGTCCTCCAATATCCGAATAGTACGCTCAGACTGCCCATCCGTCTGTGGATGAAATGCTGTGCTCAACTCTACCTGTGAACCCAACTCTCGCTGAAATGTCCTCCAGAACTGAGATGTGAACTGGGTACCTCTGTCTGATATAATGGAAATAGGAACTCCATGCAATCTCACTATCTCACTGATGAATATCTCTGCCAACCGCTCTGAGGTATAGGTAGTACACACTGGGATGAAGTGAGCTGACTTAGTCAACCTATCCACCACCACCCAAACTGAATCAAACTTCCTCGCCGTCCGAGGGAGTCCACTAACAAAGTCCATAGTAATCCTTTCCCACTTCCACTCAGGAATATCAATACGCTGGAACACACCACCAGGTCTCTGATGCTCATACTTGACCTGCTGACAATTTAGACACCGAGCCACATGGCTCACAATATCTTTCTTCATCTTTCTCCACCGGTAATGCTGCTTCAAATCCCGATTCATCTTCGCGGCTCCTGGATGAATAGAATACCGCGAGCTTTGGGCCTCCTCCAATATCAACTCACGAAGGCCATCAACATTGGGCACACATATCCGGCCCTGCATCCGCAATACGCCCTCACTATCAATAGTGACATCTCTAGCATCATCATGCCGAACTCTGTCCTTAAGGACAAGTAAGTGTGGATCATCATACTGGCGCTCTCGAATACGATCATATAAAGAAGAACGAGCTACTACACAAGCCATCACCCGACCGGGCTCAGAAATATCCAGCCTTACCATCTGATTAGCTAACGCCTGAACATCAACTGCTAGGGGTCTCTCCCCAACTGGAATATACGCCAAACTGCCCATACTAATAGCCTTCCGGCTCAATGCATCAGCCACTACATTGGCTTTCCCGGATGATACAAGATAGTAATATCATAGTCTTTAAGCAATTCAAGCCATCTCCGCTGCCTCAAATTTAGATCTTTTTGCTTAAACAAATGCTGAAGGCTGCGGTGGTCCGTATATACATCACAAGATACACCATATAGATAATGCCTCCAAATCTTCAAGGCATGAACAATAGCAACTAACTCCAAATCATGAACAGGGTAGTTCTTCTCGTGGGGCTTTAGCTGACGAGAAGCATATGCAATAACTCTACCCTCCTGCATCAACACACAACCGAGTCCAACTCTGGAAGCATCACAATACACCGTATATGACCCTGAGGCCGATGGTAACACAAGTACTGGAGCCGTGGTCAAAGCCTCCTTGAGCTTCTGAAAGCTCTCTTCACATTCATCAGACCACACAAATGGAGCATTCTTCTGTGTCAACTTAGTCAACGGTGAAGCAATAGATGAGAAATCCTGAACAAACCGACGGTAATAACCTGCCAAACCGAGAAAACTACGAATCTCTGTAGCTGAGGAAGGTCTGGGCCAATTCTGTACTGCCTCAACCTTCTGAGGATCAACCCTAATACCATCACTGGACACTATATGTCCCAGAAAACTCACAGTATCAAGCCAGAACTCACACTTAGAGAATTTTGCATAAAGCTTCTCTTCCCTCAACCTCTGCAATGCCACTCTCAAATGTTGTGCATGCTCCTCCTGGCCGCGTGAGTATACCAAGATATCATCAATAAACACAATCACAAAAGAATCAAGGTACGGCCGAAATACACTATTCATCAAGTGCATGAAGGCTGCTGGGGCATTAGTCAACCCGAAAGACATCACCAGGAACTCGTAGTGCCCATATCGCGTCCTGAACGCTGTCTTCATAATATCCGAGTCCCTGATCTTCAACCGATGATAGCCCGATCGAAGATCAATCTTAGAAAATACACTAGCTCCCTGGAGCTGATCAAATAGGTCCTCAATACGAGGTAATGGGTATTTATTCTTCACTGTTACCTTGTTCAGCTGCTTGTAATCAATGCACATTCTCATTGTGCCATCTTTCTTCTTTACGAACAACACCGGTGCACCCCAAGGTGACACACTCGGACGAATGAAACCCTTATCTAAGAGTTCCTGAAGCTGTTCTTTCAATTCTTTTAACTCTGCTGGTGCCATACGATAAGGAGGAATAGAAATGGGCTGAGTGCCCGGCACCAAGTCAATACCAAAATCAATATCTCTATCAAGCGGCATGCCTGGCAGGTCTGCTGGAAATACATCCGGAAACTCCCTCACAATGGGGACCGAATCAAGACTGGGTGTCTCAGCCTCAACATTTCTAATGAAGGCCAAATAAGACAAACAACCCTTGCCAATCATTCGTTGAGCTTTTATATATGAAATCACCCTGTCGGACACATAATCAGTCAAGCCACGCCACTCGATCCGCGGATTACCTGGAATAGCTAACGTGACTGTCTTGGCATGACAGTCCAGAATTGCACGATAAGGAGATAGCCAATCCATGCCTAGGATAACATCGAAATCTACCATACCCAGTAGTAATAAATCAACTCGGGTCTCCAGACCCCCAATAGTAATAATACAGGATCGATATACCCGATCCACAACAACAGTATCCCCCACTGGGGTGGACACATGTACGGGCAAAGCAAGAATACCACGGGTCATACCCAAATGATGTGCAAAGTAAGTAGAGACATAAGAATAGGTGGATCCGGGATCAAATAAGACAGGAAGCATCCCTGTGGCAGACTGAGATAATACCTGAAATGACCGCATCTGAGGCACTAGCATCCTTCCTGTCCGGAAGAGCATAGAAACGAGCCTGGCCTCCACCAGTACGATCCTCGCCTCTGGGGCGACCTCTAGATACCGGGCCACCAGTCCTAGCCGACTGTGCTGGCGCTGAAGAAACAGGAGTAGAAGACGAAGGCTGATCCCTCCGCCGTGACCTCTTACGAAGCCACTGAGGACACTCTCTCCCGATATGGCCCAAATCACCGCACTCAAAACAACGGCCCGAAGATGGAAGCAGGGGCCGCCGAGGACCCCTCGCTACCGATGAATCCCGTGCCGAGGAAACAGGAGCGCAGCTCGAGCCGGAAGAGCACTCGGCGTGGGCCGACTCGCCGGCGGCCCCGCCGACCCCGATAACCCCGCCGGCCTTGACGACCACGATCGATGAAACCCCACCGGACTCTCGCACGTCCGCACCGACGAGATCCGAAGCGAGCCGACCTCCGCTATGCTCGAAATTGGCCCCAGACGCGAGCACCACCAGTAATCGCCGCACCACGAGGCCTCTTAGCCTCTCTCTCCTCTCGCTCGCTGCGATCTGTCTCAACGTGACGGGCCGCATCAACCACCTCCTCAAAGGTAATCGTCGAAACTCTCTCCCTGGTCATCAATACGCGGATGGGATAAATAAGACCATCAATAAATCTCCCGATCCTCTCCCTTTCGGTAGGAACCATCCACATGGCATGACGGGCCAGCTGTGTGAATCTCATCTCATATTGATTAACCGTCATGTCTCCCTGCTTCAACCACTCGAACTGACGTCGCAGCTCCTCTCTCCGAGACCGAGGCACGTACTTCTCCAAAAATACCATGGAGAACTGCTGCCAAGTGAGGGGCACTGCCCCAGCCGGGCCTACGCCTCTCAAAATCCTCCCACCACCGGAAAGCTGCACCTGTGAACTGGAAAGTAGTGAATGAAACACCGCCGGACTCTAGAATACCCGCGGTGCGAAGCATACGCCGACATCGGTCAAGAAAACCCTGGGCATCCTCGCCCTCAGCTCCACTAAATGTCGGAGGCCGTAGCCTCTCAAATCTCTCCAAACGACGCTGGCTCATCGTCGGGCATAACCGGAACCACATATGCAGGAGCCGGTGCCACGGCGCAACCGGCCGAACCGGCTCGCGTGTCCGAGCCACGGGGTCCGATTCCCTCCCCCTCGCCCGTGAAGATGACACCGCAGCAGTAGCAGCAACTACCCGTGCCAATCCTGTGCACACTGATAATATCCGAGCCAAGGTCTCTCGAAGACCCGCGATCGCAACAGGCACCGCCGGTGCCCGAACCTCGAGCCGCCGGGAGCGTTCACCGCCGGAATCCGGTCCCGAGTCCGATCCGCCGCGGGTTAGCAAGTGCCGGCGCCGGCGTCGCCGCCCTACCTCTACCACGACCACGGCCTCTCGGGTGCCAACGGCGGTCGTCCGCCACGTCCGTTAGCTCGTGTTCTCGCCATCCGCGAGAGAATAGAATATGGAAAAATTTAATTTCACGATAACACAAATCGCACGATATGAATTCAAGAAAACGAGGTTTTTCCTAAAGTTTCCTGTAGCCCTTCGAAGATAGATACGGACGTCTACGTACCGATCTACGAAAGCCTACTAAACCGGCTCATGACTCGCGAGTCCTAATAACCTAGGGCTCTGATACCAACTTGTCACGACCCAAATCCGGCCGTGATGGCGCCCAACAATCAAGCTAGGCCAGCCAGACTAACAATTCAATTAACACATAGATATCCATCCCAAATGGACAACCCAAGAAGAATATATGAGTTTAAGAACTCCAATAATAATAATACCGAACAAAATACTGACACTCCCAAAGATCCGAGTCACAAGTCTAGAGCCTCTAACAAAACCCAATAGGAAGTAGAGAGTACGATATAGAAGTACTCAAGTCCGAATACAAAATATACAATAACAACCGGAATGAGAGAGAAGCTAGGCTCGCGAACGTAGGCAGCCTACCTCAACGAACTCGACGTGACAATGTAAACGCCGGAGATATCCGTCTCATCGCTCCCGTGTACTCGAGTCCGCACACAAAAGCGTGCAGGGAGTAGGGTAAGTACTAAGTACTCAGCGAGTAACAAATATATACATGTAGCTGACAGGAAGAAATCCACAAAATACCACAAAATGAAGCTACACTACAGTCCGAATCTCCTACGAACTAGCAACAATAATTCCATACAGCTACCACAGAGTAATTCAACAAATACAAATGCAATGCAATGCACATAACCGCTACGGCGTGTAGCCCGATCCCATTTAACGTCGACGGCGCTCACTGGGGGTGTGTACGGACTCCGGAGGGGCTCCTACAGCCCAAGCGCAATACTGCTGCGGCGTGCAGCCCGACCCTCATATCAACTACTGCGGCGTGCAGCCCGATCCCACACTCAGCCCACAATAAGCAATTAAGTCACAAAACAATTCATTTTTCCTTATTTCCAGTTCTCAATTCATAATTTATGAAAAATACTTTAACTTTATTAATTTTGCAAAAGCCGTGACTTAGCATTTCAAAAGTGTGATTACAATTTCCAGGACTGAGATCAGTGATTTAAGCAATTATAGCTATCACATAAACATTGTCCTCTAAGGACGCTACAGATCGGCACAAGGCCCCAAACAAGGCTTACAGCCCACAAATATAGCAAATACAGTGTATTTCCAACACTAACAACATATTATTCACTTCCCGGATGGACCAAGTCTCAATCCCCAATCACAATCAATCCCGCACCTGCCACGGTGTGCGAGCCACGCCCTATTAGCGTCACAATGTGCTAAGTCGGGGTTTCGAACCCTCAGGCTACAATATACACAAACTACTCACCTTTAGCCGGTCGTAGAATCGTCCGTGATGCCTTTTCCTTTGAATTGCGTTGCCTCGTGTGTAGAATCTAGTCAAATAACAATAATTATATCAATTACGGGTCAAGGAATCATAACCCACTTCAATTTATATGAAATTCGCAAAATTACACTAAGTTGGTAAAACCCGACCCCGGGCCCCACTGCTCGGAAAATTCCGAAATTAGCACCAACGTGATCCTTATCTCGCCACGAGTCCGTGCATATAAAATTTATCGAAATCGAAGTTCAAATGACCCTCCAAATCCAAAAATCCCGTTTTTAATACTTAGGCCACATTTCTTCAAGATTTCAACCCAATTTCATGAAGATTGATGTTAATACTACCATAAATTGATGTTTTTGAGTCAAGAATCTTACCTCCGACGATACCCGATGACTTCTCGGTTGATTTCCTCGAGTTTTCTTCTCTCTAGGGCTCAAATGTGTGTTTTTGGGTTGTAAACCCGTAACTCTCTGCTTCTGGATTTTTATTCACTGCCAGATACCATTGTTCATCGCGTTCGCGTGACCCTCTACGCGTTCGCGATGAACAGCCTTGCCTTACCCTTCGCGAACGCGACGCTGGCCACGCGTTCGCGATGCTCAAAACCTGCAACCCTTCGCGGACGCGACGCACCCCACGCGTTCGCGATGTTCAAACTTCCCAGCCACTCGGATTTCCTCTACGCGTTCGCGATGGACCTCACGCGAACGCGAAGCACAACATCACGACTCTACGCGAACGCGACCCAAGCAACGCGTTCGCGATGCTTAACACCCCAGACCTACGCGAACACGACTCCTTCACCCGCGAACGCGATGCATAAAAAGCCTTGGCCTTCGCGAACGCGACACCAGTCACGCGAACGCGAAGGCTTAAGGACTTGGGCAGAACCTGCAGTTTTCTGCAGAGTTTTTCCAAGTTCTAATTGCCCGGTTGATGGTCCGAATCCATCCCGAGGCCCCCGGGACCCCAACGAAAACCACCAACATACTCCAAAACATGATACGGACTTGTTCCAATCATAAAAACACCATACTAAACATCAAAATCACCAATTAACCACGGATTCAAGCCTAAGTTTCTTCAAAACTTTCAAAACTAACATTCAATCCAAAACCCGATCAAACGATGTCCGAATGACCTGAAAATTTGCAGACATATCAAAAATCACATAACGAAGCTACAGAAATTGTCGGAATTCCATTCCGACCCCCGGATCAAAATCTCACCTACCATCCGGTTTTCGCCAAAATTCAACATTCGCCAATTCAAGCTTAAAACTACACCGGACCTCCGAATTCAATTCCGATTGTTCTCCTAAGTCATAAATGATCCCCCGGAACTAGTCGAATCATCGTAATCCGGTTCCGAGCACTCTAACTCAATAGTCAACTCTTGGTTGACTTTTCATATTCAAGCTTTCTTCAAACATGCCATTTGTTTCATTTTCAATCCAAATCACTCCTAACTCACCCGATATATTCTAATACTGATTTAAAAGCATAATGTATGTAAATGCAAGGTAACGGGCAAGTAACCAGCTACCCCCTGGCCCAAACGGATGCCCAGTCAGTGGCCCAACACCCAAACGCCCAAACCCATACCCGGATCCCCTTTTAATCTCAGCCATCCCTTGACTCCAATCCAATGGCCCAAATTTGTTATTACATATTCTGATATACAATACACTTCTTAATTCCTTAACTGAACAAACCTTAAAAAAAACATTTCAATCCCTTCATCTCTTTATGTCCAAACAGCCGTCCGTCTCTCTCTCTGCCTCCACTGCCGTCGCCGCTAGGGTTCCGCCACCCACGGCGGCGGCCGGCCTCCTCTCTCAACAAAACCAACACCAAACAACTCCCCTTCATCTCCTCATCTCATTTCTATCACCATCTTTCTTCAAAACTCACCATAACCCATCCAAAAACTAAACCCTAGTGCGCCGCCACCCACCTCCCATGGCGGCGCCGCCACCAAAAATATCCAAAACACACATCTCACCATTCTTTTAACTCCCACATGTCTGTGACAATATTTTTGAGTCAAAAACGATGCTGGAAAATTCAAAAGTTGCCAAAATTCAAGAAATTGATGCCGGATTGTCGAGACTCGAAGAGTTTGAAGAAAAGAAGAAAATCAGAAGAAGAAGGGAAAGAAAACAAGGAAAAACAGAGTGTTACAAGAAACAGAAATATATAATAGCTAAGTTTTCTTCTTCTGCGTTTTTGTTTATTTTTGTTAAACTTGTTCGTTGGCCTGATTCTTGTTCTCTTGAATTAACTAGCAAACAATAGACTCATATATTCTAGTTTTAAAAATTAAATAGATTTTGATAATCTTAGTATGATTGTATATTGATTTGAATAAATGTTTCCTTTTCTTATTTTAATTTCTGTTAATTTCTTGTTACTTTTACTTAGGATTGTTTTCGGCCGCGCTTGGATTTTATTGGTATTATTAGGTTTTTTTTAGATTTGTTAGATTTTTATATTTAGTAGTTAATTTCTGAATTTTGATAGTTTTAAGATTTCTGTTTAGATTTTTGATTCGAATGGTTAGGTTTTCTGTCCATTTTTTGATTTTTATTAAGTGCTGTTAGATTTTTGTTAAGATTTTCTGTTAGTTTTGTTTAGTATTGTTAGATTTCTATTTAAGATTATTGGTTTCAGTTTCGGAGAATTGGTTGTTTTCTGATTGAACCATGGATTTCTGGTTGTTTTGACATTTTTGGGTATTAACAGTATAGTTGATAACTTTGAATCTGTTTGAGATGATTGATTAGTGGAATTGTGTTTTTTGATTAACACTTAGGGCTGATTGGTTATAGCTGTTAGTTAGTGATTAAGCTTGATTAGCGAATTCGACTTTAGATTAGTTTATATTCAAGTTAAGTCAATAGTTGAAATCGCAAGATTCGTATCCGCCTAAGGTGTTTTACTTGATAGATTCAAAAGCGATTAGTTATTTGATTAATAAGACTCACCATCTATCAAATTGTTTCCCGAGTCTTGTTAATTGAGTAATAGATCAAAAGTGGCTATGTTTGTAAGACCACCTAGGATTGGCTATTGATGCAATGTGATTTTAATTAGTGAATTAATTCTGAATTTAAAGTAGTAGAGAGGCCAATTGGCTAGTTAAGCAATAGTCACTTAATTGTGGCTATTTGATAAATACAATTCTGAAAATAGGTTAAAATAGGAGTAAAATACAGAAATTAGGAAAGTAATTAGCATTAAGAAGTAGGGGTAAATGGGGAATAAGAATTGGTATAGTGGTAATAAGCTTAAAAGAGGAAAGGGTACAATTGGGATAGGAATTGGCATAGTTGTTATAAATATAGAGCTTTTAGGGTAATTTAGGCATAACAAAAGGTATCTTAGTTAATAATAAAAGAGAATGAGGGCACAATAGGTAATGCAAGGGAAATAGAACATGGTAGAGTATTCTAGAATGGGTCTTAGTGTAGAATTCAATGAATTAATTGCACTAACTTGTGCAACAAGTCAAGAATTGAAGGGTTTTTAATAAAAATTCAGATTTTTCTTTTATGCCTATAAATAGGTGATTTTAGCTTGAATAAAGGGGGGTTCCTTCTGATTTTTAGAGCTTACTTTAGAATTTTTGAACCATATGAACCCTAGAAAAATCCCAAAAAATATTTTTAAATTCCAGATCTGAAATTAATATTTCCGATTCATTTTCTTCTTTATTCTTTCAAATTATCTTCAAAAAATCCAAAAACATTAAAAATCAGTGGAGAAAAACCAAAAAATATTTGTTGTTTCATTATCAATCCACAATAAAAGTTCTGGATTCTGTTTTAATAATTCCACTTCTGTTCTACATCTGAAATCAGAAAGTATTCTGAGGAATTTATGATCTAATGGAGTTGAATTTGGGTTCGGTGAAGTTTGTAGTGTTGGTTTGATGTTTGACATTGATTGCACATCTCTCCTGGTTAAATTTGAGTGTAATTCTGGATGAAATTTGATTTCACTGCTACCTGAGCTTCATGATCGCTGTTGCTGTTGATTATTGTTGGTTCTTTATCACTGCCATAGCTGACCTCTTATTCCTCTACTTTTGTCAATTTCCAGGTACAATCTTATCCTTTGATAGTGTGAAGTTTTCAATTGTTGTATTCACGCCACTGTGTAATGGAATTTGCTGGATTTGTTTATAACATAGTGTTGTTTAGATAATATTTGTCCTTTATTTCGTATGCTTGTGTGGTGGATTGTATAAATGGATTTGGCTTCTATCGATTCCTAGAACTTATTACTTTATAATTGATTGATGTAGTATTATGTATGTTTAAGATATAGCAGATTTAGATTGGGTTCGTATAGATTAAAGTGCCAGCAGATTAGATTGTCATATGAACTGTAAACAGAGTCTTTGGGTTTAATTTGTGATCGTTAGGTTGACAGATAGTTTGCTCTAATTGATAACTAAGGTATCATCAACTAGTTATATAAAAAGGGCAGGAAATCGAGTTGTTCATCTTTCTAATTGAATAATTTGAAACAATATTTGCGGACTTTGATTATGGTTAACACTAAACGTTTAAGTAGTATAAATGGGCTTACTCTTTAGGCTTAAGCCCAGTTGGTTATTGGCACAATTACTGCTGGTCTAATTGAGTTATTTGTTCGGAGGTCTCATGAAATTTGAGATCTAAGTGTAATAATTATAACACATCAATAAATTGATTTATGCAAGTCTGGTGGTTTTCAATTAATTATCCTTCCAAAGATAAAAAGAAAATATTATAGATTGCTTTAGGATCGACCTTAAATAAAATAATGAGACGAGCCTCGCCAAACAAAAATACATGATGATGCTTGGACTTTGTAGTTTCATTTTTAGATTTGGAAGGACCGTTTAGTAAATTTCACGGTCTTTCCCGAAGTTAATAACACGATAGACTCTTTTAGGCACGACTTTAATAAACTACTTTCCTAAATACGGGTGCGCATTTATGTGACCCAAATCTTACTCTCGGCGAAACTGAAATACATTAAAGTCACAGGCGTACTGGTTGCGGTGTGACTCGAAATGTGTTTTCGTGACGTCGCAATTCTTCTAAAATTAATAGCGGAGCATTAAAAGCACATAGTTAAATATATAAAGAATTCAGATAAAAGCAAAAATTGCAGTTGAGCGACCGTGCTAGAACCACGAAATTCGGGAGTGCCTAACACCTTCTCCCGGGTTAACAGGATTCCTTATCCAGGTTTCTAGTTTCGCAGACTGTATTACAGAGTCATAAATTTCCTCGGTTCGAGATTAAACCAGTGACTTGGGACACCATTATTTTCTCAAGTGGCGACTCCGAATAATTAAATAAATTGATCCCGTTCCGACTGTCCTTCGAGTAGAAAAACTCCTTCACTGATTATTATTATATCCCTTCTCGGGGTGTAGTATTAAACAGTGGCACATTTACGTTTATACGTTATGTGCGGTAAAAAAGGAGGTGTGACAGCTCTGGCGACTCTGCTGGGGATGAGTAACCCAGAACTTCGGTTCAGGGTTTAAGAATTCGAGCTCAGTTAAATTGCTGTTTTTGTTTATATCTGATTTCATTATATATTTTGATTAATGTGCTACATGTTTACCGCTTTGATATTGCGTGAATTGTATATATAAAACCGTGTCGAAAACCCTTCTCTTCTTACCCCCGGGGATGTGCTTACTGGTTGAGACTCCCCTTTCTGTTAGTGTCAATACCAAAAATAAGAAAAAAGAGGCCGGACAAGTTACAAAGCCGATCGACTCCGCGAGTCACCGGTATGTAGCCCCCTCCTCGATCCGAGTTGTCCGCTCGGGTACACGGTCTAGTACCATTGAAAACATCAGGATATTGAGCCTAGATTTAGGACGTTTATTTGCATCATATCCGACTTAGGGGACTCAACACAGGGGTTGGGTCCGTCTAGGACAGGTGACCCGGTAACCAAAAGACCGAGCATGTTATATGTTGCATTTATTTGCCCTATTATGCTGATTGGCTAAATTCTTGAAAACAAAAAGAGAGAAATTTTAGATATCGAAATATTGTAGATTGCTTGAAAAGAAAATTTGAAAAAATAGGTAGAACAATTTTGTTGAAATAATTGGTCAAATAATCTGACCGAACTACGCAGGTTTGATTCTCGCCATTAGGTGGGATACGTAGGCAACCCTCATCGGGTCCAACCACCCCTTTAAAAAATCAAAAAAAATGTGTGTTTAATTTTGTCAATAAAATCAAAGTGATGCCATTTTTGAAAAAATAGCCGAATGCTTCTTTCTTAAATAAATTTTGCAAAAATAGCCACTTTGAATCATTTTTAATAATTTGCGAGCACAACCTTGAAATATTCCTTGTGGAAATGTTGCAAGGCCATAGCCGCAAAATCAAGTTCGGGTTCACACCCCGTTTGCAAAAATAACCAAAAAATGTCAAATTTTTGATTTTGTTATAAATAAGTCGGGTGATGCTATTCTTGCTTAAAATAAGCCGAATGTCCCTCAAAAGGACGTCGGAAGGCTGTTTTTGCAAGAATAGCCACTTTGAGTCGTTTTTAAATAATTTTGGACACAGCCTTGAAATATTCCCTCGCGGAAATGTCGAAAGGCTGTATCCGCAAAAATCAAGTTTGAGTCATTACTCAACTTTATAAAATAACCACTTTATCAAATAAGCCATTACATGGCCGGGTTTTGCTGAAATAGCCACATTTTTGCATTTTTAACTTCCTCAGTCTTGTGTTGGCCTGTGTCGGTGCTGAAAGATGCCCCATAGGCCCCAGGATAAAAGTTTTTGAATTTGCATCTTCTTAAATAAAATTTTGCAAAAGAACCACTTTGCCTAAATAAGCCATTACATGGCCAATTTATGAAAAATAGTCTTGTGTTGGTTTATGGTGATGCCGAACGATGCCCCATGAGCCACAGGATAAAAAAAATATTCAAGTTTATCTTTCTTAAATTAATTTTTTTGCAAAAAATAGTCATTTTGTCAAATAAGCCATTTTGTGGCCAATTTTGTAAAAATAGGCATAATTGACACCAAAAATATTCTTATTCTTGTAGAAATCTCCTACACAAGTTTGTAGTTGGAATCGGTTTCTATAATTTTCCTTCAAAGAAAAAGAAAAAAAAATCAAAAAAATCAAATAAACATCTCTTTATTTCTTGCATTAATTTGCAAGAACTACGCTCGGTCTGATTCATGCGGGGTCATGATACGTAGGCAATCCACATAGGATTCGACCATATCCATAACCAAAAAGAAAAAAAATGAAAAAAAAAACTACAAAAGAAAAAAAAAGAAGAAAATGAAAAAACCACAAAAAGGGAAAAAGAAAAGGAAATCAATAAGTGGAATACCTTAACGCTAACCCGGTGGTTTCGTTCTGTCAATTTTCAGAAAGTCGAGGTGGTTGGTTGTGGTAAATTGGAAAGCAAGATCCAAGGAAAATGGTAACCGACATCGAAGCTGTTACGAGTACTGAAGAGACTCAGGGTCAGAGAGTTCAACAAGGGACTGCTGTGGTTGAGGAAAACGGAGCATTGAAACAACAAATGACCAAAATGCAGGCCAATGGCCAAGGACAGCCTTCTCATGAGCCACAATCTGCTATACAGCAAGAACAGTATCACTCTCCCGAGTACCACTCGTACTCGTTTGACCTTCCTGCAAACGTTGAGAAGCTTACCCGAAAGAATGTACAGGAAGAAATGGCCCAAAGATTGAAGAGATTAGAACATCGACTGAAAAACATGCAAGAAATGGCAGGTCAAAAGAGTGTTGCCTTCAGAGATCTTTGTATATTCCCCGATGTCCACTTGCCGCTTGGTTTCAAGGTTCCCAAATTGGAAAAGTATGATGGACGCGGAAACCCCATAGCCCACCTGAAAAGGTATTGCAACCAATTGAGAGGTGTGGGAAGAAAAGAAGAATTGCTTATGGCTTATTTTGGGGAAAGCCTCTCGGGAGTAGCATCTGAATGGTTTTGGGATCAGGACGCATCTGGTTGGCACGTTTGGGATGATTTGGCACGGGCCTTTATCAAACAGTTTCAATACAATATTGACGTCACCCCAAACCACATTTCCCTTTCTAAACTGAAAAAGAAACCAACTGAAAGTTTCAGGGAATATGCCATCAAATGGAGAGAGCAGGCGGCGAGAGCTAAGCCACCCATGAATGATCACGAGTTGGCCACTATTTTCCTTCAGGCTCAAGGGCCGGATTACTTTCAAAACATGATATCTGCAGTTGGTCACTCCTTTGAAGAAATAATCAAAATGGGAGAAATGGTGGAAGATGGTCTTAAGACAGGCAAAATTATAAGTCAAGAAGCTCTCAAAAATGCGGCTCAGGATGTCCAAAGTGAATTCAGTGATGTGAATGGGAGGGATGACGAAATCATGATGACATCGGGGTCGAGAAGAGGTCCTATGAGAACATCTCGAAGGTATATGCAACCTCATCAAGTTTTCCATGAACCCTCTTAAGCATTACTACCCGCCTCAGAACCCTCCATACTCTGTTGATCCAGTCCAGTATGTTGCTCAATCCTCGAAACACCCAAGAAAGCGAGCCCGAACATCACAAAATCTTTACCAGCCTCCGCAAAATTTTCAAATACCTTATAACCCACATCCAAGCCAAGGGTATGGAAATGAACAGAAGTTGAAAGATAATTTTATACCAATAGGAGAGTCCTATGCAAGCTTGTTTGAGAAGCTAAAACGACGTGGCGTGATTGCACCCATCCCTCCAAATCGGGTGGACCGACGTGCGAGAAGTTTTGACTCATCCAAAAGGTGTGAATACCACTCCAATGCCTTGGGGCACGATGTTGAAAGTTGTCGGGATTTGAAAAGAGAGATAGAAAGAATGATTCAGGAAGGAATAATTGTGGTCCAAGGCAGTGGCATCCAAAATATTGCACAGAACCCTTTACCTGCACATAATGGAGCACATTTTGTGGGAATGATGCCCGGTGACGTGGGTGATGAAAATCTTCTTGGGAGGTCAACTGAAGTTGAAGATATTGAAACAGAAAGTGATCTTGGCAACATTAATGCGGAATTCAGTGGCTAGGATGCCATGCTTGTCAATTGGGAAGGCGCTCCGTCTCTTGGAGTTTTGGTGGTATATTTTTGGTGTCATCTCTTTTGCCCGGGTTATTTCAGGGTTGTAATCCGGACATTGTCTTGAGAGTCAAAACCCTTCTATCTTTGCTTTGTTTAGTAATAAAAATTTGTTTAGTGCTGTCTAGGTTTGTAATTCTAGTTTAGTCTGTTCGTTTTGTTGTTCGTCTTGTTGTTTCAACCCATCAGTTTAATACAACTCTCTGTTTCCCATCATTCCTAGTCATTCCATTTCTGATCACTTTGTATTTCTTCTCATACTGACTTTAGCAACATGACATGCACATAATTCTAAGCCTGATTTTAAAAGTCAATGAAACAATGTTGAAGATGTAATGATACTCGGAAGAAATAAAAACATATTGGAATACTGTGAAGCCGGAATCAAGTGAACATTGGGGAAAGCGTAACATAAAGAAATGCCTTGGAAATGCATCATCGGTTTAAAGCCAAAGGCAAAAATACCCCAAAGCTAAAGGAACCATTCGTGGTATCGGGATTGTTGCCCAATGGCACTGAGAGTCGTCAAGGCAAATATGTGAATCAATCAAAGGTGTTTAACCGTGTAGTTTGTACTTGGTAGGTTTTGAAGATTGGAATGATGAAGGCATTTTATTCGGCTATCCAAACACTTCGTCCATTGCTACCCCTTTGAGCCATATTATATTTTCTTTCATATCCCTCTTTCGAAATCAACAACAAAATTGAGGAATTGAGCGGAAAAATCAAATGAAGAAAAGAAAAAAAAAGAAACAAAAGAAAAAGAAAAAAAGAGAAAAGAAAAAAAAAAGAAAAGAAAAAAAGAAAAAGAAAAAAATCGGGAGAAGTCAAGATGCAACAATGAATACGGACGTAGTCTGAACTACGTCTGACTTGATCCCGAAAGGGTACGTAGGCAGCCTCACTGAGGTTCAATCACAATAAAGGAAAAATCCAAAAAAATCCCCAGAAGGAAACTGGGGCAGAAGTTATGGTTGTTGAATAAATAAGATTCCGAAAGTTGTAATTTTAACCCACGATGAAATATTTTTGAGCCTTTATATCCTTTTTTCTTACCCCATCCAAAAGCCTGCATTACGGTCCAAAGGAAGACCTTCCGATCAATCTTCAAGAAATGCCGAGTCAAACGAGCAAAGGTGAATCACATCAAGGGCAACACTCGAGTCCGAACAAAGGAGAATGAAGAATTCAAGATGATGAAAACCACCACGAGACTCCACGATGAGAGAAATCAAAATGAGAGAGTCTTATCGGTGAAAACCCTCACGGGCACCGTAAGGCGACGGTGAGTCGAGAGAAAGAAAGAGCAAATGAGAGAGGCTTGATGGTGAAAACCCTATGGGCACTACAAGTCGACTAAGGATCGGATCAAAGAAATGAAGTGTTGAAGACCGATTTCACAGCAGAACTTTGCAACAAGAGTTGAACATCAACTTTGCTATACGGAGAAGGCTGAAGTGCATGTTAAGGTCGCTAGAGTCGGTATTCACATCCGCTAGGTCATTCTTCCGTAGGTTTCTTGTTAGGAATTATGTTTTCCTTTCTTTCTATTCTTCATACCTTGTTT
Source organism: Nicotiana noctiflora (assembly GCA_032618575.1). Classification (NCBI taxonomy): domain Eukaryota; kingdom Viridiplantae; phylum Streptophyta; class Magnoliopsida; order Solanales; family Solanaceae; genus Nicotiana; species Nicotiana noctiflora. The sequence continues at coordinate 49,456 of JASVEL010002317.1, read as the reverse complement.
TATCCTCCCTCTTATTGAGTTTGTCTGGTCATAACAAGTATAGAAATGATTCCAAAATTTGCCACCAAGCTTTCCAATTGCACAAGATGGGATTTGGCCGACACGACAATTGTCGTAAGTCAGGAAAAGACAAGGCCAGTGCTTTAAGCCAAAAAAGCAACATGTGCAATGGAGCGGGCAACAATAAAAATGTTTGGGGTTCATGCAAGACACAAAGGTCGGCAAAGAGCCAATTCGGGAACTATATAACAAATGGAAGTATGGGGTTTGAACAGAGAAAGGGTGTATACATTCTGACAAAAGAAAGAGTCAGTCAAGAAACACCCAAGGCTGTCCAATGAAATCATTGAAGAAATCGTAGACTTCAAGATTAGAATTGTGGGATCCGTCAAGAATGGAAGAACATACATGCCTAAAGAGAGGCGGATTTTGAATAAAGAAGAAGTGAAAATGGATAGTCGGTGAACAGGCCAAGCATTCAAGCGGAAAGTTCGAGGCCACAACCAACCACCGCATTTTAAACTGACAGAGTTTTCTTTGCTTTGAAACAGGAGCAAAAGATATTGTCAAACTGGGGCAGAAAAAATTTTTTGTCATCGGATAGTCATCCGAAGAGCATGAAGGTGAATACAATTGTTTTTGAAGATGAATAAGGCAAGTTGAAAGGTGAATGAAGCAAGTATCGGAGAATGATACAATCTTAGTCTGTTGAAACTTTCTCCTAAGACAAAAGTCTTAGTCCGATGAATTTTTCACCTAAGATGAATTGGATAAAATCTTAGTCTGCTTGAATCTTTCTCCCAAGATAAAAGTCTTGGTCTGATGAATTTTTCACCTAAGATAAAGAGATAATGAAATGTGAAAACAAAAGAAAGGCCGAAGTCAATGAAAGTAGAAGTTGGAAAAGGAAATGAAGGCATAATTTGAAACAAAAAGGAAAGGCATAATTTGAAAGGTAAAATCAGAAGTTGGAAAAGAAAGAAAGGTAAGAAGTTGAAAAGAAAGAAAAGTTTGTTGAATTTGAAAGGCTTAAGAAAGTCTGAATTGCAAATGAATAGACCCAGTCCGAAGAGTTATCTCCTGGAGTCTTAAACTCAGTCCGATGGTTAATCCTCCTGAGATTACATTGAGATGGACATAGACCAATGAGAATGAAAATCTTAGTCTGTTGAAACTTTCTCCTAAGAATTAAATGTCTTAGTCTGATGAATTTTTCACCTAAGATAACCTTCAGTCAAGGTAACACAAGTTTTTAATTTCATGCATTTTTAATTTCTGTTAGGCGCCCACCTTCAAATACGGGAATATTTTTTGCATCGCATTGCACGTTTAATTTCTGTTAGGTGCCCACCTTCAAATACGGGAATATTTTTCTGCATTGCATCTTTAATTTCTGTTAGGTGCCCACCTTCTAATACGGGAATATTTTTGCATCGCATTGCATTTTTAATTTCTGTTAGGCGCCCACCTTCTAATACGGGAATACATTTCTACATTGCACGTTTAATTTCTGTTAGGTGCCCACCTTCTAATACGGGAATACATTTCTACATTGCACGTTTAATTTCTGTTAGGTGCCCACCTTCTAATACGGGAATACTTTTCTGCATTTTGCATTGCACGTTTAATTTCTGTTAGGTGCCCACCTTCAAATACGGGAATATTTTTTGCATCGCATTGCACGTTTAATTTCGGTTAGGCGCCCACCTTCTAATACGGGAATATTTTTCTGCATTGCATCTCATACATATCTGCATTTGAAAAGAAAAAAAAAGAAAAATGAAAAATGAAAAAATGTGATGAAATTCTGACATTCAATAACATGATGTGCCCAGTCACCATACTGGGGCAGAAAAATCCTTCTTTGGTTGTTTATTTTGTCACAAGCAAAGGTCCACCTGGAGAATGGACGAATGCTTCATATTGAAGAAGTTGAACAAGTTCAAGGCAATAACAAGAATGCCGGTGAAAGTTGAACAAGTTCAAGGCAATAACAAAAATGCCATTGGAGAGAAGATACAAGTTGAAGGCGATAACAAGAGCGTCGTTGCAAGGAATACAAGACACAAGATCAAGAAAATACAAAAAAAAAAAAACAAGTTGGAAGACATAGATAGGATTTTTGTAATTCATAGGCTGTAGCTTAGTCTAGCTTCTTTTATTTTTACCATGGTGTAATAAGGGGTTAGTCAGCAGTGACGGCAGTAACAACAGCAACAGCAGTGAGATCACAGTCCTTGGTAGTCCCAGCTACCAGACCTTCCCGAACTACACTGACCTGATTCCTGTTTAGCCCAGGATATGTAGGCAACCTCCGAAGCAGGGTGCGGTCAAAGCTTTTCAAAATGCTTCATAATGGAATACTCGAACGGGTAAAAATCGTTCATAGTTGCTCACTTATCTTTGCACGGAAACTCTTCGTGTCCCCAAGCAAAGAGGGGCAGCTGTGAGCACGTGATTTTTACCCTTCATATGAGTTATTCCTATAAAATCCAAAATAAATGATTTTTCCTTATTGTTATAATTTTGTGTGAATTTTGTGTTAGTTGTTTGCATGTTATTTGCGTGTGATAAATGAAAATACAAAAAAAAAAATTGCATTTTTCATAGGAAGTTAACTCTTTTTCTAACAATTAAAGAAAAAAAAATCAAAAATTAGTTAGCTTTTAAATTGAAAATTGTCAAAAAAGAGGTAATTAGTTTAATTTTTAATAAGTTTCAAATAACTACAAAGTAGGGAAAATATAAAAAAAAAAAAATACAAAAGGAATAAATACAAAAATACAAGTTGTAATAGAGAAGACAAAAGGAAAAATAAGGCAAGGGATTGGGCTCAAGTAACCAGCTACCCCCTGGCCCAAACGGATGCCCAGCCAGTGGCCCAACACCCAAACGCCCAAACCCATACCCGGATCCCCTTTTAATCTCAGTCGTCCCTTGACTCCAATCCAATGGCCCAAATTTGTTATTACATATTCTGATATACAATACACTTCTTAATTCCTTAACTGAACAAACCTTAAAAAAAACATTTCAATCCCTTCATCTCTTTATGTCCAAACAGCCGTCCGTCTCTCTCTCTGCCTCCACTGCCGTCGCCGCTAGGGTTCCGCCACCCACGGCGGCGGCCGGCCTCCTCTCTCAACAAAACCAACACCAAACAACTCCCCTTCATCTCCTCATCTCATTTCTATCACCATCTTTCTTCAAAACTCACCATAACCCATCCAAAAACTAAACCCTAGTGCGCCGCCACCCACCTCCCATGGCGGCGCCGCCACCAAAAATATCCAAAACACACATCTCACCATTCTTTTAACTCCCACATGTCTGTGACAATATTTTTGAGTCAAAAACGATGCTGGAAAATTCAAAAGTTGCCAAAATTCAAGAAATTGATGCCGGATTGTCGAGACTCGAAGAGTTTGAAGAAAAGAAGAAAATCAGAAGAAGAAGGGAAAGAAAACAAGGAAAAACAGAGTGTTACAAGAAACAGAAATATATAATAGCTAAGTTTTCTTCTTCTGCGTTTTTGTTTATTTTTGTTAAACTTGTTCGTTGGCCTGATTCTTGTTCTCTTGAATTAACTAGCAAACAATAGACTCATATATTCTAGTTTTAAAAATTAAATAGATTTTGATAATCTTAGTATGATTGTATATTGATTTGAATAAATGTTTCCTTTTCTTATTTTAATTTCTGTTAATTTCTTGTTACTTTTACTTAGGATTGTTTTCGGCCGCGCTTGGATTTTATTGGTATTATTAGGTTTTTTTTTTAGATTTGTTAGATTTTTATATTTAGTAGTTAATTTCTGAATTTTGATAGTTTTAAGATTTCTGTTTAGATTTTTGATTCGAATGGTTAGGTTTTCTGTCCATTTTTTGATTTTTATTAAGTGCTGTTAGATTTTTGTTAAGATTTTCTGTTAGTTTTGTTTAGTATTGTTAGATTTCTATTTAAGATTATTGGTTTCAGTTTCGGAGAATTGGTTGTTTTCTGATTGAACCATGGATTTCTGGTTGTTTTGACATTTTTGGGTATTAACAGTATAGTTGATAACTTTGAATCTGTTTGAGATGATTGATTAGTGGAATTGTGTTTTTTGATTAACACTTAGGGCTGATTGGTTATAGCTGTTAGTTAGTGATTAAGCTTGATTAGCGAATTCGACTTTAGATTAGTTTATATTCAAGTTAAGTCAATAGTTGAAATCGCAAGATTCGTATCCGCCTAAGGTGTTTTACTTGATAGATTCAAAAGCGATTAGTTATTTGATTAATAAGACTCACCATCTATCAAATTGTTTCCCGAGTCTTGTTAATTGAGTAATAGATCAAAAGTGGCTATGTTTGTAAGACCACCTAGGATTGGCTATTGATGCAATGTGATTTTAATTAGTGAATTAATTCTGAATTTAAAGTAGTAGAGAGGCCAATTGGCTAGTTAAGCAATAGTCACTTAATTGTGGCTATTTGATAAATACAATTCTGAAAATAGGTTAAAATAGGAGTAAAATACAGAAATTAGGAAAGTAATTAGCATTAAGAAGTAGGGGTAAATGGGGAATAAGAATTGGTATAGTGGTAATAAGCTTAAAAGAGGAAAGGGTACAATTGGGATAGGAATTGGCATAGTTGTTATAAATATAGAGCTTTTAGGGTAATTTAGGCATAACAAAAGGTATCTTAGTTAATAATAAAAGAGAATGAGGGCACAATAGGTAATGCAAGGGAAATAGAACATGGTAGAGTATTCTAGAATGGGTCTTAGTGTAGAATTCAATGAATTAATTGCACTAACTTGTGCAACAAGTCAAGAATTGAAGGGTTTTTAATAAAAATTCAGATTTTTCTTTTATGCCTATAAATAGGTGATTTTAGCTTGAATAAAGGGGGGTTCCTTCTGATTTTTAGAGCTTACTTTAGAATTTTTGAACCATATGAACCCTAGAAAAATCCCAAAAAATATTTTTAAATTCCAGATCTGAAATTAATATTTCAGATTCAATTTTCTTCTTTATTCTTTCAAATTATCTTCAAAAAATCCAAAAACATTAAAAATCAGTGGAGAAAAACCAAAAAATATTTGTTGTTTCATTATCAATCCACAATAAAAGTTCTGGATTCTGTTTTAATAATTCCACTTCTGTTCTACATCTGAAATCAGAAAGTATTCTGAGGAATTTATGATCTAATGGAGTTGAATTTGGGTTCGGTGAAGTTTGTAGTGTTGGTTTGATGTTTGACATTGATTGCACATCTCTCCTGGTTAAATTTGAGTGTAATTCTGGATGAAATTTGATTTCACTGCTACCTGAGCTTCATGATCGCTGTTGCTGTTGATTATTGTTGGTTCTTTATCACTGCCATAGCTGACCTCTTATTCCTCTACTTTTGTCAATTTCCAGGTACAATCTTATCCTTTGATAGTGTGAAGTTTTCAATTGTTGTATTCACGCCACTGTGTAATGGAATTTGCTGGATTTGTTTATAACATAGTGTTGTTTAGATAATATTTGTCCTTTATTTCGTATGCTTGTGTGGTGGATTGTATAAATGGATTTGGCTTCTATCGATTCCTAGAATTTATTACTTTATAATAGATTGATGTAGTATTATGTATGTTTAAGATATAGCAGATTTAGATTAGGATTGCATAGATTAAAGTGCCAGCAGTTTAGATTGTCATATGAACTGTAAACAGAGTCTTTGGGTTTAATTTGTGATCGTTAGGTTGACAGATAGTTTGCTCTAATTGATAACTAAGGTATCATCAACTAGTTATATAAAAAGGGCAGGAAATCGAGTTGTTCATCTTTCTAATTGAATAATTTGAAACAATATTTGCGGACTTTGATTATGGTTAACACTAAACGTTTAAGTAGTATAAATGGGCTTACTCTTTAGGCTTAAGCCCAGTTGGTTATTGGCACAATTACTGCTGGTCTAATTGAGTTATTTGTTCGGAGGTCTCATGAAATTTGAGATCTAAGTGTAATAATTATAACACATCAATAAATTGATTTATGCAAGTCTGGTGGTTTTCAATTAATTATCCTTCCAAAGATAAAAAGAAAATATTATAGATTGCTTTAGGATCGAATAAATAAAAATGAGACGAGCCTCGCCAAATAAAAATACAATTGTGGGGCCCTCATTAATTGCTACATAAATAGATTTAGAATTGGAATGGACCGTTTAGTAAATTTCATGGTCTTTCCCGAAGTTAATAACACGATAGACTCTTTTAGGCACGACTTTAATAAACTACTTTCCTAAATACGGGTGCGCATTTATGTGACCCAAATCTTACTCTCGGCGAAACTGAAATACATTAAAGTCACAGGCGTACTGGTTGCGGTGTGACTCGAAATGTGTTTTCGTGACGTCGCAATTCTCCTAAAATTGAAAAGCGAAACATTAAAAGCACATAGTTAAAATATATAAAGAAATCAAATAAAAACAAAAATTGCAGTTGAGCGACCGTGCTAAAACCACGGAATCCGGGAGTGCCTAACACCTTCTCCCGGGTTAACGAAATTCCTTATCCAGGTTTCTAGTTTCGCAGACTGTAATATAGAGTCATAAATTTCCTCGGTTCGGGATTAAACCGGTGACTTGGGACACCATTATTTTCTCAAGTGGCGACTGTGACGAATTAAATAAATTGATCCCGTTCCGACTGTCCTTTAAGTGGAAAAACTCCTTCATTGATTATTATTATATCCCTTCTCGGGGTGTAGTATTAAACAGTGGCACATTTACGTTTATACGTATGTGTGTGGTAAAAAGGAGGTGTGACAACCACCACATCCCAAAACCTTATTCAAACTTGTTCCAATCCTCAAAACACATAAAATAAATACTATACCATCAAATCACATCGGATTCAAGCCTAAGTTTCTTAAAAACTTTCGTAGGACCTGATTCTCCAGTTTGTCTATATTTTGTTCTGATCATCCCACACTTGTGCACAGTTATATTCACTATTTACACTTGTATATTTCGTAGAGGCTCATGACTCTTGACCCTTCGGTCTATGGGAGTTGGCACATGTTGGGACTTGGTTCCCTGTTTTAAATATATCTATCACCGTTGTGCTTAAATTGGATAAAGTGAGCTTCTAGCTCCGTTGTTGATATTGATTGGTCAGGCTGGCTTAGCAATGTGTATAAAACACTATGTTATGACCTTTTGAGTACCATAGTTCTATTGTGACACTAGAGCATAAAGTGTTGACTTAATTCACCAAGGAAGCTCACTCTATTACGTAGGTTATTGTGGAACCCAAACTCTTCCTCTTCTACTATTGATAAGCAAATCGCATTTTAGAATGTAACTCTCAGAACAAGGATTGTGAAGAAGTACGTGCATCTCTCTCAAAAGAATATCACAAGTCTGTCTCTAAGTGACCATAAGCTTACCTCTTATGTAAATCACCACTAATGTAAGCTCACTCAACTCAAAAGCATATAGGGCTTTTGCGGGAATGTAATGAAGGCTTTTGGATCAAGGTACGCCTTATTGGAATATGATGATTTCATCTTTCCTTTATCACTCTATTTTCACATTTTGGCTCATACTTCCTTAACACTTTGAGTCATTTTCTTCTTCCTTAGGAAAAGTAGAAAGACACAATGTCACTCTTTCTTGCTCGTGAAAATAATTTTTCTCCTTTTCTAATTTTTTCATGCCTTTCATCATTGCTTTTGTTGAATCCCTTTCAACTTTGAGTTTCTTTTTGACATTTTTTTTTTTGCCTTTCTTCCTTTTATTTGCCTTCCCTTTTCTTAATTTCTTTTTGTTATTTGTACCTTTTATCACTTTCATATCCATTGTCTTTCCCCATAACTTATTCTTTTATCAATTATTTATCAAGAATGCCAAGGAAAGACTAAATCAATAAAGGTTGATCAGATGCTCAGAGACAAGCAATTGATGAGTAAAGTTCTTCATGATAACCTTACAAAAGCATAAAACCATATGAAACACTATGCGGATGCTAAAAGAAGTGAAAGAAAGTTCAAAGTTGGTGATAAGGTGTTCTTAAAGTTACAACCTTATCATCAAATCTCTGTGGCAGTAAGGAGAAAGTTGAAACTATAAGCTCGATTCTTTGGCCCATACAAAGTAATTCACAAAATTGGCATAGTTTCTTATGAGCTTCGACTGCCTACTGATTCAAAAATTCACCCTATTTTTCATGTGTCACAATCTAAGAAGAAGGCCAGAGATAAGGTAATTGCATTTCATGATCCTCCATGTTGAACATCTGAGGGCCAGATTTTGACTGAACCCATGGCCATTTTATAAAGGTGAATGGTGGAAAAAGGGGAACAAAGCTACAACACAGGTCTTGGTTCAACGGGCAAACTTGTCCACTGATGAAGCTACTTGGGAAGACTGGAATTTCTGAAATCTCTGTTTTCTAATTTTGAACCTTGATGTATCATCAAGGTTCTTAAAGGGAGTGGAATGTCACGAAGAGGTTTATAAGTGTGTCTGAAGCTATCATTTCTGGTCATGGGGATTTTTATCAACAATTGGGCCTGGGCGCAGCACAACTCGAAGGCCATAAGTAGTAGCCCAATCACTTTTAGTAGTCCAAGAAGAGTTAATTTCTACTTTCCCTAAAAAAGTCAGTTGTGGCCTATAGAGTATTCTAGAAGTAGTTAGGTGTCCAAGTATTATAGATTTGTCAGAGAGGGGTTCATTTTGCCGTTTTGGGAAAGGATATATATCAATACTAGGTTCTGTCTGAGGATATTCAGCCTTGATAATGAAAGTTTATCTTTTCTTTGATTTCTTTATTTGTTTTTCTTAATAATAAATATCCAAAAAAATATCAAAAGTTTAACATTTTGCGAAGTAATTTTCAGAAATGACCCCGGAAATAGGACGACGAAGAGTTGCTTACTATCGTCTATTCATAGTAGGAATAACATATATATGTGATTGATTTATGACCCTTTTCTTATTCCTAAACTGAGTTACACTCCTACTACGCCAAATTTAATAGAGTATAAAAGAATTTAAATTACTCAGATTAAAATTAAGAAATCACTAAAGAAAATTGACCCAACATTTAATCATTTTTTCTCATTAAATTGGAATTCAATGGAAAATTAAAAGAAAGAATGAAATGGTTCCCCACTACTGATGTGCAGACCGGGAAGGGATGTTAAACAATTGGAAGGAGTCTTATTAGAAAAGGAATGGAGAGAAAATAGGAAAGAAAAATATAACTAAATCCTTTAATTTAAAGCACTAATAATGAATTGTATATAATTCGTAAGTAATCCTTGATAAGTGCCGATAATAGACAAAATTATAAAAAATTTAATAAATAAATTTTAAATATTATATAGGAAGGAAAAAATCCCTTTTATTATTTAGAAAATGAGCATGTCCATTGTTGGGCTCTAATAAGCGCATCACTAATCTATTGCACTTAGGACCACTTAAATATTTCAAAAAGTTCAATCTTCTCAATACTATAATAAGACTGTCTCTACTAGGGGTGTCAATGGTTCGTTTCAGCCGGTTATTTTATAAGTTTGTACCACATCAATTTTTGTGTCACGACCCGAATTTCCCACCATCGAGATCGTGATGGCGCCTACTCGTGGTAGCTAGGCAAGCTAATTTACTTATTGTTTTCATTATTAAAATCATTCTGTTGACAGTTCATAGCATCAGTAATAATGGAAACAATAACTGCGAAAGTCTAATTTGTAAATCATAAATAAATACGAAATACTCAACAATATCCTCAACTCAAGATTTGGTGTCACATACTCACGAACCACTAAGAATAACTACATATAAGGGTCTGAAAGAAATGTAACAGTTGTCTGTCTCGAAACAAAGAGACCACAGTATAAATGAAAAACATAAGAAGAGACACCGGGCCTGCGGATGCCTGCAAGGCTACCTCAGTCTCGTGATAATAAGATCCTACTACCAAACTACTGCTGATGCTGCTCAAAACTTGGTCATGTGCAAAAACGCATAGAAGTGTAGTATCAGCACAACCGACCCCGTGTTGGTAAGTGTCTAGCCTAACCCCGGCGAAGTAGTGACGAGGCTAGACTGGACACCACATAAACATGTGCAATTATAAGTATACGGCGGAAATCGAATACTAAGCAATTGATAACATGGGAGGGGAAAATATGCTACGGGGAAATACAATTAACAATAATCCAGAGTAACAACTCAAACAGCTTAAAATCCACAATGAAACAATAAACCAATATTCAAACATAAACACAACGTATCAACAACTGTTGCAGCGTGCAACCCAACCCACATTATTTATCATTTATCATTGTTGTGGCGCACAACCTGATCCTCAGTATCATTGTTGCAGTGTGCAACCCGCTCCTCAATATCATTTAACAGTCTGAGTCCCCAAGCAACAGTCAAAATTAAGGGACACACAACAGATAATTACATAGCAAACATCCCAGCAAGGGAGTACAATTAATAGTTCAATCATCCCGGCAAGGGAGCACAATTATTAGTTCAATCATCCCGGCAAGGGAAACTATATTAAATACTTGCGTCCCAGCAAGGGAATAATAAACAATGTTTCCTTTTTCCTTACTTCACTTATCTTATAATTTACTTTACTATTCTAATCAAATGCTCCAAAGAATTTAATGATCATTTACTATTCACACGTTATTCACAATATATAGACATCCTCCAATAACATGGAATTCACAGCCAGCTCATGATAATTACATTATATGGACTCATGATCATGCTAGACACCAATTTATAGATACTCGTTACCATAATTATACATCATACTCGATCACATAGCAATTAGCAACAAGACTCAACTCCTATTCCCTCAAGTTAGGGTTAGACCAAACACTTACTTCAAAGTCTTGAAATCCACTTAATCATCAACTATCCCTTTACCTCGCGGTTCCACCTCCAATTCGATCGAATCTAATCATAAATTGTTCAATTACTTTAATAAACTTTATATGAATCAATATGAATGCATAAAAATGGTTTCCCCAAGTTTTACTCAAAAATTTCCTAAACTCCCCCGGGCCCACGTGATCAAAACTCGAGGTTCGAACCAAAATCCGATTACCCATTCCCTCACGAGTTCAATTATATAATTTATTTTGAAATCGGACCTCAAATCGAGGTCCAACTCCCCACTTTATCGAAAACCTAGGTTCTACCTAAAAACCCCAATTTCACTCATGAAAATCCTTGATTTCAAATGGAAAACATGTTTAATAATGTTAAAAGTTGAAAGAATTGAGTGAAAATCGACTTACAAGTGATTTGAGATGACGTTGCTCTTGAAAAATCGCCTACGGGGTTTTGGTTCTGAAAGAATGGTGAAAAGTGGGTTTAATTTCGACTATGTATAAAATTTGCTGGGCTGCGAATATGGCAATTGTGAACATTGGTTCGCAATTGCGAAAGTCACAGGCTTGGGAAATGCGATCTTTTTAGTTCGCATTTGCGAACTTAGGTCTGGGGGGCAGTGTTCGCATTTGCGAAAAAAACATCGCATTTGCGATGGAATCCCTTCGCTCTTGCGAAATTTGCAAAGTCGCATTTGCGATAGTTTCTTCGCAAATGCGAAGATACCAGATGAGGAAAAAATACCAGCTGTGATTTAACTTCAAAAATGCTCTCGTGACCTATCCAAAACTCACCCGAGCCCTCGGAGCTCCAAACCAAACATGCACACAACCTCAAAAATATCCTACGGACTTGCTCGCGCGATTAAATCGCCAAAATAACATCATTTACATAGAATCAAGCCTCAAAACTCATGATTTTCCTTTTAAACTTCATAAACTTTCAAACTTGGAACTTATAGTCCAAAACACGTCAAACGACGTCCGATTTCGATCAGACTTTACATGAAGCGCTTAAACAATATATATACAATTTAAAGTCGTCGGAACCAAAATACGAGCCCGATACTATAGTCTTTTAATCAATTTCCATTTCTATTTTCCTTAATAATTTCAGAAAAACAATTTAACAGAAAAATTCTTTTACTCGGGTTCTAGACCTCGTATTTCGACTATGGGCACATGCCCGAGTCCCATATTTTTATGCGGATCTTCTGGGACCGTCCAATCTCGGGTCCGGGTTCGTTTACCAAAAATATTGACCAAAGTCAACTATAATCATATTAATATCAAAATTCTTCAATTTTTTTACAGAATTTACATATTTCAACATAAAACATTTCTGGCTACGCGCCCGGACTATGCACGTAAATCGATGCAATAGAAAATGAGGTTTTCAAGGCCTCAAAAGCTTGGAACATATGAGAAAAATAGGTGATGACCCCTTGGGTCGTCACATTTTGGGATATCTATTATGTATAACCAAGATTAGACTTTTCAAAATTGTCCCAACCATGTCGATTTCTCTTCGGATCGATATGATTCGATTATTTTTTGATATTTTTTTAAATATCATGTAGAATTTACCAGTATACGTAGAATGCAATAACATACATTTTTTTATATGACTTAACAAAATTCTCTAAATATTTTTACTGTTTAAAGGGTGATGAACTAAAAAAATATGAAAGATGGCTAGATTATAGATGCATCAACTATTCTAGAGCATTAAAAGCAAGGAAAATATAAATATCACGAGTGAAAGATATTAACCAATTGGACTCAATAATAAAGTCTGTAGAAGATTAAATTGAGATAATTCCAAATTATATGAAGTACATTGTAGTTTGCTAATCATAATTGCTGTAATACTTTGTGTCTTGCTAATACAATTACTTGAAATAAATTAATTTAAGTAGAAGTAACATAATAGGTTTCAGAAATTTTTATTTTGAGTTTAATTATTTGTTGGCTTGTAACAGTTTTCATAATTTCACGGTCTAAAGAAAAATTTAATGCTTTATTATGTTTAAAGTTACTATGTAAATATATTTTACACATATAAAATTTATTCGGTACGGTTCAATATTTTTTCGGTATATTTTTATAAAATAAAAACCCTACCCTAATTATCGGTACGGTTATAGATTTATATAAAAACCTACCGATTTTTAGAAGAAACCTAAAATCAGTTCGATTTGGTGCAGTACAGTTCGGTCGATTTAATTGATTTTCAAATATCGATTGACACTCGTAATCTCCACCATATAATCAGTACCCTTTACTTTCTCTCAAATCGTATTTCTAAACAAATTAGGATCCAAAGATAATTGTGATGCAAATCCATTCCATCAATGTACTAGAATGCTATAATTATTTTTTAGTCAAACGATACTCCTTCACGGAAAAAATATATATGTATATATACTATATATTGGCTCTCCTTAATTTTTTAGTACATTTACTTTTAAATATTTTGACACCTCTTAATGAAATTTCTGGTTTCACCATTGCCCCAAGGCAACCTTAAGAGTTAAGATAACTCTCTCTCTCTCTCTCTCTCTCTCTCTCTCTCTCTCTCTCTCTCTCTCTGTCTATATATATATATATATATATATATATGCTTTTCGACTATTATTTCTTTTGCACAAATAGCCGGTCAAATTTATTATTTATTTTTTCTAGTCGGTATACATGTATTATATATATTTATACATGTAATACATACATTTTCTGGCTATTTTTAGTTTTAGCTGTTAGATGAATGATTATTTTGGTTAGTTTTTGAGAAATTTTTGTAAAACACTATCTTTTAATGGTAATTAGCTATCTATAGATACCAAGAAGGAGACTTGTTGTCACGACCCCAAACCCCGGTCGTGATGGCGCCCAACACATTGCTAGGCAAGCCCGACCATCTTATCCAATTAAACCAACCAAGTATAATTAATACTGATTAATCGGCGTGATTAGCCTGTTTTCATAACAAATCAAGAAGTGTAGAACTGAAATACAAGAACACAGCCCCAACCAAATCGTGGTGTCACAAGTCCGAGCCTCTACAAATGAGATCTACTACAAAATCAAGTCTAACCGGAATGGAGACAACAAAATGATAAAAAGAAAGAGGTCGGGTATCTGCGGACGCCGGCGGCTACCTCGAAGTCTCCACGTAACGGGGATAATAAAGTAGTTGCGATAGCTCAACCGCCCTCCTGAACCTTATGAATCCGCACAAAAAGTGTAGGGGAGTGGGGTGAGTATATTTCAACCCGGTGAGTAACAATAATAAACAATAACCGAAAATAAGAACTCATGTACTATCACTAAACGGTTCTAAAGGCAACCCCCACGGGTTAGTCATCACTATAATGAGTACTCTGATCTCCACAGTCCACATCTATCTCATCTAGGTCCCACACCGACCACATCCTCGCTCGTACCACTACGGTATACGACCATCTCAATATATGGAGACATATACATCCTGTCTATAACATATAAATATTTCGGTATATATATGAATATGAATAAGTATGACGCTGCGCGGCGCGCCCGCTCCAATACATATACCGATGCGACGCGCAGCCCGCTCCAATACATATACCGCGCGCTCGGCGCGCAGTCCGCTCCATTTAACGTCGACGGCGCTCACCGGGGGTGTATACGGACTTCGGAGGGGCTCCCTAGGCCCAAGCACTATAATACTGCAGCGTGCAGCACGATCCACACAAATATTATCGCGGCGTGCAGTCCGATCCAATATATATATGTATATATCTCTATACTCTGCTGCGGCGTGCAGCCCGATCCCATAATATACACCGGTGCTCACTGAGAATGTGTGCAGACTCAGACTCCGAAGGGGCTCCTACAGCCCCAGCGCAATAATACCGCGGCGTGCGATCCGTCCCACATGTATATTACATGTATATTACGCGGCGTGCGGTCCGATCCAATATATATATTGTTGCGGCGTGCGCCCCGATCCAATATAGGTATATATATATAATACCTCGTAGTGGGTCCTCGACCCTATCCCGGCCGGTATATACTTGGCCTCTCGTGCCCAATACAATATATCACGGTGGGTCCTCGACCCTGTCCCGGTCAATATAGACTTGGCCTTTCGGGCCCAATATAACATCTCATAGTGGGTCCTCGACCCTATCTCATCTCAATCGGTATAGACTTGGCCTTTCAGGGCCCACTCAACTAGAACAGGGAATTCCACCTTAGATAATCTCTCTCAATGTACACATCTAGTACGGGCTCATATTATGCTATACAGGCTAGAGCTACGGCTGAGTGTATGTTTCCAACACGATATAAGGGTCACCTAGCTCTATAGGTTCCCTAATGCTCTACGGATCGGCACAAGGCCCCAAACATGGCTTTTAGCCCTATTGTACAGCTATAATCTCATTAGCAGTCATACAACACAGTATTCCATTAGCCGGGAAGGACCAAGTCCAAGTCCCCAATCACAATGTCACCACGCCCGTCATAGAACGCGTGTCTCATCTCAATATAGCACTGTGAAGTGCTAGTACGGGGTTTCAAACCCTCAATACATTGTTTACTACTACCACTCACCTCGAACCGGTAGAAGCTTCAATCCGCCTTGCGCTTGCCTCGCAAATCAATCTCCTCGGGTGCCAAATCTGCTCAAAATCATAGAGAATGCATCAATATACGCTAATTTCACGAAATTCATTCGAAATAACCCAAATTATATCAAAACCCACAAGTTGTCAAAACCCGACTTTTGGTGCGCTTCTCGAAAAATTATAAAAGTTACATATTCGGAACCCTCGTCTCAATACGAGTCTAGGCATATCAAATTTACCAAAATCGGACTCCATTTGCCCACTCAAATCGGTGTTTTTCTTCAATTTAGGCCTAGGGCTCAAACCCACCTTTAATCTTCCATTTACATAAATTTAACCAAGGATTTCATGCTAAAATGATGCAATTAAGCCACAAAACTTACCTCCGACGAATCCCCGATGAATTCCCAGCAATTCCCGTGAGTTTCTCTCTCTAGAACTCAAAAATGGCGTTTTGGGTTAATGAACCCGTAACCCTTCTGTTCTGTGATTAAATTCTCTGCCAGACCCATTTGCTCTACGCGATCGCGACTCTACTCACGCGATCGCGATGTTCAAACTTTTCGGCCTCACGCGATCGCGACTCCCCTCACGCGATCGCGATGTTCAAAAATCCAGACTCACGCGATCACGACTCGCCTCACGCGATCGCGATGTTCAAACATCCGGAGTCACGCGATCGCGTCTCTATTCCTGCGATCGCGTAGCACAAATTTCCCTGGACCCCATTTCTCTTATACGCGATCGCGTATATGCTCATGCGATCGCGATGGTCACCCGGCTTACTCTACGCGATCGCGATTGGTGATCCTGCGATCGCGATGGCCTAGCCCCCAACCCTACGCGATCGCGTCCCCCTCCCCGCGATCGCGGAGAGCAAAAACCTGATGCGTTTATGACAACAACCAGCCTTCTCTTTTCTTCCAAAAATGGTCCGTTTGGACCCCCGGATTCATCCCGAGACCCCCGGGACCCCAACGAAAACCACCAACATACTCCAAAACATGATACGAACTTGTTCCAATCATAAAAACACCATACTAAACATCAAAATCACCATTTCTACACGAATTCAAGCCTAAGTTTCTTCAAAACTTTCAAAACTAACATTCAATCCAAAACCCGATCAAACGATGTCCGAATGACCTGAAAATTTGCGGACATATCCAAAATCACCTAACGAAGCTACTGCAACTGTCGGAATTCCATTCCGACTCCCGGATCAAAATCTCACCTACCGTCCGGATTTCGCCAAAATTCAACCTTAGCCAATTCAAGCCTATTTCTACACCGGACCTCCAAATTTAATTCCGATTGTTCCCCTAAGTCACAAATCACCTCCCGGAACTAACCGAATCATCCGAATCTGATTCCGAGCCCTCTAACTAAATAGTCAACGTCCAGTTGACTTTTCCCAACTATTCCTTCTTCTAAGAGACTTTCTGTCTCAATTTCAATCAAACTCAACCCGGATTGACTCAAACTCACCCAACATGCATATTACAACATCAACAAGCATATAACGGGGGTATCGGGGTGATAACTCACATGATAACGGGCCGGGTCATCACATTCTCCCCAACTTAAGCAAACGCTCGTCCTCGAGCGGACCAAGAGGTCTACTGGAAGTGACCCAATAGCAGAATGACCTGACCAAGCATATATTCGGGGCGATACCACTTCACCCTATCTTTCATAAGTCCGATAACATAGTATAGCTGAATTTCCACAGTCTAACTGAACCATAAACCACATTGCACTTTCCGAAATCATATACCAGTCTGAATCCCACATCTATACTCAGAGTACACACGATCCAACTGTAATAGCCAACTCACCACTCCGGGTGAGATCACATGATGTATCAAACAACACGATCACTCGATACGATAGTCTCTAATCACGACAACTGGCCACAATAACCAAATACTAGCAGAAAGAACCTTTCTCATTAGATAGAGTCTTATTCCAACACCTTCATATCCTGCCCACGGCAACTGAAGCACGCGATATATCGAACCCATCTCTCGGGTCAACCATTCGTGAATCTATTTCCCTTTTAAAATTGATACCACAATAAGTTTCGGAGCCAAACCTCGATATTACCTTTCTAACGAGCTGAAATCATATATGCTCGCTCTCATTAATGACTTGAATGATCATTTCGGTTATAACACACCACACTGGTAACATGACACCTCAGCATCGGCCTAGGCCACAACGAGCACAACACAGGCTCCAATAAGAACGATCTGAACACACTCGAATCATGACAACCGACTCGCACAAAGAGCCATAATTCAAATTCTTCCATACCATCACAACACATAACTGAGATTCTCGTCTCACATCATAGAATTCGAGTGCATGAATCCTTCTCGAAAGGTCATAACATCACGTGGCCTTGCCACAACTCATGATTCTATCCAAACACTATTACCCATGGAGCACCTCAAGTCGAAATGCTCAAAACGGTCAGCCACACACATATTTAGGTCTGAACTCAAGCAATCAATCACACACGCGGTGATACATTTAGTATATGCTATCGAATCCTGTATGGGCACAACCGATGTGCTATTCCCCGAGCGATACACAATACGGACTATTCCTCAGAAGAGAGGAAGTATTGTATACAAGGTACATATAGAAAGCTATGTCTCCCACATCACACTGTTGCGGCGCGCAACCCGTTCCAATAGCATCCTGTGGCGGCGTGCCACCCGATCCAGATACCATACATGTGGCGGCGTGCCACCCGATCCACGTATAAATCTAGCAAAAGGGAATGCACATCGACTCAAGTTGCTCATTGCAACAAACATGTATATATAGCCTCGAGCTCGGTCACATAAAACTCATCCGACAAAGTTCCTCAATACCGGAACTGAATCAATGGTAGATACCTCTACACTGACATCCGCCACGAAGGCCCAACTGGCAAAGCAATTCCTACCAGCTGTCCGCTGGTCCTGGGTACAACTACTCTATTGGAGCATACTCTGATGCGCTCTGCCACGCAGTTGTGACATTTCTCCGATATAGTCCATATCACATTAGTCTAGACAACCTGACTTATGACAACCAGCCTGCAATCATATATCATTATTCAAATTCGTCATATCAAGTGACGAGATAGCCACTAGGGCTTCCAATTTCCGATAACCGCTACACCGTGCCGATACACACGATATACCACCGCTGCGTAGGCGGGTTACGAGAACTTCTAGTCTCCAACACATACATAACACAGGAATCACTATGCCCGATTTCGTACTTCACCGTGCGATTGCATAACGCACCTCAAGCGTCCATTCATACCACGAAAGCCATTCATAAATTTCACTGTGTCATCAACGACTCAATTATTACAGTCGATCCAACGAGAAAATACCACCATACCACTAGATATTATCAATTTACATTACCTTGTCCATTTGCACCATATACCCTGCCAAATTACTAGAATAGCAGTACCATTTTCTTAAATCATCAGAAAGATCAATTCTTGAATCACCTGCAGCCGTCCGCGCTGCTCAATAATTTTATTGACTTCCCATATATTATGAACCGATCTCAAAACCTTGAATATGCCATTATCAACTTTCCATAACACATCGCGTATACCATATCACACTAAGACAACATGGAAATTCATATCCCTTTCCTCCGCTGCAAACATCGGCGCACTCAACTCGTCAAGGGCTTTCATGATCCCATATAGAGAAAACTCATTACACATTCCCAGCCTTGCATACCAACAGGAAAAATACACTCATTTTCAAACTACGGTATAACACATCGCAAACTCTTTCTCCCAATTACATTGCATAAATTAAACCGCCAGGGCTGAGTCCTTATACCCATATCAAGTTACACAACTGCCAACATTTAAAAGCTTTATTGCACAATATCGGCGAGACTCATTACTTCAAACATATACTAGGAATTAATCATATTCCTTATCATACCGTTTCGGTTTATTAACAAGTTGATCCATTTACCCAATTTCCTTTCTGATTCATCTTTAATTTAATACTAGTCTTTACTGTAGCACCACAATGCCTCAACCCATGTTACCACACAAAACTCGTACACAAGACCACACGGTCTAAGGCTCACGGGCCGCTGAATACTCTCTCAAATGTTTCCTAGAAGTACCACATTCTACCACACTTTATTTTGAAGAACTTCTTGCGATTTTGAATTTGTTATCATTACTTCCCAATACTACATAGAATCCCATCATTCACATAATATAACACAAGCCTTGATCTTTTCTAACAAAACCGCCATCTTTAGCCACATACACAATCTTAAGGCACCTGACTGTTACAAGCAAAATCTTGAACACTGCAAAACCATTCTCGGGCATCATTCACCCTTATTCAGCTGTAATTCAACTATCCTATTGGGTAGAACCACTCGTGTTTGTTAGAACTCTGACATTGCAGAACATGATTACTTACAGGTACAATTCACTATCTTTCTTTTCTATACACCGAACATTCATTACCAACAGTAGTTCAAAACATCCTAGTATTTCTTCACATCTACGAAGCGCCATAACCTTGTCATAATTTTCCCAACATACTTAAAGACAGTGCCCACATAGCACACAACCGTGCAATTAGTTATTTAATAGCAACCTCCCCAACTTGGCTCGGAGACATACATCAAAGCACTTTTAGCCACTCATAGCATTCTTACTCAATTGATACTCCAATGTTACAGTGAGATTAAACTCGAGCTATTTACAAGCCTAGACAGAGACTCGAATCATCAGAGACCTTAACCGTTCTGCAATTCTTGCATTTATACACACACCACCAATAAGCCCACTCTCTTTAGGTGACAGAAATCTTTCTAAGTCCCAAATTTTCCAAAAATTTCGGCAGAGTTTCCTTTGTAATTTGGCCTATCCACCTGCCAGAGAATCACCAAAATCATCCTAACAATACATCCGCAACTCGACAAGACATCACAATGTATATCAACAACATAAATCTCAATACTACACAATTATATCATCAACATTAGTACATGAGCATGCGCTGCACCTGCTCAAATCATAACACATATACCTTTCACAATGATACACCTAGCACAACCAATTCAGTTTTCTTGAGTTTGAACTCAGACTACCCCACGTAGTGCATTTTACATTTTCGCTAAGAGGCAATGAACATATTTCTCACGCCCATAGCTAGTGCTACATATCAAATCACAATAAGAACCATTAACCTTACAACTCTCCCATTATCAAACTGTAATTTTCACAATTAAGATCAATACCGATCGTATGAACTTCATAATACCGACTCGCGAAATTAGCACCTTGGTGCTCAAGCCATAGACAATGATTTCGCCTCAAGTCTTCCAGACAGGCCCAACATGAACTCATAGAGATTATATCTCGTCCCTCGATTGGGGAATCATAAGCCATCAAGGCAAATTTATCACTAAGCACTCGAGTGCGCGCATCAATGTGCGGGAGGAATTTCAAGAATTACATCTCAAGCTGAATCAAACATGCACGATGAGAATTCCAAGAATTTGAAACTTTCCTAAAGGTTTGCAGCCTCCCGAGGATAAGTACAGGCGTCCCCGTACCGATCCACGAGACTCTACCAACCGGCTCGTGACTCGCGAGACCTGTTAACCTAGGCTCTGATACCAACTTGTCACGACCCAAACCCCGGTCGTGATGGCGCCCAACACATTGCTAGGCAAGCCCGACCGTCTTATCCAATTAAACCAGCCAAGTATAATTAATACCGATTAATCGGCGTGATTAGCCTGTTTTCATAACAAATCAAGAAGTGTAGAACTGAAATACAAGAACACAGCCCCAACCAAATCGTGGTGTCACAAGTCCGAGCCTCTACAAATGAGATCTACTACAAAATCAAGTCTAACCAGAATGGAGACAACAAAATGATAAAAAGAAAGAGGTCAGGTACTGCGGACGTCGGCAGCTACCTCGAAGTCTCCACAGAATGGGGATAATAAAGTAGTTGCGATAGCTCAACCGCCCTCCTGAACCTGTATATCTGCACAAAAAGTGCAGGGGAGTGGGGTGAGTATATTTCAACTTAGTGAGTAACAATAATAAATAATAACCGAAAATAAGAACTCCGGTACTATCACTAAACAGTTCTACGGCAACCTCACAGGTAAGTCATCACTACGGTGAATACTCTGATCCCCAGTTCACATCTATCTCATCTAGGTCCCACACTGACCACATCCTCGCTCATACCACTACGGTATACATCCATCTCAATATATGGAGACATATACATCCGTCTATAACATATAAATATTTTAGTATATATATGAATATGAATAAGTATGATCCTCGCGGCGCGCGGCCCGCTCCAATACATATACCGTGCGGGCGCGCGGCCCGCTCCAATACATATACGCTACGGCTGTGGCGCGCCGCTCCATTTAACGTCGACGGCGCTCACCGGGGTGTATACAGACTTTGGAGGGGCTCCCTAGGCCCAAGCACTATAATACGGCGGCGTGCCGCACGATCCACACAAATATTACCGCGGTGTGCGGTCCGATCTAATATATATATGTATATATCTCTATACCGTCGCGGCGTGCGGCCCGATCCCATAATATACACCGGTTCTCACCGAGAATGTGTGCGGACTCGGACTCCGGAGGGGCTCCTACGACCCAAGCGCAATAATACTGCGCGGCGTGCGATCCGTCCCACATGTATATTACATGTATATTACGCAGCGTGCGGTCCGATCCAATATATATATTGTCGCGGCGTGCGCCCCGATCCAATATAGGTATATATATATAATACCTCATAGTGGGTCCTCGACCCTATCCCGGTCAGTATATACTTGGCCTCTCAGGCCCAATACAATATATCACAGTGGGTCCTTGACCCTGTCTCAGTCAATATAGACTTGGCCTTTCAGGCCCAATATAACATCTCATAGTGGGTCCTTGACCCTATCTCATCTCAATCGGTATAGACTTGGCCTTTCAGGCCCACTCAGCTAGAACAGGGAATTCCACCTTAGATAATCTCTCTCAATGTACACATCTAGTACGGGCTCATATTATGCTATACGGCTAGAGCTACGGCTGAGTGTATGTTTCCAACACGATATAAGGGTCACCTAGCTCTATAGGTTCCCTAATGCTCTACAGATCGGCACAAGGCCCCAAACATGGCTATTAGCCCAATTGTACAGTTATAATCTCATTAACAGTCATACAACAGAGTATTCTATTAGCCGGGAAGGACTAAGTCCGAACCCCCTATCACAATGTCACCACGCCCGTCATAGAACGCGCGTCTCATCTCAATATAGCACTGTGAAGTGCTAGTACGGGGTTTCAAACCCTCAGTACATTGTTTACTACTACCACTCACCTCGAACCGGTAGAAGCTTCAATCCGCCTTGTGCTTGCCTCGCAAATCAATCTCCTCGGGTGCCAAATCTGCTCAAAATCATAGAGAATGCATCAATATATGCTAATTTCACGAAATTCATTCGAAATAACCCAAATTATATCAAAACCCACAAGTTGTCAAAACCCGACTTTTGGTGCGCTTCTCAAAAAATTATAAAAGTTACATATTCGGAACCCTCGTCTCAATACGAGTCTAGGCATATCAAATTTACCAAAATCGGACTCCATTTGCCCACTCAAATCAGTGTTTTTCTTCAATTTATGCCTAGGGCTCAAACCCACCTCTAATCTTCCATTTACAGAAATTTAACCAAGGATTTCATGCTAAAATGATGCAATTAAGCCACAAAACTTACCTCCGACGAATCCCCGATGAATTACCAGCAATTCCCGTGAGTTTCTCTCTCTAGAACTCAAAAATGGCGTTTTGGGTTAATGAACCCGTAACCCCTCTGTTCTGTGATTAAATTCTCGTAACCCCTCTGTTCTGTGATTTAATTCACTGCCAGAGCAGTTTACCCTACGCGATCGCGACTCGCCTCACGCGATTGCGATGTTCAAAAATCCGGACTCACGCGATCGCGACTCTCTTCCTGCGATCGCGTAGCACAAATTTCCCTGGACCCCATTTCTCTTCTTCCTGCGGTCGCGTATCACAAATTTCCCTGGACCCCATTTCTCTTCTACGCGATCGCGTATATGCTCATGCGATCGCGATGGTCACCCGGCTTACTCTACGCGATCGCGATTGGTGATCCTGCGATCGCGATGGCCTAGCCCCCAGCCCTACGCGATCGCGTCCCCCTCCCCGCGATCGCGGAGAGCAAAAACCTGCTGCGTAAAACCCGAGCCCCGGGCCCACATCTCGAAAAATTTCGAAACTCATATTTCCAGAACCCTCGGGACCCCAACGAAAACCACCAACATACTCCAAAACATGATATGAACTTGTTCCAATCATAAAAACACCATACTAAACATCAAAATCACCATTTCTACACGAATTCAAGCCTAAGTTTCTTCAAAACTTTCAAAACTAACATTCAATCCAAAACCCGATCAAACGATGTCCGAATAACCTGAAAATTTGCAGGACACATCCAAAATCACATAACGAAGCTACAGAAATTGTTGGAATTCCATTCCGACCCCCGGATCAAAATATCACCTACCATCCGGATTTCGCCAAAATTCAACCTTAGCCAATTCAAGCCTATTTCTACACCGGACCTCCAAATTTAATTCCGATTGTTCCCCTAAGTCACAAATCACCTCCCGGAACTAACCGAATCATCAGAATCCGATTCTGAGCCCTCTAACTAAATAGTCAACTCTGGGTTGACTTTCCTTATTCAAGTTTCCTTCAAAAAGGCTATATGCCTCATTTTCAATCCAATTCACTCCTAACTCACCCGATAGACTCTAACACTGATATAAAAGCATAAAACATGTAATTACAACATAACGGGGTGGTAATTCCCGTGACGACGGGCCGGGTCGTCACATCAGCTGTTAATTTATGAGTCTCTAAATTATATTTGATGTATTTAAGCTATTGTATTCATGAATACGGTAGCAAAAATAGGCGTGAATCACGGAAGTCCAGCTAATCAGTTGTTGTATTCGAGTGTATTCATAGAATGAAACATGTGATAGAAACATGGGATTGCAGCTGGACATGTTATTGTATTCGACTGTATTCACGGCGTGAAACAGGGGATTACACTAATTTTAAATGGAAATTAAATAAATTAATATAATAAACTTCGAATATAACTTAACAAACACAATTATAACACATAAAATTTATATTTTCAGTTATAAAAAAGATTCTCAACTAAAAAATACCTCAAATACATAGCAAGCTTAAGAGAAATTATATAATACATCTGAATATATAAGTTATATTAATTTAAAAAATAGGGATAATTTTACATAAGAACAATTGAGCTCCCCATTTTTCAATTTTATAGCCCATATTTCAATTTACAACTAACTAGCCCAAAAATAATAGGCTAAGATTCAACATCCAACTCTAATAGATTCTCAAAATTACCATTTAATTTTTAAAAAGGATTGCTCAAGCTTTTAAGTTAATTTTCGAATTAGTAATTGTGACCCAAATATTAGTTCAACAAACCAAATCCATTTGGGTAGTAAAAATTAGATTTTTAACAACCTTAAATATGTGGGTTTAAATTTCAAATTTGATTTTGTGAGAAATTTGGAGTGAGTGTTATTTAGACTTGTTAGAAATAGTATAAGGAGGTTGTATATAAAATTTGAAGTCATTTAATTGAGATTTGGACTGGTTTTGAACAGGAATTGCAGCTGAAAATCGTGGAAGAAGTTCATCTACAGACGTTTGTATAAAAGTGTATAATAGTGTATACGATGTGTTTATACACTCATATACACTATTATACAAGTTTATACATAATTATACAAAAACTGACTTCGTCTTCTTCCTTGCGGTTTTTCTGAAATTTAACTGAAATCTTGCTCAAATCTACTCCAAATCACTTCAAATTTAAACTTTGAACTCCTTTTGATATTTTCAATCAATTGGGACAACACCCAAACCAAACAACTAAGAATTACAAGAAATTCTATTTTCTAAAGCAAAGCTTTGAATGCCCTTTAATAATGGACTTCTACTCTTCAATTTTTTTACATTGCAACCAGGTGATATACGGGGAGAAGCAGTAATGACGGATGACCCATTGAAGTATATGTAAAAAAAAGTGATAAGAAGAAAGAGTGAAAATAATGGTTGTGAGAACGCCAGTCATCATGTGAGTTATCACCCCGTTATCCCCGTTATATGCTTGTTAATGTTACAATATGCATGTTTGGTGAGTTTGAGTCAATCCGGGTCGAGTTTGGTTGGAAATGAGACAAATAGTCTCTTAGAAGAAGGAATAGTTGAGAAACGTCAGCTAGATGTTGACTTGTGAGTTAGAGAGCTCAGAATCGAATTTTGATGATTCGGTCAGCTCCGAGAGGTCATTTATGAGCTAGGAGAGCGATCGGAAGTGAATTTGGAGGTCCGGTGTAGTTTTAGGCCTGAATTGGCTAAAGTTGAATTTTGGCATTATCCAAACGGTAGGTGAGATTTTGATCCAAGGGTCGGAATGGAATTCCTACAGTTGTAGTAGTTCAGTTAGGTGATTTTGGATGTGCCTGCAAAATTTCAGGTCATTTGGACGTCGTTTGGTCGGGTTTTCGATCGAATATTGGTTGCAAAAGTTTAAATGAAAACTTAGGCTTGAATTGCTTGAATTCGATGTTTTTCCATGTTTAAGGGCATGTTTTTATCAGTGGAACAAGTTTTCATAGTGCTATGGAGTATGTCGGTGGTTTTCGTTGGGGTCTCGGGGGGGCCGTGATGGTTTCGGGAGGTTAAACGGAGGAATTTAGAGATTTTTACAGGTCTGGATTTTTAGCTTCTGCTATTTTCGCTTCTGCGGGTGGGGGACCGCAGAAGCGGAAGCGTAGGGGTGGATTTAATCTCGCAGGAGCAAGTTTTGGGCTAGATGGGAAGTTCCGCAGAAGCGGTCCAGGATGCGGAGGGGCCAGCTCGAAGAAGCGAGCCCAGAATCGCAGGAGCGGAGGATGGCCAGGTCGGGTAGCTTCACTGGAGCGGATCCCAGTCCGCTTATGCGGTCTCGCAGGTGCAAGACCTGGACCGCAGAAGTGGAACTGGGCAGCTTGGTATGGAATCGCAGAAGCGGCCGTTTGACCGCAGAAGCGGACTCGCAGGTACGAGTCAGGAACCGCAGAAGCAGAAAAATTTCATAAGTCATAAAACATTTAGGGCTCGGACTTGAGAGATGACTTGGGAGATTTTGAAGAGAAATTCAAGGAGGTTCTTCAGGTAATCAATTATGGACTCAAATTATGGTTTTGCATTGATAAATTAAGCATTTAACACTTGAAAATGGAGGTAAGAGGGTGTATAAATGGGGGATTTTAGCCCTAAGCCGGGACTTTTTGTAAAATATTAATTTGAATGGGCAAACGGAGTCCGATTTTGGAAAACTTTATATGTATGGACTCGTGACGAGATAAGGGTTTCAAAAATATAACTTTCGTAATAATTCGAGAAGCGTACCAAAAGTCGGATTTTGACAACTTTGTGGGTTTTGGTGCAAATTGAGTTATTTTGAATGGGTTGTGTATAATTAGCCTATATTGATGTATTCTCAATGATTTTGAATAGATTCGGCATCCGAGGTGGTTGAATTGCGAGGCAAGCGCAAGGCGGACTAAGGTTTCTACCGGACCGAGGTGAGTGGTGATAGTAAATAATGTACTGAGGGTTTGAAACCCCGTACTTGCACTTTACAGTGCTATGTTGAGATGAGACACGCGTCATGTGACGGGCGTGGTGACATTGTGATTGGGGAATTGGACTTGGTCCTTTCCGACTAATAGTGTATTGTGTATTGTGACTGAGAATGGGATTATAACTGTGTAATTGGGCTAGTAGCCATGTTTGGGGCCTTGTGCCGATCTGTAGAGCATTAGGGGACCTGTAGAGCTAGGTGACCCCTATATCATGTTGGAAACTTACACTCAGCCGTAAAATTAGCTGTATAGCATATCGTGGGCCAGTACTAGATGTGTACTGTGAGAGAGACTACCTAGGGTGGAAATTCCCTGATTTAGCTGAGTGGGCCTGAAAGGCCAAGTCTATACTGACTGTGATAGGGTCGAGGACCCATTATGAGGTATTATATATATATACCTGTATTGGATCAGGCTGCACGCCACAGCACTATATGTGTTGGGACTCACTGTGAGATATTATATATATTTATATTGGATCGGACTGCACGCCGCAGTGATGTACATGTGGATCGGACTGCACGCCGCAGTAATATATATACAAGTGGGACGGACTGCACGCCGTAGTATTATTGCGCTTGGGCTGTAGGAGCCCCTTCGGAGTCTGGGTCTACACACATTCTCAGTGGGCGCTGGAGTATATTATGGGATCGGGCTGCACACTGCAGCAGTATAATTATATACGTTTATATATATGTTGGATCGGACTGCACGCCGCAGTAATAGATGTGTGGATCGGGCTGCACGCCGCAGCATCATAGCACTTGGGCCCAGGGAGCCATTCCGAAGTCTGTATACATCCCCAGTGAGCGCCGTCGACGTTAAATGGAGCGGGATGCACGCTGC
This sequence comes from Nicotiana noctiflora, assembly GCA_032618575.1. NCBI lineage: Eukaryota > Viridiplantae > Streptophyta > Magnoliopsida > Solanales > Solanaceae > Nicotiana > Nicotiana noctiflora. The sequence continues at coordinate 21,298 of JASVEL010002317.1, read as the reverse complement.
ATCGTTATATGTATTGGAGCGGGCTGCACGCTGCAGCATTATACTTATACATATCCATATATGTACCTATATACTTATACATTATAGACATATATATACATTTATATACATTGGGCTGGTTGTACACTGTAGCGGTACGAGTGAGGTTATGTTAGTGTGGGACCTTGTTGAGATAGATGTGGACTGGAGATGAGGGTATTCACTGTAGAGATAACTTACCTGTGAGGTTGCCCTTAGAACTTTTTAGTGATAGTACAGGTGTTCTTATTTTCAGTTATTATTTATTATTATTACTCACTGAGTTGAAATATACTCACCCCACTTCCCTGTACTTTTTGTGCAGATTCACATGTGCCTGAGACTCACTAAGTTGACATATACTCACCCCACTCTCCTGCACTTTTTGTGTAGCTGCCAACGTCCGCAGAACCTGTTTTCTCCTTCTTTATTGTTTTGTTATCTTCATTTTGCCTAGACTTGTTTGTATAGGATATTTTATCTGTAGAGGCTCAGACTTGTGACACCACGATTTGGTTGGGACCGTATTTTGTATGCTTATACTTCCACGTTTATCATTTCGATATGAAACATGCTATTTAAGTTTAATTGATCATCTGTAATTAATAATTTGGCTGGTTTAATGGATAACATGGTCAGGCTTGCCTAGCATTGTGTTGGGCGCCATCACGACTAGGGTTTGGGTCGTGAAAAGTTGGTATCAAAGCCTAGGTTAACAGGTCTCGCGAGTCATGAGCCGGTTTAGTAGAGTCTCGTGGATCGGTATGGGGACGCCTGTACTTATCCTCGGAAGGCTGCAAACCTTTTAGGGAAGTTTCAATTCTTGAAATTCTTGTCGTGCGATTTTTGTTGATTCAAACTAAACTTTGACATTCTATTCTCTCGCAGATGGCGAGAACTCGAGCTTCCGGACAAGGTGGACGACCACCACTACCACCTATTAGAGGCCGTGGACGAGGCCGTGGTCGTGGCAGAGGTAGGGCAACTGAGGCAGTGCCAACTGAACCACAACCTCTAGTTGCTGAGGCTCCAGCAGCACCAGTTCAGGCACCAGCTGTGCCCATTGTCATTTCGGTTCTACAGGAGACCCTGGCTCAGATATTAGCAGTTTGCACTGGCCTGGTACAGGCGGTTTTGGTTACCACCGCAGCAGTTGCATCAGGGACCGGGGGTGGTCATCAGACCCCCGCAACACGCACTCCAAAGCCAGCAGTGCAGGGCCTGCAGACACCTGAGGCTCCTCCAGTTCAGCCTGTGGTTCAAGTACAGCCGGCAGATCATGTTTAGGGGGACATGGTCCCAGCTATGACTGACGACGAGCAGCGTCGTCTCGAGAGGTTCAGCAAATTATCTCCTCCAGTGTTCACTGGTGCTCCGAGCGAGGACGCCCAAGGATTTCTGAACAAGTGCCATCGGATGATCCGTACGGCAGGGATCTTGGAGTCCAGCGGTGTGTCTTTCACTACCTTTCAGTTCCAGGGGCCAGCCTTCGCTTGGTGGGAGGCTTATGTGCGCCGCAGACCAGCAGGGGCAGCACCACTATCATGGCCAGTGTTCTCCACCTTGTTCTTGGAGAAGTGGGTGCCTCGATCGTAGAGAGAAGAGATGCGTAGGCAATTTGTAGGTCTCCGCCAGGGAGACATGTCAGTGTCATAGTATGAGATCAGATTTACAGAGTTGTCTAGATATGCATCGTGGTTGGTTCCTTACAGATAGAGAGAGGATTGCACGCATTGTGGATGACCTTATCTATCCCATCTGTATTCTGATGAACCGAGAGAGGGTTTTGAGCCGTATTTTTTAGGATGCTGTGGATATCGCTCGCGACATAGAGACAGATCGTCGCAGGGAGCAAGATGAGAGGGAGGCCAAGAGGACTTGAGGATCAGCTAGTTCTAGTGGCACTCAAACCAAAGTCCAGGGTCAGCAGAGCCGAGGTCGCTCTTTTAGGTCTTCACAGTCGGGCCGCTCAGATCGTCGTAGGTGGTCTTCTAGCTAGGGTTATCAGGGTTCGCACCAGAGCCAGCCATCTCTCAGCGCTATGCCAGCTTACACAGGCCATATCTGTCCAGGGTTCTTCTCTACCTAGTTCATCAGCTAGACAGTCCGGTGCTAGGGGTCCTCATTAGTGCCAGCCCCCAGCACCTGGGAGTTGCTTTGAGAGCGGAGAGTTTGGGCACATCCACAGAGAGTGTCCCTATTTTGTTCCTGGGCCATATCAGCAGAGGGGGCAGCCCTCATCATCTGGTTCTTCGACTTCAGCACCCACCCCACCAGCTAGGGGTGACGGTCAGGCAGCTAGTGGTCGCCCTCGAGGGGAGGCCAATCAGGCGGTCAAGCTAGATGTTATGCTCTTTAGGGACGATCTGACGCAGTTGCTTCTGATGCTGTCATTATAGGTATTATTTCAGTCTGCCACAGAGATGCCTCACTATTATTCGATCCTGGTTCCACTTATTCTTTTGTATCAACATATTTTGGTCCTCATTTGGGCACAAGAGTGTCTTAAGTTTCCCATGCATGTATCTACACTGGTGGGTGATACCATTGTTGTGGACCATGTATACCGGTCTTGTCTAGTAACTATTGGGGGTCTGGAGACCCGAGTAGACCTATTGCTTCTGAGTATGATTGTTTATGATGTTATATTGGGCATGGATTGGCTATCTTCATGTCATGCTATTCTGGACTGTCATGCCAAGACAGTTACTTTGGCTATGCCGGGCATTCAAAGGATCGAGTGGTGAGGCACGATTGATTATGTACCCAGCATGGTAATATCTTTCCTCAAGGCCCAACGAATGGTTGGGAAGGGATGTCTTTCTTACTTGGCATTTGTGCGGGAGGTCGAAGCTCAGACTCCTAGTATTGATTCTATTCCCATTGTGCGGGACTTTCCTGATGTATTTCCCTCAGACCTGCCGGGCATGCCTCCGGACAGGGACATTGATTTTGGGATCGATTTGGTGCCAGGCACTCAACCTATTTCTATTCCTCCATATCGTATAGTACCAGCTGAGGTGAAAGAATTGAAGGAGCAGCTCCAGGAACTCCTAGATAAGGGGTTCATTCGGCCGACTTATCGACATGGGGTGCGTCGGTCTTGTTTGTTAAGAAGAAGGATGGCTCTATGAGGATGTGTACTGACTACAGGCAGCTGAACAAGGTAACAGTGAAGAATAAGTATCCCTTGCCTCGCATTGATGATTTATTGGATCAGCTCCAAGGAGCTAGGGTATTCTCGAAGATTGATCTTCGTTCAAGCTACCACCAGCTGAAGATTAGAGAGTCTGATATTATGAAGACAACCTTCAGGACGAGGTATGGGCATTATGAGTTTCTTGTGATGTCTTTTGGGCTAACCAATGCCCCGACCACGTTCATGCATCTGATGAATAGTGTATTTTGGCAATATTTGGACTCCTTCGTGATTGTGTTCATAGATGATATCCTAGTGTACCCTCGTAGCCAGGAGGAGAATGCTCAGCATCTTAGAGTTGTGTTACAGAGATTGCGGAAGGAGAAGTTGTATGCCAAGTTCTCCAAGTGTGAGTTCTGGCTTGAGTCCCTGGCATTCTTAGGACACATGGTGTCCCGTGATGGTATTCAGGTAGATCCGAGGAAGGTAGAGGCAGTGCAAAGTTGGCCCAGACCGACCTCAGTTACCGGGATCCATAGCTTCCTCGGATTAGCAAGGTATTATTGCCGATTCATTCAGGGATTCTCTTCTATTGCTTCACCCTTGACTAGATTGACTCAGAAGGGTGTTCCTTTTATATGGTCTGAGGAGTGCGAAGGGAGCTTTTAGAAGCTCAAGACAGCACTGACCACAGCACCAGTCTAGATATTGTCGTCAACTTCAGATCCTTATACTGTGTATTGTGATGCCTCAGGAGTTAGCATTGGTTGTGTATTAATGCAAAATCGCTTCTGCGAGAAATATTCCGCACCTGCGCATCCGCATTTACGGTCCCCCACCGACAGAAGCGAAAACACTAGAAGCCTAAAATCCCAGACCTGTATTATTCCTGAAATTCTTCTGTTTAACCTCCCAAAACCATCCCGGGGCCCCCGGGAACCCAACGAAAACTACCAACATACTCCTTAGCACTATACAAACTTGTTCCAATGATAAAAACATGCCCTTAAACACGGAAAACATCGAATCCAAGCAAATTCAAGCCTAAGTTTTCATTTAAACTTCCGCAACCAATATTTGATCAAAAACCCGACCAAATGACCTCCGAATGACATAAATTTTGCAAGCACATCCAAAATCACCTAACGGAGCTACTGCAACTATCAGAATTCCCTTTCGACCTCCCGGATCAAAATCTCACCTATCGATCGGATATCGCCAAAATTCAACTTTAGCCAATTCAAGCCTAAAACTATACCGGACCTCCAAATTCACTTCCGATCGCTCTCCTAGCTCATAAATGACCTCCCGGAGCTGACCGAATCATCAGAATTCGATTCCGAGCTCTCTAACTCACAAGTCAACATCCAGCCGACTTTTCTCAACTATTCCTTCTTCTAAGAGACTATTTGTCTCAATTCCAACCAAACTCAACCCGGATTGACTCAGACTTACCCAACATGCATATTGCAACATTAACAAGCATATAACCGGGGTAACGGGGCGATAACTCACGTGATGACGGGCCGGGTCATCACAAGTACAGAAAAAAACATTCAAATTGTAGCCCCAAAATATAAAAATATAAGGTTCGGTTATAATTACCTTTAATAGCGATGACTTTCAACGGGAGAAATACACAAGAAAACATTCAAATTGTACACCCAAAATATAAAAATAAATACGAGAAAGTATTTGAATTTTTCTTGTACAAGCTGAATGGTACTGAAGTCTAATACATGAGACAGATCTCCAATGTACTTCCGGAGCATAGACACATGGAATACTGGATGAACGCTGGATAAGCTGGGCGGCAAGGCCAACTCATATGCCACCTCTCTAACCCTCCTGAGTATCTCAAAAGGACCAATGTACCTGGGACTCAACTTCCCTTTCTTCCCGAACCTCATGACACCCTTTATGGGTGAAACCTTCAGCAATACCCTATCACCGACCATGAAAGACAACTCTCGAACCCTACGGTCTGCATAACTCTTCTGGTGAGACTGTGTTGTGCGGAGACTCTCCTGGATCAACTTTGCTCTATCCAGAGTATCCAGAACTAACTCAGTCCCTATCAATCTATCCTCACCAGGCTCAAACCATCCCACGGGAGATCTATATCGTCTGCCATACAATGCCTCGTACGGGGCCATCTGAATACTCGACTGGTAGCTGTTGTTGTAGGCAAAATCAGCAAGTGGCAAGAACTCATCCCACGAACCACCAAAGTCAATCACACATGCTCGCAACATATCCTCCAGGGATCTGAATAGTGCGCTCAGACTGCCCGTCTGTCCGGGGGTGAAATGCGGTGCTCAACTCAACCCGCGTACCCATCTTTCACTGAAATGCTCTCCAAAACTGTGAAGTGAACTGAGTGCCTCTGTCAGATATAATAGAACACTGGGACCCCATGCAACCTGACAATCTCCCGAATAAAGATCGATGCCAACCGCTCCGATGAGTAAGTAGTACTAAGTGGGATGAAATGTGCGGACTTAGTCAGTCGATCAACAATCACCCATACAGAATCAAACTTCCTCGCTGTCCGAGGGAGCCCAGTAACAAAATCCATGGTGATCCTCTCCCATTTCCACTCGGGAATGACCATACGCTGAAGAACACCGCCCGGTCTCTGATGCTCATACTTGACCTGCTGGCAATTAAGGCACTTAGCTACATGCCTAACAATATCCATCTTCATTCTCCTCCACCAGTAGTGCTGTCTCAAATCTTGGTACATCTTTGCGGCACCTGGGTGAATAGAGTACCGCGAACTGTGTGCCTCCTCAAGTATCAACTCCCGCAAACTATCTACATTGGGCACGCATATACGGCCCTGCATCATCAGAACACCATCACTGTCGATAGTCACATCTCTAGCATCATTATGCTACACTCTGTCCTTAAGGACAAGCAAATGTGGGTCATCATATTGTCGCTCCCCGATGCGATCATATAAGGAAGATCGAGAAACAACACAAGCCAACACTCGACTCGGCTCCGAAATATCCAACCTTACTAGCCGATTGGCTAGGGCCTGAACATCATAAGCAAATGGCCTCTCCCCAACTGGGATGAAAGCTAGGCTGCCCATACTAACCGCCTTCCGACTCAAAGCATCGGCCATAACATTGGCCTTCCCCGGATGATACAAGATAGTGATGTCATAATCCTTAAGCAACTCCAACCACCTCCGCTGTCTCAAATTAAGGTCCTTCTGTCTGAATAAGTGCTGAAGACTGCGATGATCCATGTACACCTCACATGAGACACCATACAGGTAATGCCTCCAAATCTTCAAAGCGTGAACTATGCCTACTAGCTCCAAATCATGAACAGGGTAGTTCTTCTCATGGGGTTTCAACTGACGAGAAGCATAAGCAATGACCCTACCCTCCTGCATCAACACACAACCAATGCCAACTCCTGAGGCATCACAATACACAGTATAAGGATCTAAAGTTGACGGCAGAATCAAGACGGGTGTTGTGGTCAGTGCTGTCTTGAGCTTTCTAAAAGCTCTCCTCGCACTCCTCGGACCATATGAAAGGAACACCTTTCTAAGTCAATCTAGTCAAGGGTGAAGCAATAGAAGAGAATCCTTGAACGAATCAGCGATAATACCCTGCCAACCCCAGGAAGCTACGGATCTCAGTAACTGAGGTCGGTCTGGGCCAACTCTGCACTGCCTCGACCTTCCTCGGATCTACCTGAATACCATCACGGGACACCACATGTCCTAAGAATGCCACGGACTCAAGCCAGAACTCACATTTGGAGAACTTGGCATACAACTTCTCCTCTCTCAATCTCTGCAACACACTACTCAAGTGCCGAGCATGCTCCTCCCGGCTACGAGAGTAGACTAGAATGTCATCAATGAACACAATCACAAATGAATCCAGATAGGGCCTGAACACACTGTTCATCAGATGCATAAATGCTGCTGGGGCGTTGGTCAGCCCAAAAGACATCACAAGGAACTCATAGTGACCATATCTGGTCCTGAATGCAGGTCTTCATAATGTCGGACTCTCTAATCTTCAGTTGATGGTAGCCCGAACGAAGATCAATCTTCGAGAACACCCTAGCTCCCTGGAGCTGATCAAATAAATCATCAATACGAGGCAGAGGATACTTATTCTTCACTGTTACTTTGTTTAGCTGCCTGTAGTCAATACACATCCTCATGGATCCATCCTTCTTCTTAACAAACAGGACCGGTGCACCCCACGGCGACACACTCGGCCGAATGAACCCCTTATCTAGGAGTTCCTGGAGCTGCTCCTTCAATTCCTTCAGCTCAGCTGGTGCCATCCGATACGGAGGAATAGAAATAGGCTGAGTGCCTGGCACCAAATCGATCCCAAAATCAATATCCCTGTCCGGCGGCATGCCCGGCAGTCTGAGGGAAACACATCAGGAAAGTCTCGCACAATGGGAACTGAATCAATACTGGGAGTCTGGGCTTCGACCTCCCGCACAAATGCTAAATAAGAGAGACATCCCTTCCCAACCATTCGTTGGGCCTTGAGGAAAGATATTACCCTGCTAGGTACATACTCAGTCGTGCCTCGCCACTCGATCCTCTGAATGCCCGGCATAGCCAAGGTGACTGTCTTAGCATGACAATCCAGAATAGCATGACATGGAGACAACCAGTCCATGCCCAATATAACATCAAAATCGATCATGTTGAGAAGCAACAGGTCCACTCGGGTCTCCAGACCCCCAATAGTGACCAGACAGGACCGGTATACATGGTCCACAACAATAGTATCCCCTACCGGGGTGGATACGCAGCTCAAAACACCCTCGCGTTGTGCCCAAATGAGGAGCAAAATATGTAGACACTTAAGAATAAGTTGAACCAGGATCGAACAACACTGAGGCATCCCGGTGGCAGAATGAAATAATACCTGTAATGACAGCGTCAGAAGCAACAACCTCAGATCGGCCCTAAAGAGCATAGCATCTGGCCTGTCCACCTGATCGGCCTCCCCCTCGAGGGCGACCCCTAGCTGACTGACCTTCACCCCTAGCTGGCGGGGCGGGTGCTGAAGTAGAAGGACTAGATGACGAGGGCTGCCCCCTCTGCTGACAAGACCTGGAACCAAGATAGGGACACTCTCTACAGTGGTGCCCAAACTCTCCGTACTCGTAGCAACTCCCCGGTGCTGGGGGCTGAGGCTGATAAAGACCCCTAGCGCTGGAGTGGCCAGCTGATGAACTAGGCCGAGAAGAGCCCTAGGCAGATGGGGCCTGAGAAGAACTCTGAGCTGGCATGGCATTGAGAGATGGCTGACTCTGGTGCGAACCCTGATAACCCTGGCCAGAAGACCACCTACGGGGATTTGAGCGGCCCGACTGCGAAGATTTGAAAGAGCGACCTCGGCTCTGCTGACTTTGGCCTCTGGTCTGAGTGCCACTGGAACTAGCTGAACCTTAATGCCTCTTGGCCTCCCTCTCACCCCGCTCTCTGCGACAATCTGTCTCTATGTCGCGAGCGCTATCAACAACATCCTCAAATGTATGGCTCAAAACCCTCTCCCGAGTCATCAGAATACGAATGGGATAAATGAGACCGTCCACAAAGCGCCCAATCCTCTCTCCATCAGTAGGAACGGTGCATATCTAGACAACTCTGTAAATTTGATCTCATACTCTGACACTGACATGTCCCCCTTACGGAGACCCTCAAACTGCCTACGCATCTCCTCTATCTGAGATCGAGTCACCCACTTCTCCAAGAACATGGTGGAGAACTCCGGCCATGATAGTGGTGCTGCCCCTACTGGCCTGCGGCGCTCATAAGACTCCCACCAAGCGAAAGCTGGCCCCTCAAACTGAAAGGTGGTGAAAGATACCCCACTGGACTCCAAGATCCCTACCGTACGAAGCATCCGACGGCACTTATCCAGAAAACCTTGGGCGTCCTCGCCCGGAGTACCACTGAACACTAGAGGAGATAACCCGGTGAACCTCTCGAGACGATGCTGCTCATCGTCTATCATAGCTGGGACCCTGTCCCCCTGAACCTGATCTGCTGGCTGAACCGGTACCACAGGCTGGACTGGAGGAGCCTGTGGTGTCTGTAAGCCATGCACTGCTGGCTCTGGAGTGCGTGCGGCGGGGGTCTGATGACCACCCCCGGTCCCTGATGCAGCTGCTGCAGTAGTAACTGAAACCGCCTGTGCTAGGCCAGTGCAGACTGCTAGTATCTGAGCCAGGGTCTCCTGTAGACCCGGAATGACAATGGGCACAGCTGGTGCCTGAACTGGTGCTGCTGGCACCTCTGCAACTGGGGGCTGTGGGTCAGCTGGTACTGCATCAGCCGCCCGACCTCCGCCATGACCACGGCCGCGTCCACGGCCTCTAGCAGGTGGTAGTGGTGGTCGTCCTCCTCGACCGGATGCTCGTGTTCTCACCATCTGCGAGAGAATAGAATGTCAAAGTTCAGTTCAAATTGAAAGTAATTGCACGACAAGAATTCCAAGAATTGAAACTTTTCCTAAAAGGTTTGCAGCCTCCCGAGGTTAAGTACAGGCGTCCCCGTACCGATCCACGAGACTCTACTTAACCGGCTCATGACTCGCGAGACCTGTTAACCTAGGCTCTGATACCAACTTGTCACGACCCAAACCCCGGTCGTGATGGCGCCCAACACAATGCTAGGCAAGCCCGACCATATTACCTCTTAAACCAGCCAATTATTAATTCCAATTAATCCAGTTAAACTTAAACAACAAGTGATCATATAAAAATGGCAACGTAATAGTAAAAGCATACAAAGTACGGTCCCAACCATATCGTGGTGTCACGAGTTTGAGCCTTTACGGAATAAGCATCCTAGTACAAACAAGTCTAAGCAAGATGAAACAAAAAAATGTTAATGAAGGAGAAAACAGGTTCTGCGGACGCCAGCAGCTACCTCGTAGTCTCCGCAAAAGTAGATAAGGATCAGCAGCTACAATAACTCAACTGCTCTCGGACACCTGTGCATCTGCACAAAAAGTGCAGGGGAGTGGGGTGAGTATATTTTCAACGCAGTGAGTAATAATAATAAACAATATCTGAAAGTAAGAACTTTTGTGCTATCACTAAACAGTTCTAAGGCAAACCCCCACGGGTAAGTCATCACTATAGTAAGTACTCCGATCACCAGTCCACATTTATCTCATCAAGGTCCCCACACTGACTAAATCGTCACTTGTACCACAACGGTGTACATCCATCTCAATATATGGAGACATATACATGTGTCTATAAGGTATAGGTATCTGAATAAGTATAATGCTGCGGTGTGCAGCCCGCTCCAATATATAAATACTGCTGCGGCGTGCAGCCCGATCCAATATTTATATACTGCTACGGTGTGCAGCCCAATCCACTATATATACTGATGCGGCGTGCAGTCCGATCCAATATGTATACTGCTGCGGCATGCAGCCCGATCCAATATATATATACTGCTACGGCGTGCAGCCCGATCCAAGATATATACTGTTGTAGCGTGCGGCCCGATCCAACATATATATATATATATATATATATATATATATATAATACCTCCTAACGGGTCCTCGACCCTCACTCAGGTAAATCAGCGGCTTACACCCTAAGTAATTCATCTCTCATGGTACACATCTAGTATTGGCTCTAAACAGGCTATTCAGCTAGTTTCATGGCTGAGTGTAAGTTTCCAACACGATATAAGGGTCACCTAGCTCTACAGGTCCCCTAATGCTCTACAGATCGGCACAAGGCCCCAAACATGGCTATTAGCCCAATTGCACAGTTATAATCTCATTAACAGTCATAAAATACGGTATTTTATTAGCCGGGAAGGACCAAGTCCGAACCCCCAATCACAATGTCACCACGCCCGTCGTGGAACGCGTGTCTCATCTCAATATAGCACTGTGAAGTGCTAGTACGAGGTTTCAAACCCTCAGTACATTGTTTACTACTACCACTCACCTCGAACCGGTAGAAGCCTTAGTCCTCCTTGCGCTTGCCTCACAAATCAATCTCCTCGGATGCCAAGTCTGCTCAAAATCAATGATAATACATCAATATATGCCCAATTCACGCAACCCATATGAAATAACCCAAATTGCATCAAAACCCACAAAGTTGTCAAAACCGACTTTTGGTGTGCTTCTCGAAAAATTATAAAGTTACATATTCGGAACCCTCGTCTCAATACGAGTCTAGGCATATAAAATTTACCAAATTCGGACTCCATTTGCCCACTCAAATCGGTGTTTTTCTACAATTCTAGGCCTAGGGCTAAAACCCACCTTTAATCCTCCATTTTCATAGAAATAATCAATGATTTCATGATAAAAGCGCGTAATTAAACCAAAAAACTTACCACCGACAATATCCCGATGATCTCCCAGCTATTTCCCGTCACTTCCTCTCTCTAGGCTCAACAATGGAGGTTTTTGTGAATGAACCCGTATAGGAAATGTTCTGGTTTTAAATTCACTGCCTGGGCCATTTACCCTACGCGTTCGCGTTCAATCCCCACGCGTTCGCGATGCTCTACCAAGTTAACCCTTCGTGAACACGACGCTCTGCACGCGTTCGCGATGAACAAATCCTCAGACTCCAATTTTTACTCAACGCGAACGCGTGCTCCCTGCCGCGTTCGCGATGACCAATCCCCCCAAGCCTACGCGGACGCGTCCAAACCTCCCGCGAAAGCGATGCCTCCGGTTCTGGACCTACGCGTTCACGTCCAGCCCATCGCGAACGTGATGAACAACCATGATACCCTTTGCGGACGCGTGGCCATCTCCGCGATCGCGGAGAACAAAATTTTTCTGCGATTATTGCAGCAGAACAGCAGTGCCTTTTGGCACAAATTGGTCCGTTTGGACCCCGAATTCATCCCGAGGCCCTCGGGACCCCAACGAAAACCACCAACATACTCCAAAACACGATACGAACTTGTTCCAATTATAAAAACATGCCCTCAAACACGGAAAACATCAAATTCAAGCAATTTAAGCCTAAGTTTCCATTCAAACTTCCGAAACCGACATTCGATCAAAAACCCGACCAAACGACCTCCGAATGACCTGAAATTTTGCGGACACATCCAAAATCACCGGGAGCTACTGCAACTATCGGAATTCCATTCCGACTCCCAGATCAAAATCTCACCTATCGATCGGATATCGCCAAAATTCAACTTTAGCCAATTCAAGCCTAAAACTACACCGGACCTCCAAATTTACTTCCGATCGCTCTCCTAGCTCATAAATGACCTCCCGGAGCTGACCGAATCATTAGAATTCGATTCCGAGCTCTCTAACTCACAAGTCAACATCCAGCTGACTTTTCTCAACTATTCCTTCTTCTAAGAGACTATTTGTCTCAATTTCAACCAAACTCAACCCGGATTGACTCAAACTTACCCAACATGCATATTACGACATTAACAAGCGGATAACGGGGGTAACGGGGTAATAAATCACATGATGACGGGCCGGGTCATCACAGTCATTCAGCAGATTGAGGCCATGAACAACTTCATCTCAGGTATATTGACGGACTCGCAGGTGCGAGTCCAGGACTGCAGAAGCGGAAATCGCGTCTGTGATAAAGAAATCAGAAGGGGTGAAATTTCATGTCATAAAACATTTAAGGCTCGGACTTGAGAGACGACTTGGGCGATTTTGAAGAGAAATTCAAGAGGGTTCTTCAGGTAATCAACTATGGACTCAAATTATGATTTTGCATTGATAAATTAAGCATTTAACACTTGAAAATGGAGGTAAGAGGGTGTATTAATGGGGGATTTTAGCCCTAAGCCATGACTTTTATAAAACATTGATTTGAATGGGCAAACGGAGTCCGATTTTGGAAAACTTTATATGTATGGACTCGTGTTGAGATAAGAGTTCCGAAAATATAACTTTTGTATTTTTTCGAGAAGCGTACCAAAAGTCGGATTTTGGCAACTTTGTGGGTTTTGGTGCAAATTGAGTTATTTTGAATGGGTTGTGTATAATTAGCCTATATTGATGTATTCTCAATGATTTTGAACAGATTCGGCATCCGAGGTGATTGAATTGCGAGTCAAGCGCAAGGCGGACTAAAGTTTCTACCGGACCGAGGTGAGTGGTGGTAGTAAATAATGTACTGAGGGTTTGAAACCCCGTAATTGCACTATACAATGCTATGTTGAGATGAGACACGCGTCATGTGACGGGCGTGGTGACATTGTGATTGGGGAATTGGAGTTGGTCCTTTCCGACTAATAGTGTATTGTGTATTGTGTATTATGACTGTGAATGAGATTATAACTGTGTAATTGGGCTAGTAGCCATGTTTGGGGTCTTGTGCCGATCTGTAGAGTGTTAGGGGACCTGTAGAGCTAGGCGACCCCTATATTATGTTGGGAACTCATACTCGGTCGTAAAATTAGCTGTATAGCATATCGTGGGCCAGTACTAGATGTGTACTGTGGGAGAGACTAACTAGGGTGGAAATTTCCTGATTTAGCTGAGTGGGCCTGAAAGACCAAGTCTATATTGACTAGGCGAGGGTCGAGGACCCATTACGAGGTACTATATGTGTATACCTACATTGTATCGGACTGCACGCTGCAGTGATGCTTATTAGGATCCGATTGCATGCCGCAGTAGTATATACCAGTGGGACGGACTGCATGCCGCAATATTATTGCGCTTGGGCTATAGGAGCCCCTTCGGAGTCTGAGTCTGCACACATTCTCAGTGGGCGCTGGAGTATATTATGGGATCGGGCTGCACGCCGCAGCAGTATAGTTATATATGTATATATATATTGGATCGGACTGCACGCCGCAGTACTATAGCACTTGGGCCCATGCAGCCCCTCTGAAGTCTGTATACACCCCCAGTGAGCACTGTCGACGTTAAATGGAGCGGGCTGCCCGCCGCACCGTTATATGTATTGGAGCGGGGCGCACGCCGCATCATTATACTTATACATATCCATATACGTACTTAAATACTTATACATTATAGACATATGTATACATTATGTATATATTGGATCGGGCTGCACGCCGCATCAGTAGGAGTGAGGACTAGGTCAGTGTGGACCATGTGGAGATAGATGTGGACTGGAAATGGGATTATTCACTGTAGAGATGACTTACCCGTGAGGTTGCCCTTAGAACTGTTTAGTGATAGAACATTTGTTTTTATCTTCAGTTATTATTTATTATTGTTACTCACTGAGTTGAAATATAGTCACCCCACTCCACTGCACTTTTTGTGCAGATTCACTGGTGCTAGAGAGCAGTTGAGTTGTCGCAGCTGCTTATTCATTTCTATCCCGCGGAGACTACGAGGTAGCTACCGACGTCCGCAGAACCTGTTTTCTCCTTCTTTATTGTTTTGTTGTCTTCATTTTGCCTAGACTTGTTTGTATAGGATGTTTTATCTATAGAGGCTCAGACTTGTGACACCACGATTTGGTTGGGACCGTATTTTGTATGCTTCTACTTCCACGTTTATCATTTCGATATGAAACATGCTATTTAAGTTTAATTGATCATCTGTAATTAATAATTTGGCTGGTTTAATGGATAACATGGTCGGGCTTGCCTAACATTGTGTAAAAAAAGTGATAAGAAGAAAGAGTGAAAATAATGGTTGTGAAAACACATATTTAACTCCATAGCTTTTAAAAGCAATGGTTATAGGAACATATATTTTGAATTTGCAAGACCTAGTATTTTTAAAATATGTACAATATAGGCTAGGTGGGGTAAAACTTAAAAATATGGGCTATTTTTTGTTATGATGTAAAGTCATGTGTATTTATAAATTATATTAATTAAAAAGAACATATGAATACATTCATGGCATATAATGAGATAATGAATACAATAAAATACATATAATACAATAAAATGAAAAAAATAGTAAATACGATAAAATACGTGAAAACTAGCTAGATACATTGAATTACAATTAAAAAAAATATAATGAAATACATGAAAATACAGCGTGATACGTTGAAAATACATTAAAATATATTAACAGAAAATCAAGTTACTCAACCCCAAACTCTGTCGTCTTTGTTTAAAAAAAACCCTAATTTCCATCAAATCCGCCGTCGAGCAAAAACACTGAATCTCAATAAGCCGAATCTCTAAGCCGAAATTCGGATCTACATAGACAACTACTTTTGAGAGCAGCTCGGTGACAAAGCTTTGAGCAGTAAACAATGAAGTTTTGCCAAAATAAGACCAATAAATCAGATATATGTTATGAATAATTTTACAACATTGGATGCTACATTGGATACTACATTGGATGCCCATGTTGTGAATAATTGAAAGATTAAATCTTCTATTTTATGTCAATCTTCTTTGCTTTTTATGCCTATAAAAGGCCATGTAATTGCAATGGAAAAATACACCAAAGTGAAAGAACAAAACTCTTCTCCCTTCTTTCTATCTCTTCTTATTTACATTTTATTGCATTGCTTTTATTTTACAACACGTTATCAGCACGAAGCTCTAATTTTATTCTTAACTCCCGCTAAGTTGAGCCATATTTGATTAAGGTATTCGTCTCACCTCCTAATGTATAAGAATGGATGAATATAAAGATTGGCTCTCTTAAATGGAAATTTGTACTGATGCAGTTTGCTATTCAATTCTTCTGCGCTTTTGAAACTATTTAGCTTAGCTTAATCTTATTATATTGCTTTCTGTTTGCTCTTAGAATGGTCTGCTATAATATTATTAGCTTAATAGCTCATTATGGAGCATCCAAGGCAAATGAAAACTCATGTTAAATGTATGAGATTATATAATTAGTATATTTGGTGATCAAGTATGTAGGTCAGCTTCTATATTTGTATTGTTGAAAGGAACATGATCCAATTTAAGTTATAAATGTGATTATGTATATAATCCATGGTAGAAAGGGTAGGTGTGATTATATAATTAGTTATTTTTGACGTTATTTCTCAATATGTGAATAAACATCTTATAAATGTGTTTCATGTTCGTGACTACTTTGGCAGATTTGCAATTAAATCAATTTAACAAGTTATATCATGCTTCATTAATTATACGTTATGTTATTTTCTCGAAGCATATACAATTGTGAAGAAGCAAATTTGATTATGGTGACAAAATTATTAGCTTATGGTTGAGGATATATGTTTGTTTTGCTTTGGTGAGGACTCGATGTTGAGTCCGAGATCCTCAACTTTGCTCTCACAGATTGGGCTCATTGAGCCTTGGAGTCTGAAGCCATTTGCATATAAATATGATTCTAAGGCACATCTTGCATATAAAGATGATGATTTTGAAGGCCTAACAAATATTACTCATTTAGAAGTTGGAGACTTCTTCGAGGATATTGACTGAAGAACTAATCATCTTACTGGGGAATGAAGCTATAAAAGTTGTTATTTTTATGTTTGCAACTAGTTTATTTTTCTTGAGTGTATTTTCCTAATGCATCATGTGTTGCTAGTTTTCTACATTCCTAATGTATTTCTTAATATTTTTTTTGCTTGACTTTCATATTTCTTATAATGTATTATTTGTCCTTTTTTTATGAAGAATATGAACATTCCTCAGTCTTCAGTTGGACTCAAGATTAATAAAGATGATATATGTCTTCTGGATAGTGCTACAACACACACTATTATAAAAGATAAGAGGTATTTCTCTTATTTGGTAATGAAAGAAGCGGATGTTAATACAATATCCGGTAGTACAAGATTAATTGAAGGTTCTGGAAGAGCCAATTTATTACTACCGGGAGGAACAAATTTGGCTATTGATGAAGCACTATATTGTAGTAAATCTCAAAGAAACTTATTAAGTTTCAAAGATATTCGCCAAAATGGCTATCATATTGAGACTACCAATAATGAAAAGATTGAATATCTTTATATTACTACAATAATGTCCAGTAAGAAATATGTGCTTGAAATGTTACCTGCTCTTTCCTCCGGCTTGTACTATACAAGTATTAGCAGGATTGAAACACATGCCGTAGTAAATGAGAAGTTTACTAATCAAGATAATTTTATTATTTGGCATGACCGATTGGGCCATCCCGGTTCTAATATGATGCGTAAAATAATTGAGAATTCACATGGACATGCAATGAAGAATCAAAAGATTCTTCAATTTAAGGAATTCTCTTGTGCTGCATGTTCTCAAGGAAAATTAATTATTAGACCATCAACTATTAAAGTTAAGATGGAATCCCCCGCATTTCTGGAACGTATACAGGGTGATATATGTGGGCCCATTCACCCTCCATGTGGACCATTCAAATATTATATGGTTTTGGTAGATGCATCTACAAGATGGTCACATGTGTGTTTACTATCAACTCGCAATATGGCATTTGCGAGATTGTTGGCTCAAATAATAAAGTTAAGAGCACAATTTCCAGATTATGCAATTAAGACAATTCGTCTTGACAATGCTGGTGAGTTTACATCCCAAGCCTTTAATGATTATTGTATTTCAACTGGGATAACAATTGAGCATCCGGTTGCTCATGTTCATACACAAAATGGTCTAGCGGAATCATTGATCAAACGCCTCCAATTAATTGCTAGACCAATGCTTATGAGAACAAAACTTCCCATTTCAGTATGGGGTCATGCTATTTTGCACGCAGCAACACTTGTGCGGATAAGGCCCACAAGTTATCATAAAGTCTCCCCATTGCAGTTGGTTTTTGGTCAGGAGCCAAATATTTCCCATCTTAGGATCTTTGGTTGTGCGACATATGTTCCAATTGCTCCACCACAACGCACAAAGATGGGTCCCCAAAGAAGGTTGGGGATATATGTTGGATATGAATCTCCTTCTATTATAAAATATCTAGAGCCAATGACTGGAGATTTATTTACGGCAAGATTTTCTGATTGCCATTTTGATGAATCAGTATATCCAACATTAGGGAGAGAAAATAAGCAGCTGAAAATGAAGATAGATTGGAATGCATTATCACCGTCTCATTTAGATCCTCGAACAAATCAATGTGAACAAGAGGTTCAAAAGATTATTCATTTGCAAAATATTGCAAATCAATTGCCAGATGCATTCACTAACCTACCAAGGGTGACTAAGTCACATATTCCAGCTGCTAATACTCCAATTCGAGTTGATATCCCGGAAGGACAATTAATTAAAGCAAATGAGCCTAAGCCTTGCTTGAAACGTGGTAGACCAATCGGTTCTAAAGACAAAAATCCTCGAAGAAGAAAAGGAGCAAGTGATCAAAGTAAACATAACACAGAGGTAGTGGCTCAAGAAGAGCCCCAAGATGTAACAAATGATAAGACCTTGGGGAAGGTCCAGGTACCTGAAAATAATAAAAATGAAGAGATATCAATAAGTTACGTCTCAACCGGGAAAAGATGGAACCGAAATAATATTGTTATCGATAACATTTTTGCTTATAATGTTGCTATTGAAATAATGCAACAAGATGAGGATCTTGAACCAAAATCTGTCAATGAATGTAGACAGAGAAATGATTGGCCAAAATGGAAAGACGCTATCCAGACAGAGTTAACTTCACTTGGAAAACGTGAAGTCTTCGGACCCATAGTTCGAACGCCTGAAGGCATAAAGCCAGTAGGGTATAAATGGGTTTTTGTGCGAAAACGAAATGATAAAAATGAAGTCGTTAGATATAAAGCACGACTTGTGGCACAAGGGTTTTCCCAAAGGCTTGGAATTGATTATATGGAGACATATTCTCCTGTAGTGGATGCTATCACCTTCAGGTATCTCATAAATATGGCAATGCAAGAAAAACTTGATATGCATCTAATGGATGTTGTTACAGCCTATTTGTATGGATCATTAGACAGCGAAATTTTTATGAAAGTACCTGAGGGATTTAAAGTGCCAGAAGCATATAAAGGTTTTCAAGAAACTTGTTCAATAAAGCTTCAGAAATCTTTGTACGAATTGAAACAATCAGGTCGTATGTGGTACAATCGTCCGAGTGAATACTTGTTGAAAGAAGGGTACAAGAATGATCCAATTTGTCCCTGTGTCTTTATAAAAAGGTCTGGATCCGAATTTGTTATAATCGCCGTATATGTTGATGATTTAAATATCATTGGAACTCCTGGGGAGCTTCCAAAAACAGTAGACTATTTGAAGAAAGAATTTGAAATGAAAGATCTTGGAAAGACAAAATTTTGTCTTGGTCTACAAATTGAGTATATGAAAGATGGAATATTTGTCCATCAATCAACATACACCGAAAAGATTTTAAAGCGATTCTATATGGATAAAGCACATCCATTGAGTACCCCGATGGTTGTAAGATCACTTGATATAAAGAAAGATCCATTCCGACCTCATGAAAATGAAGAAGAGCTTCTTGGTGCCGAAGTACCATATCTTAGTGCAATTGGGGCATTAATGTATCTTGCTAATAATTCCCGACCAGATATAGCTTTCTCGGTAAGCTTATTGGCAAGATTTAGTACTTCGCCAACACAAAGACACTGGAATGGTATTAAACATATATTTAGATACCTCAAAGGGACCATTGATATGGGTTTATTTTATTCAAATGAATCCAAGCCATCATTGATTGGTTATGCAGATGCAGGATATTTGTCTGATCCACACAAAGGTCGATCTCAGACAGGCTATTTATTTACAAGTGGAGGTACAGCAATATCATGGCGTTCGACAAAACAAACTATGGTTGCTACTTCTTCAAATCATGCAGAGATAATAGCCATTCATGAGGCAAGTCGAGAATGCGTTTGGTTAAGATCTATAACTCAACACATTCGGCAAACATGTGGTCTTTCTTCGAAAGAGAATATTCCAACAATATTGTATGAAGACAATGCTGCATGCATAGCTCAATTGAAAGGAGGATATATCAAAGGAGATCGAACAAAACACATTTCACCAAAATTCTTTTTCACTCATGATCTTCGGAAGAGTGGTGAAATAGATGTACAACAAGTTCGTTCAAGTGATAATTTGGCTAATCTGTTCACTAAGGCATTACCAACCTCAGTATTTGAAAAGCTGATATATAAGATTGGAATGCATCGTCTTCAAGACATTAAGTGAATTTTCATCAGGGGGAGTAAGTACATGCTGCACTCTTTTCCTTAACCAAGGTTTTGTCCCACTCGGTTTTCCTTAGTAAGGTTTTTAATGAGGCAGCAAGCAATGTATATTATAAATAACTATGTACATCCCAATATTTTTTTTGTAAGTTCTTAGTGAGACACATTATGTTACATGGACATCCAAGGGGGAGTGTTATGAATAATTTGTACATTGGATGCTACATTGGATACTACATTGGATGCCCATGTTGTGAATAATTGAAAGATTAAATCTTCTATTTTATGTCAATCTTCTTTGCTTTTTATGCCTATAAAAGGCCATGTAATTGCAATGGAAAAATACACCAAAGTGAAAGAACAAAACTCTTCTCCCTTCTTTCTATCTCTTCTTATTTACATTTTATTGCATTGCTTTTATTTTACAACACGTTATCATTTATGCTTTCTTCTCTTTAGTTTATCTTATTTTGCAACGTTACTTCCAGTGAATTGAAACGAGGATGAGAGACACGAAACGTGTGATTTCTCAATGTTCCTTTACCACCGTCGTGAGACATCGTGAACTTGAAATAACCATTTGTGATTAAAGATAGGTGATACCGGTGAGAGAAATTTTGAGATTGAGCATTGTATTTTCAGGGAAGGGGAAAGAGAATTGCATGCGTATTTAGTGACTTAGAGAAAGGAGATAACCAAAATTAAATATTTTATTACAAATATTAAAAGGTAACTATAAAATATTATTTTTTTAAATAATATTTATTTAAAATAAATAAAGTGTTAACCAGGAAATAGTTTTTCAACCATAAAAGCATGGATCCACTGTATTCTTTTGGTTAATTGGGTAGGTGTCGATAGCAGCAGAACCTTTGCTTTGGTCCATACCACGAAACAAGCAAAGATCTAAGGCTTTCTTTGCTCTGCCTCTGGGCCAGAGAGCGAGGTCCAATGATCCTCTTTTCAATCTCTTACTTACTCTCTCGTGCAACTAAATCTTAAGCCATAGCGAACAAGTAAAGAAGGAATGAC
>JASVEL010002316.1:0-58221 GCA_032618575.1 Nicotiana noctiflora | reverse complement strand
GTATGATCTCTAAGTTGTACTGAAAGTGATTTGCAAAGGCTTGCACAAGGTCATCCCAAACGAACCACCTTGTATGATCTTGTTGGGTATACCACTCTAAAGCTCAACCACTCAGACTCTGGCTGAAATATGCCATCAATAGCTCATCTTTACCCCCTGCACCTCTCATTTTGCTACAGTATCCCCTGAGGTGGGCCACCGGATCTCCGTGTCCGCTATACATATCGAATTTTGGCAACTTGAATCCGACGGGAAGTTGCACTTCAGGTAATAGCATAAGTCCTTGTAGGCCACACTCACCTGTCCTCCTAATCCTTGCATAGTGCGGAAGGCATTCTCCAGACTTTTCACTTTTCTGGCCATCTCTTCTTGCCCTGCACTCTTGGCAATTCTCTCTTCACTTATTTCTATCAGCGGAGCATGAGACTCATATTGTCGGAAAGTTGGTTCTGGAGGGTAGTAGTGAGGATCCTGTATATGAAACATCGGTTCACTAGAGGATTTGTGCATGGCAGCGGGCGGAGGTGCCACATACACTGGGGCAACTTGGGGTATGTGAGGTGGTGCTTGTTTGACTGGAGGTGGTGGTACCTGGGAGGTGGAGGCATAATAGTGAGGGTAATCGTGGTATGTGGAAGATGAATTCATTGTAGGTGGTTCAGGATTGGGGTTGGCTGGAGGGATATATGCGGGGTTGGCAGGGTAAGCTGGCAGGGGTTGACCTCTAGACCAGGCCTGGTACATCTCGCCCATCTGCTGCCTCAACTTGTACATTTCCTCCTTCATTCCTGCTACATCTACAATCTCCTCCTCATGAGCAGGATCTACGATAGTTGCCTCAATTTCTTGGGATACAGCTTTCGTCATCTTCTTGTATCTTGTGTTGTAGGGGTGGGTAGCCAGAATGCCAGTTGCCAAGAAAATCTGAACTCACAAGCATCAACACCCATTAGTTGTTAGCGCATGAATAAAATGCAACGACTTTAAAACAAACATATTTTCCTCGAGTCGTCATGCATCATCCCGGCCGCTGTTCATTTGAACCAATCAATTCTTTTTTTCTCTGTTTTCCTTTTTTCTCTCTTTTTTCCTTTTTTTTCTTCTTTTTTTTTCTTCTTTTTTTTTCTTTCTCTTTTTTTTTCTTTTCTTTTCTCTTTTTTCTTTCTTTTTTCTTCTCTTTTCTTGTTTTTTTTTTGGTCATTTTCATAATTACGTTCCTATTTATTTGCCTATCGAATTTAAAAGAAATGACATAAAGCAAAGAATTTGGTAACAACACTTGATTTTCCATTTATAATTCAAAACATTGATTACAAGGTGATGTTGTAAAAGAAAAAATATAAAAAGATGATGCATGCCCTATGAGTACATTAATGCTCCTAGTGCCCGCGAGGCATCGTTCGGCCTTGCCGCGGGCCTATATGCTAATCCCTTTTGGAGCCTATCTAGGTCAGACATGACTTGTTGCACGAAGAACTTCACTGCTGATACAAAGGTTCCTCGAGACATATCTTCACACAGTTGACTCTTCCGGGTGATGTATTGGGCAATGCGAACAATCTTTTCTCGGATGACCCCCTTTTCTTGCAATAATCGGCTTATTTGTTCAGTGCGAGCATCCAAGGTATGTTGGTTATCTTTCTGCACTTGTTGCAGCTCCAATTCTAATTTAGCCATAGTTGTGTAACAATGCTCTCTCTCTTCTTCAACATCCTTGATAATCTTGTTACTTTTAACCGTGGCTGAAATTATTTTCTTTCTAAGCTGAGCCACCTCAAAATCGTGCTTATCTTGTAACTGTCGAACCAACTTGGCTCTTTCCTCAGCATCTCTATCTATTTGCTTCCAAGCCCTGACTAATTCCTTTTCAGCCTTGTCCAAGTCAAAGCTGTAGTCATTTACTTTGCGCCGGAGAATCTCAATTAATTTTCATCCCGGGCTAAGCGAACCGGGGTCTCGGATGCAATTTTCATTTGAGCCATTTGAGCCTTCAACATCTCATTTTCTTTCTTCAGCTGTTTCTTATCCCCTTCATCAGATGCTGCCTGTAAACCACTTTCAAAATGGAGATTTCTCAATTTATCCTCCAACAAGCTGATTTTGGCCTTGTATTCTTTTTCTTTGGCCGCCCAGTTCTGATTCTCTTTGGATTGCTCTATCAAATCTTGCAAGTGAGGTCTTTTCGAAAGACGTTCGTGCTCAACACCTCGTCGGTACCATGTGGAGTATCCAAGCGACATTTCTCCCCTTGCTCTATTCGGCACACAAGTATCAATTTTCAAATTTTGGCACTCATTCCAGATTTGCCGGATCTTTGCTTTCGGGAATTGCCCATCCGGACCAATCTCTACAGCTTGCAAACTGAGGTCCCTGTCTCTCGGAATAATTTGACACCTACCCAACTGTCGCAGGGCCCTGTATGGGGCATAAAGTTGTATGCTCTTCAAACCCATGATCAAAAATGGCGATCCTTCCGTTGGCATATACATTACCTCGTCAAGAGGTAGCCAGTCATACGTCCAATCGATTTGACCATCACTTAGTGATCGAAGATACACAATCCAACCTTGGACTCCCTCCGGCAATTTTACTTCTTTTGTTCTCGTACTGAACTCTTCCAAACATGTCTGTTCAGCCGAACCATAACTTGAGAACGAAGGATGGTAGCATAGATGTTCAATTAACCAGATTTGCAAGATAAAATTACACCCTTCAAAGAAGTTGGCTCCCGCTTTGCACGCAGTCAGAGCACGGTAGATGTCAACTACAATCATTGGGGCTAGAGTACAATTATCTTGTACTATCAGTGTGGTAGCTACCCCGGCAACTTTTATGTTGATATGTCCATCTTTTCTCGGGAATACGACAATTTTGAGAAATGCCACTAAAAATGCAAACCTCCGGTGTTCCTCCCATTTTGCCCGGTTGGACTTGCAGCATAACTTGTTCGTGGGGTCGTTGAAACCCCCTATGTGTCCAAACCTATTATAGATGAAGTTTAAGGAACAAAACCCGTTAGCTAGATCTTCGTTGTGTACATTCCTGGAAATTTTCAAAGAGTCCAAGAAACGATGCACTGTTACCGTCCTCGGAGATACCGGCTATTTTCCTTTTAACGGGACCTCAGCCTTCCCGATATAGAAAGCAATCTCCTCTAGAGTAGGGGTGAGTTCAAAATCTGGGAAATGCAATACATTGTGTGCCGGATCCCAAAATGTGACCAACGCTCTAATCACGTCGCCTCGGGGAACTATGTCTAATAACCCCGTAAGATCTTTTAAGTAACCTTTGACCCAGTCTTGACCATCTGATCCCATGTCTTGCCACCACAGTTTCAGCTCCAAAGGGATTTTATTTAAGGAGAAATGTTCATTCATCATTGTGCTCGTCCTGCACATTTATTAAGGCGATTTTATTTAGAAAAAAGAAAAATATTTTTCAATGCAAGTTTTCATTTTTTTTTTTGAAGGAAAGAAAAGAAAATGACTTTCGAAGTGGCCATTTTTGCCAAAACAGCCTTCCAGCGTCATTTCGGAACATTCGGCCGTTTCCAAAAATAGCGATCACCTCGATTATTTGAAAGGAAAATCTTTTTGGTCTTTTTTTTTTCTAAAAGTGTGGTTGGACCCGTTTAAGGGTTGCGTACGTATCCCACCTAACGGCGAGAATCAAACCTGTATAGTTCGGTCAGATTAATTGACCAATTATTTCAACAAAAATTGTTCCAGCTATTTTTTTTTCAAATTTTCTGGATACCCAATTTTCTATGAATCTTATTTTCCTCTCTCTCTTTTTTCCTTTTTCAACAATTTTCTATCCTCGGGATTTCCGCCAGTCCGCATAACGATCAAGGACAATAAAAATGCAACACATAACATGCTCGGTCTTTTCCAATACCGGGTCACCTGTCCTAGACGGACCCAACCCCTATGTTGAGTCCCCTAAGTCAAAAATGATACAAATAATCGTCCTAGACCTATTTTAAATCTTACGGTTTCATAGACCCGAGCGGACAACTCGAATCGAGGAGGGGGCTACGTACCGGTGACCCGCGGAGTCAATCGGCTTTGTAACTTATCCGGCCTCTGTTTTTCTTAATTTTAAGGTGACTTTAACAGAAAGGGGAGTCTCAACCAGTAAGCACATCCCCGGGGTGAAGAGAGAAAGGTTTTCGGCACAATTTTATATACAATCCACATAATATCAAAGCGATAAAGCACATAGCATGTTGTTCAAATCATATAATGAAGTCAAACAATATCGCGAACGGCAATTCTAAAGAGCTCGAGTTCTTAAACCCTGAAATCGAAGTTCGGGGTTGGGGTCCCCAGTGGAGTCGCCAGAGTTGTCACACCTCCCTTTTTACTACCCCATTTTTAGGAAATAAGCATATAAATACGCTTGTAGGGTATACCCCAACGTTAGATACCCGAAACAGATAAGATAACGTAAGGGAAGGAGTTTTTCCAATTAAAGGACAATCGGCTCGGGATTTTATTGAGATTAATCAGAGTCGCCACTTGAGAAAGATAATGGTGTCCCAAGTTACCGGTTAATCCCGAATCCGAGGAATTTGTCTCTTAAAAATGTCTGCGAAGCAAAGATCCGGGTAAGGAACTCTGTTAACCCGGGAGAAGGTGTTAGGCATTCCCGGGTTCCGTGGTTTTAGCACGGTCGCTCAATTGTCGTTCCCGACTCTTGTTTGACTCAATTACAAATTTTAACAACATATAGTGCTTTTTACATTAAGTATTATTTTTAGGGAATTTGCGGCATTGCGAAAACACGCCTCGAGTCATACCGCAACCAGTACGCCTATGACTTTCGGTGTATTTCAGCTTTGCCGAGATTTGGATTTGAGTCGCACCAAGTGCACACTCATTCAATGGAAGGTATATTAAATCGTGCCCTAAAATAGTCTATCGGCTTTTAATTGTTTTGGGTAAGACTACGGAATTAGCTAATAGTCTTCCCGAGTCTAATTATGTTAAACCATTACTAAATGGGGGCCCCGCTTGTTTAAAGTCGGGCGAGGCTCATCCCAATTATTTATTAAGGTCCAATCCTATTTGTTCAACTATGTTTGCTATACATTGTTTTTGCCTTAATCGATTTTCAATATTAAACAATCCGGCTCGTTATTTATGTTGTTTATTGGGCCTGGACTCTTCAATCATTTAAACAGATCCGCAAATGGCCAGCCCAGGCCTTAAAGCCCAGACAGTCTTCAGGATTTCAATCAGTAGACCAACCAATTTCGTAAGATAGTTCAGGCCCAACGTTACACAAGGCCCAAACCAGATGAAAATAATAAGAGCAAGAGTGGAAAACATAAAATTCACAGTACACATGATTAAGGAATGAAATCAGATACTTTTATTAATTAGAAAGAGAAAAATCAATACATAAGATACTAATTCTAATCAAATATCTATATACATGAGAGCTTATTAAACTGACTAACTCTGATTATCTAATACCGACTTAGTGATATATACATGATTAATGATTCAAATACGATTTAGCTTATGTAGTAACACAGACTTAGTTACAAATAATATACCAATTCTTCTAACTATACTCTTTCCTTTTAGACTCATTTTCATCTACTACTTCATGAATATGATTAACTACTGATATTAACACAAACCAAGCTTATTCGATATTGTCAAAGCCAATTTTACTCCAATTGTTACCTTATCCTGATTGTTTCTTATCTTAACTTATCCAAATCTAGATTGATCAACGAAATAGATTAATTATACGAGCATGACTGTTATCGACTCATGTGATGGCATTTGACTTTGTTTTAGAGATTTTACCTAATTAACTAGGTGAGGTGCTACTTACTACTACTACTATACTACTGCTATTACATTATCTTTGTTTCTGTTTTCATACTACTAGACTACTACAATGAAACAAACTACAAAATTAAGCTAAACAAATTAAACTATACTACATAACAACATATAGTTGAAATCCATGGCTTCATTTATATCTCAACAATCCAGCATTACAGCTTCAAATGAAATGATAGTGTACCTGAATCAAAGTGGAGAAACCGATGAGTTCTAGGGGAAATCAAGCAAGTAAGACAGCAATGGACTCAAGCAAAGCAATGCAACAGTGACTGAAGATCCACAAGGCAAAACCACAGCAACAATAACAGAGAACCCAGCAACAGCAAACAAGTAGAGAACCATGCAAAATGATCAAGCAGAAAACCCAATGAACCAGATTTGAAATCAATAGATTCTCCCTCGAAAAATCCTAGAAAACCTTATTGCCTTGCTATATTTTACTCTGAAGCTTTGTACTAAATGAATTTCAGCTTGCAAAATTTCCCCACCCCCATCAGCCTTTTTTTAGGGTATATTTATAGTTGAGCAAAAGGGCTGAAACTTGGGGAGAAAGTATGGGATTAATCCCACTTCTCCCCCTCTAAAATTTACCCATTGTGCACTTAAGCCCCCATTTCAGTTAGCAGAAATCCTTCCAGCATGTGCTGGAAGGTTCTAAAGATTCCTTTTTATGGGATTTTACCAATGTAGCCCTAAGGGTTTGGGATTTTTACAGATTTCCCATTTTAGGGAGACCATTATACCCTTAAATCTCTGCAAAATTGCAGAAATCAGGGGTACAAATGACTCCATTACCCTCTTAAGTTTCAAACTATTCACTAAAATACTATTTCAAGTTGCCTATATGCCCTCAAAGGTTTTGCTGATTTACCAGACCTGCCTAGGTCAAGTTTCAGCTTCTTTGGGACTTATTTAACTAATAGCCAGCCCCTGCATTGGTATTTAAGGGCTAGCCAATCTTACTATTAAGAACTATTTCAATTCTAGCCTCTTTTAATTAGTTCCAGTCAATTAAGACCAATTTATTTCAATTTAAAACTAATTGCAGGACTAGCATGCTTTATTATTGAAATTAAACTATTTAAAAGCTAGCCAGTCTCAAGTTGAGACTTAGCTTGGGTATTAAACCCAATTACTCAACAGTTGGGCCCAAAACCTTTGCAGGTTTGGCCATTTTAATGTTCAGGGCTCAAAAGAAAGCCTGGGCCAGTCTGCATTTGCAGACTTAGCCACCTTGCACAACCAGCCCCTTTTTAAGGTGGACTGTGTGTTAGGGCCTTATAGAGTTGGTCAACCTTTTGCAAAGTTAACCCCTCTTAGGCCAATTATTGCTTAATAACCTACTTTTGTAATTTTAAAGTCAATTAAACTAAATTGCAGGACTAGCCTGCTTAATTGAACTAATTAACCAATGGCCAGTCTCAAGTTGAGACTTAGCCTGGGTAATTAAACCCATTTGCTGAACAGTTGGGCCCAGAACCTTTGCAGGTTTGGCCACTTAATGTCCAGGGCTCAAAAGAGAGCCTGGGCAAGTCTGCATTTGCCGGCTTGACCATTTTTGCACAACCAGCATCCTTTGAGAGTGGGCTGGTGTGTTTGGACCTTATAGAGTTGGTCAACCTTTTGCAAGGTTGACCACCCTTAGGCCAATTATTAAACTTATAGCCTATTTTGTTCATTTTCAGTTTTAACCTATTTAAAAATTAGCCATTTTCATGGAACCTAATACTAAACAGCTATAACCAATTCCCCTAAAATCAATGAATGTTAATCAAATGCTCATACTAACAAGAACTAATAGAACTCAGTCATTTTCAACAAGTGTTGCATACAAGGGCACACAAGATTAAACAAAATGCATTAACCAACTGAAACTCAGAAAAGGCAATTGATATGGTTGAATCTCAGTCAATTAACTTCACATTATCCAATTTTATGGGACAAAGTATGAACTTATGTCAACTTAAACCTAGTTACTATCAGCTCAAGTCATATGACACTTGAAGAACTTCAAAACCATTAAAGTTCATGGCACAAGTACACCAAAGTGAAATAAACAAGGATATTTACTTTTTAAAGATGAGACACTGGAGACCAAACAGATAAACTTAGAGACAAGGGTGAAGCCTGTACTAGGGTGACATAACATGAAGATGAGAAAAGAATTTATACTATAAGAGCCAAGACAGATCCAAAACCATAGGATTTAACAAAAATGAAGAGAAGAAAAGAGTCAAAGTAACTTGGACTTGTTAGCAATGACTTTAGGCAGATAAACAAAAAATCAATCAGTCAACCCTTTTCAGATGAATCAGAGACCCACAGTTGAAATGATAGGGAAAAGATGAAATCTCTTAACTTAAAGCAAAGCACCATGAGGTCAAAACAAGAATTCTATTACTAATGGACCCAACAGAAACCTTATGACTTAATCATCAGAGACACAGGCAAAAGATATGAAACAAGAGAAGAAACAACAGGTAAGAAACTTATAACTGATCATGCGAAGGAATTGGAGAGATCAATATGAAAAGAAAAGAGCAAATGATAAGCAGAGAATAGAGAACCCTAAAACTAACATGCAAAACAACTAAGAAGTGCAGAAGAGGTAACAACCAACAGAGAAAAGCGACACAGGAAAGATGAACTACAAAAACATGATATCAAAGCATAACAGAACAGAACCCTATAATGGACATACTAGATCCGGGAGAATAAACAAAATATGTTAAACAGAAACGAAGAAGAAACAAGTATAAAACCTCATGACTGACATGTGAAACATACGTTCAGAGAAGACATGTAGAAGCATGCAAAAACATAGATCAAGCAAACAAATAAAAGCAAAGGAAAATAACAAAAACATGAGGGGGGTACTTAGCTTAGCGGGGCCTGTCCCCCGAGCTTTCCCCTTCTCCTCTTTTATTCTCTCTCTCGGACTTCTTTTCTCTCTTTTCTTTGTTTCTTTTCTTTATTCTCCATCAAACTCCCAGATGTCTTTCTTTATTCCCTTTTTTTCGTTTTTATCTTTTCTGTTTTTTCTTTTATGCTTAAAGACGAAACCTTTTAGGGCTTTTAGTTGCAGAGGGGTGTTTGGGAGGGTAAAAGACAGGGTCTTGAAGAGGTTTCAGTTTGGGGGTCGCCGGAGTTAGGTTTCCGGCGACTTTGTTTTGGATATTCGACGGGATTGGGGAAGATTCGAGGGTGGTGACTTATATGGTTGGATAGATCAGGGAAAGGGGGTTCGAACGGCATTGGTTTGGAGGACGTCTTCATTGTTTGGTGGTCACCCGCGAAGTTCCGGTGACCGGAGTTCTAAGGAAAGGGTCTGTGTTTTAAAGGTTTTTGGTCGTTTTAGTTGAAGACGGTGAAGAAGAGAAGAAGAGGGGTGAGAGAAGTGGCCGGAGACCACCGTAGAGGTGGTGGCCTCCATGGCCGGCAGCGTTTCAAAACGATGAAGGAGGTGATGAGGGAGATGAAGAAGATCTCAAGGGCGGCTAGGGTTGAGCTTTTGAGAAATGGGCAAAATTCTTCAGACACAAGCCTTTTATAGGCGAAGTGTCGCATGAAATCCAGACCGTCCAATGGATGAAGATCAACGGCTCTGGGGCGCGTTACTAAAACGACGCCGTTTGATTGCATATTAGACCTCAAGCAATCAACCGTTAGATTAAATGAAACGGACGGCCAAGATCGAGCCTCACATAATTCGATAACTAATTAACTCTGCTAATTATCTCAGCCGTTGGATTTGAGGAAATGAACGGCTGAGATCACTTCAACTTAATCTCCGGACCGGATCTCCTTTGGGCCAAAACATTGGGCCAGTGATTTGGATTGCATTTGGCCCAAGTTTATTATACCCAAAATATTTTTTTGCATTTTCTGATTTTAATGATTTTTATGTATTTCATTTTATACTTTTTTTTTATTTTCTTTTATGGAATATTATAAAAAACCTAATTTCCTACTTATGCTAATTATCTAATATTTTTGCAATTTTTCTACTATTTTTCTCTAATTTCCGCTATTGAGAACTATTTTTGCTAATTTTCTTTTCTAAACTAACAAAATAATTGCCTAGCCTATTTTTTTTTTTTTTTTGATTTTTCTAATTTCTACTTATTCAAACACATAAAGTATAGCTAATTTCAAATAAATCAAGTAATTGCACTCAAAAACATATTTATTTTAATTTTGGAATTATTTGCCCGGTGCAAAAATCATGTGCTCACACCTTGTATACCTCCGGAGTTGACTCCCATACCATAATCTCATGGCACCCTTTTACGCTGTACATTTTTACAGCCCTGGTTAAGCGAGCTTTTTCGGGAAAATACATGCCCTTTGCCAGCACCGTTAGTCTAGACTCATCCCACATTGCTGACCGAAATTCATCAACATCCCTTGTGAGGGCTTCCACATCCGCATACTTGGTAAATTATCAAGGTAAGAAATATTCCACTCATGCAACGGCACATGTGACTCGTACACTCTTGGTGTAACGGGAGGTGGAGGAGCATGCTCCCTCGTCAGCTTAAGTTTGACATTCACTTCCTCCTCCTCATCATCCTCGTCAGGGAAGGGTGTGTCATCTCTAGACTCATCGACATTGTTGTCATAATCACTATTATCTTTCTGACTCTGTGCATCTACCAAATTATGAGTAAATACATTGTCTACGGGCAACTGAATAAGGTCAGGACCATCAAGTTGCTCGTTTTCACTGCACAAAAAGAACAAAATAATAAGCTACTCAAATTGATAAATATTTTACATATAGCTATATCACTTCACTTGCAAGTCATATTGTGTTGACATTCCATGATGGACATTTCTCTATTAGTGATGACTCCCAAATGGACCATCATGATCCAATACGCCAGAACAACGCATATTCTAACTAGGCGTAGGGTCATAACTTGTAAAACACATATCTGGATGGTATTCCTTGTGGAAAATATGAGTGTTAATACAAATTCAAATTCAACAAAAAATAAATATTGTAACATAAAGGAAAATTGAAGTTTACCAGTCGTCTTGTGGATTATGTAAAGTAGGAAAGAAATTATTTTCTCGCTCCTCATTTGCCCGCGAAGATAAGTTAAGATTCGGCCAAACTCTTTCAGCTGGAACCTGTTAAGCTAAAATTGCTCCAGAATAATCACCCGATGACTGGGGGTTATCCCTACTTTGCGCAATCTCATTATTGTAAACGTCTTCAGTCTTGACGTACATTTCCAATAATTTTATCACAATAAATTCCTTATATTCATCCAGAATTCATAAAAAATCTCTAAGAGTTTCATCGTCTTCGATATTAAACTCAGAAAAACAAGCAAGCCCCTGCGGAGTCAGAAAATACGTATATCTACCAGTACTTTAAGGTTCACCGAACGTCTCCTCACATTCATTTTTTTACGTAATAACAATACAAATTTATCGCACTCCATTGAAAGCGGAAATTTAATATGACATTGTGGAGATAAACTATAACTCACAGAGTTATTCTCCATTGCAACCTCATCACCCCCCCCTCCCCCTCCCCTCCCCCTCAATATAATGAAATTTTTATTTTTGGCTCTTGAGATATTATAAAAAACTAGTAGTCATACCCGCGCGATGCGTGGAAAATATTTAAAAATATTAATTAAATTAAATTATGATCCGACTTATTTGATTCTATTAGATCTTATTTCTTCAAGAAAAATTCAATTATCATCTTGTTTGTCAATATGATATACAAATAATAAAATCTCTATTAAATCAAAGATACTTATATAGCAGTGAATACTTTTTTTGTTCTGTTTTTCTTTATTATATTAAACAGTATTTATTATTCGCTTTATTTTTCTAATATATGAGAAGATATATAATATATTACTATTGAAATCATTTTTTATTTTAAAGTTTATTTTTTTGTTCTTAATAATATTATCTAAATTTTAGTGAATAAAATCTATGTTAAACTAATGAGACTTATACAGGCAGCGCAACGTTTTTGTTAAGTATCTTTTTGTATTATATCTTCCAATATTTAAAACTATTACATTGTTAATAGAAAATTTCATTAGCATATTACGTTATTTAAAATTTTTCTCTAAAGTTTTTTTTATTTCCTTATTTGTGTTTTTTATTTTCAAATAATTTTAAAACTCCAACTTAAAACTACTCCCCAATTTGAATTAGTAATTTACTATTTTTTTTATTTTGTTTTTTATATAAAAATTATTTTAAAACTCCAACTGGAAACTACCCTCCGATTTGAATGGGTAGTTTTTCTTCTTTTTTTTCGTTTTTATAGCTATTTTTTGTTTTTTATTTTAAAATAATTTTAAAATTGCAACTTGAAACTGCTTCCACCCAATTTGAACGGGTAGTTATTTTTTAATATATTTACATTTGTTTATTATAGTTAACTATAAGATAACTATTTTTATTTTAAAACTCCAACTTGTAACTACTCCCCGATTTGAATGGGTATTTTTCTTCTCCTTTTTTCGTTTTTATAGCTTTTTTTATTTTTTTATTTTAAAATAATTTAAACTTTGCAACTTGAAACTGCTCCCACCCTATTTGAACGGGTAGTTATTTTTTTATATATTTATATTTTTGTTTTTTTACTATAGTTAATTATAAGATAACTATTTTAAATTTAAAACTCCAACTTGAAACTACTCCCCGATTTGAATGGGTAGTTTTTCTTCTCCTTTTTTCATTTTTTATAGATTTTTTTTTGCTTTTTTATTTTATAATAATTTAAAAACTCCAACTTGAAACTACTCTCACCCAATTTGAATGGGTAGTTATTTTTTATATATTTATATTTTCATTTTTAGAGTTTTTTATTATAGTTAATTAATTATAAGTTATCTATATTTATTAATGTAATTAAAGTAACCAATATATATATATATATATATATATATATATATAATTATTTTTTTATTTTTTTGTTCTTTTGATATATTTAAATTCAAAAAGCATAACCAATAACTAATTATTAACTAAATAACTATTTAATGACTAACTATATCATGTGGCTTTTTCTAAAGCTGACACTTGGCTTAAGGAAGGTTTTTTTCTCTCATTTTAATAATATATAGATTTTTTTTATCTTTCTTCATTTATTATAGCCTTTTTCTTTTGCTTTTTTATTTTAAAATAATTTAAAAACTGCAACTTGAAACTATTCCTACCCAATTTGAACGGATAGTTATTTTTTTTACATATTTGTATGTATTTTTAATTATAGTTAATTATAAGATATCTATTTTTATTTTAAAACTCCAACTTGAAACTACTCCCCGATTTAAATGGGTAATTTTTCTTCTCCTTTTTGTTTATTTTAAAACTCCAACTTGAAACTACTTCCCCGATTTGAATGGGTAGTTTTTCTTCTCTTTTTTTTTATTTTTATTTTTTATAGATTTTTTTCGCTTTCTTTTTTTAAAATAATTTAAAAACTCCAACTTGGAACTACTCTCACCCAATTTAAATGAGCAGTTATTTTTTAAATATATTTAAATTCAAATAGAATAACCAATAATTAATTATTAACTAAATAACTAATTTAATAACTAACTATGCCACATGGTTTATCTGAAGCTGCCACATGGCTTAAGGAGAATGCTTTTTCCTCTCCTTTTAATAATATATAGATGCTTAATAACAAGAAGAAAAGCTTGAATAGAAGTTAGCATATTTTTTGAATGGATTTTCATAAAATCCTAACGCCATTAAATAAGGCAATGCCTAGCTCTAGGGGCTGAATTTTTTGATGTATAGCGCGGTATTACATCGCGCTATACCCATTTGAATTATTGTTATGTGAGCAGTGGCGGATCTATGTAGAAAATTTGGGTGCTTAAGCACCCATTAACCTTAACTTGGGGTAGGTATAATTCCATAGAAAACTTAACGAAATAGATATAAATTATGAGAAAGCACCCACTAAACAAAATTGCTAGTGGGTGCTTTGGTGAATAAGGGGTCTTGGAAGCTTAGTAATGTTTTAGGGCGGAAGTTCGTTTCTCAGAACAATATTTTTTTCAACTTGTTTCTTTTTCTTATATTCAAGGTTACTTTCTTTCTCCTTTTTTTTGTATGAGTTTTTTCGTTAACTTTTTTGACTGTCGTATTGAAATAGTTGTCTACTGTAGTAACTTTATATCAAAAAAATTTAAGCACCCAGGAACCTAATATCCTAGATCCGCCACTGTATGTAAGTTAACATCAGAAGACATATTGGTGGGCCCACAAATAGGTATTGTGCGGTGTTATAGTGTGTTGTATATATTTGAATTACTATTATGTCATTTAACCATATGAAACTTATTGGTGGATCCATAAACATGTATAGCATATATATAACACGGTGTAATACACTGTACTTTAATGGCAGAAACACCGTTAAAATATAGCGCGATGTAATACCGCGTTATATATAGAAATGTAACATTTTTTTAACATTAGAAACGTATTTTGAGTCAAAAACCACAATATTTAGGTATCAGACTCCCTACAATTATACGTCACTACTGGGTTTGAGTTGACTGCCATTCAGATAGGTATTTAGATTAGGAGTGGGCATGATACTAACTGATTCAAAAAGAAACCGGCCGAATCGCAAAATTTCGTTTTGATTTTTCGGCTTATTCGATCGTTTTGCGATTTATGTTTTTTATAATTTCAGTATTTGATTCGGTGCTCGATTTTGCGACTTCGATTTTCGATTTAACCATAAAACCGAAGTTTTCAAAAAAAAATCTGTACATTCTAAAATTTAGCCCTTTTTATTTGCCAATGCATCCTTCATAGTATTTGTTTGCTTGCGTGTTGCCGATTTTGCTATGGTATAATGGTATTCATAAGTTCTCAAAAAAAAATAAATAAAAAGAGAGTCATGCATTCTAAAATTTAGCCCTTTTTATTTGACAATGCATCTTTCATATTTGTTTGCTTGCGTGTTTGCCAATTTTGCTCCAGTATAATGGCATTCATCTTTGCTTGCAAGGATGGCAATTGGGGCATGGATAACCACCATAAATGGGGAGGTTTAAGGATAGAACCTAATGGGTCAGGGCGGGGCAGGACAGGTCAAATTATTATTTTTAAAATTTTTTAATAGGGCAGGACAGGGTAGGTCAAATTGTTGAACAATATTCATGGTAGCAGATTATTTATATTGATGGGAAATATCTTAGGGAGGTCGCTGAAGTTGTGCACTTTTGTGTATTCATATATGTAAAATATATCCTCAAGAACTATCGTTTCACTTAGCTTTTAAAGTATTTCGGTAAAATCCTTATAATAGTCATATTAATTGTTTTTTTGCATGATACCATGTTTTAAAAAAAACAGAAAATGTCCAAATACCCCCATATACTTTGCAAAGAGAGCCAAATATACTCCTCGTTAAAAATATGGCCCATATCCAACCTTACCGTTACATTATTGGCTCGGATACCTCCTTGAACTTTAAACGGAGCCAAATACCCTGGACTTTACAATAAGGTATATATATATATATATATAATAACCCTCATTTTATTAACAAAATATTTTTTTTGTAAAAACTGAAATATTTTATTGAAAATAATTTCTTCAGTTCTTAAAAAATAAAAATATTTTGTTAAAAAATATAATTTTTTTATGTTTTTAAAAAAATAGTTTTTACAAATTTGTTTTTCTAGTTTTTACAAAAAAATCTTTATAAAACTGAAAAATGAAGAAAAAAATTATTTTTCAAAAGTGAAAATAATTTGTTAAAAATATTATATTTAGTTTTTGAAAAACGAAATTACTATATTTTTAAAAACTGAAAATGTTCTAATTTCCTCTGTTTTTATATTTTTTTTCAGTTTTTACAAAATAAAATATTTTGTTAAAAAAATAATTTTTGCAATTTGTTTAAAGTTTCACAAAAAGAAATGTCTTTTTCTTTTGGAAATGTTCTAATTTCTTTTTGTAAAACTTTAAAAAATTGCAAAAATTATTTTTTCTTTTGAAAAGTGTTTTTTTCTTTCATTATTTAGTTTTTTAAAACTTTAAAATAGAGGAATTAGAATATTTTCAATTTTTATAAAAACATTTTTATTTTTTAAAAATTGAATAAAATAGTTTCAACAAATTATTTTCGCTTTTGAAAAATGTTTGTTTTCTTCATTATTTAATTTTTTAAAACTGTGTTTTTGTAAATACTGTTTCTTTGTTGTAAAAAAGGAAAAAACATTTTTTTAACAAAATATGTGTCGTTTTTTAAGAACATGAAGAAATTATTTTCAATAAATAATTTTTAGTTTTTACAAAAAAAAAAAAATCTTTAAAAAATAAGGGTTATATATAGACTTTATCGTAAAGTCTAGGGGGGTATTCGGGCCAATAATGTAACGATAAGGTTGGATATGAGCCAAACTTTTAACAAGGGGTATATTTGGACCTTTTCGCAAAATATAGGGAGGTATTTGGACCTTTTCCGAAAAAAAATTAATAGTAGTAGTATATTTTAAAAATGAACGATAGGTAGTTGATAGAATTAATTTCTTGTCATGTGAGCTTAGGTTAGAAGTGTCCCATTTACAAAAAAAATTAAAGACTTTGGAATGACCTCGAACAAAAAAAAACAGTCTCTAACCAGAGTGAGTACAACAAATCCTACGTAGAAAATTTTCTTTTATTAATGCATGATTATAAAGATGGGATCTGTTCATACAATATTTATAAACATAATATTACAAATTAAAAAGAAAATACAAGAGAACCTAAATGGGGCGGGGCAGGGTGGGGCATGGCAAAATTTAAAAAAATTCTAAACAATGCAGAGAAGGGTGGGTCAAATATTAGCAGGTCAAGGCTTGCCCCGCCCCGCCCTAACCTGCCCTGCCCCGCCCCATTTAACATCCCTATTTGTTTGTTAGTGACTCTTTCAATTTTTAGAAGAAAAAGTTATTGCATTTTTTAAATTGAAGAAAACAGTACCACTACTATATAATTTATTCTGGCTAATATTTATTTCTGTTTTATGTGAAGTGTGAGATCTAAAGTACAAAACCATTTATACAATAGACTAGTATTTATGAACGTGCGTTGCACGTTAATAATGGTACGTGATGCTTTAATCATTTAAATATAAAAAAATATTATTATATTAACATAATACCTGAGTTCAAAATTAAAGGACATCATCAGAACTTACATAAGTGATCAATTTTGTCATGTTAGTTAAATAATTATGTATTATAGTTTAAAAGTTTTTAAAGTGATGGTATCTTACCGAATATTTTTTTTGTAGACGATGTTTTTCAGTGTTTCTAATACTGTGGATGCTCTGCCATAACCCGAACTCTTGTTGTTAATATTGATATCCCTCTTAAAAGTGAAACATATAGTTGTTCGTGCAAGAAATTATATTGCGGTAAATATAGTCCAATATTTAGAATTTTTATCATTGTGCATTATTTATTACCGAAAAAATATTTACACACAACTTTAAAGTATATTCTTTAGTTTAGGAAGACGAAAGTTGAATCCGGGAATAAAAATATACTTAGAGCACATTGACCAATATCATAGTTTTTGCATATATATTGTTATTATCAAAACATCTATATACCATCCGTGCTATTTCATAATTCATTCGGTGGATCTAAGTTTTTCAGTAGCATGACAAATATTTTTTTTAAAATCAATCTATATGCAATGGAAGATCAATTTTAACTTAGTCTATTATATTCACGGTAACATAAATAAGGAAAAATAAAAGTGACAACAAACTTGTATGGTAGAAGGCCATTTGGTATTAAAGTATTTAAGTATTCTTCTTGGTAGTACTTGTTGGTATAATTTCTGCTGAGTCAAAAACTGAAAAATACTTTTTTTTACATTAAACTTCGCAATCAATTTTTTATTTAGTTGACCAACATATTCATTTTTGCTAGCTAAAATAGCTTTTTAATTTTCTTTCATGCTATTTACACAAATTGCATTTTAATCTAATGATAGAAATATTTTCTATATTAAATACATTACTATTACCATTAGGGTTGACAACTTAGTGTTCTAGAAGAACCAATTCATCTTTTATTAGATGCTCATCTTCATCTCCAGCACGAAGCAAGAAGTCACTGAATACTGAGTCCGTTTCACATTATATTTTTTGTCGGTTGAATCCTTTTCATTTGATGCCACAAGCATAATTTTGGCAAGATAGTACAATCTCTTCTTTCGTCGATTTTGGAACTACTGATAGTACTTGACAGAAATCGCCTTCCAAGTCATTAGTTTTTCACCAAACGGTTCATTGATATTTAATATATCTTTAGAAATTATTTCGATTGTCTGATACTTAATCATAAGCTCTTCATTCCATATTAGCAAATATGTTTTTCATTTAAATTTAGCACAATTGCCCATATTAGCAAATATGTTTTTCATTTAAATTTAGCACAATTGCTTTGCTTTGTTATATTTGTGATGTTTATTTCAATTGTTTAAAGAGATATGTCAAGTCTAAAGTGAGTGACCTCATAATAAAATCCTTATTGGTATACCACTTGTTATTATTGCTAACATTATCATGCCTTTTGATTTGATATTTGCAACTAATGCACGACATAGAAAAGTTATTTCGATTCTCCCGGAGGCATCTATAAAGGATAATCTCGCCATACTTTAGTCGATTATTTATAATATAGTCTTAAAAATTTGTTCTTGTTCAAGATTTAGCTTTGATTGTGCTTCCTTAGGCACTTGTATGACTGTTTGATTCTTAATACTATACTAACCTTTTTTTACTTTGTGATCTAGTTTTTTTAATCTCTAACGCTCTTTTTATGGAATAAATTTATGTATCCTAAAATTTTTTTTATTGTAAAATAATTTTACTCATATGATGAATTTAAATCAACTGAATAGAATTCTCTTGCTAAATAATTAATTGAAAGATATAGTTATATTGTCTTAATATGAAAAATAATTTATTTTATATTGATTAGATTTCTAATAATACTTCATCTTTTCTTTTGAATATTTTATCGCAATTATAATTTTTTCCACCCTAAATTTTATTTTCAAAGTGTAAAAAGATTGATTTGACATTTCACTTTTAGATCTTTATATTTATAGAATCATTAGTGCTATTAACTTTTATTTTTATTTCTTTTTCTTAAATATTTTTTCAGTTGTT
The DNA here is from genome assembly GCA_032618575.1 of Nicotiana noctiflora. NCBI lineage: Eukaryota > Viridiplantae > Streptophyta > Magnoliopsida > Solanales > Solanaceae > Nicotiana > Nicotiana noctiflora. The sequence continues at coordinate 39,171 of JASVEL010002316.1, read as the reverse complement.
GTTTAATAATTGGTATTTATTTTTAATATTACACGAAAAAATGATAAGAAAAAATATTATTTGGATAGGAAAATATTTTAAATATAATATACAAATTATATTGTGGGGATATTTTGTGACGATCCAAAAGGTCATCACTTGTTTTATTAATCATTTCGAGCTTCTGAGGTCTTGAAAACCTCATTTATAGTTGCCTTGATTTGCGTGCACAATTCGGGCACGAAGCTGGAAAAATTTTGTGTTAGAATATGTGAATTCTGTGGAAAATTTGAAGAATTTTGATATTAATATTGATATAGTTGACTTTGGTCAATATTTTTGGTAAACGGATCCGGACTCGAGCTCGGACGGTCCCGGAAGTTCCGTAGGAAAATATGGGACTCGGGCATGTGCCCGGAGTCAAATTCCGAGGCCTAGAGCCCGAGATATGAATTTTTTTGTTAAATTATTTTTTTGAAATTATTAAGGAAGATGGAAATGAAAATTGATTAAAAGAATATGGTATCGGGCTCGTATTTTGGTTCCGACGCCCAGTACAAGTCATATATATTGGTTAAGCGCTTCCTGTAAAGTTTGGTTGAAAACGGACGTCGTTTGACGTGTTTCGGACTTAAATTGGAAATTTTGGAAATTATGAAATTTGAAAGAATTCTTGAGTTTTAAGGCTCAATTCATTGATTTTGATGTTATTTTAGCGATTTGATCATGCGAGCAAGTTCGTATGATGTTTTTGAGTTAGTGTGCATATTTGGTTTGGAGCCCCGAGGGCTCGGGAGTGTTTCGGAGGTGGTTCGGGGTGTTTTTGGACTTGGAAAAAATTGCAGAAAATCTGCAGCAGATATTCCTTCTTCGCGTTCGCGTCCATCTGGTCGCGTTCATGAAGGCTTCTCCTTCCCCTTCTTCGCGTTCGTGTTCATATGATCGCGTTCGCGTACAACAACTTGGACCCCAGCCTTTTTCCTCTACGCGTTCGCGTGAAGGCTCCCGCGTTCGCGGAGCCTGGCCTGCCTCTTCTACGCGTTCGCGTAAGGCACCACGCGTTCGCGTAGGCCAAATTGTAAGCCCCCAGATTTTCTTCTACGCGTTCGCGACTGTGTCCACGCGAACGCGATGCCCATTTCTGTCCAACCCTTCGCGAACGCGACACTGTGCACGCGAACGCGAAGGGCAAATTTTCGCCCAGTGAATTAATACCCAAAACAGAACACTTACGGGATTTTATCCCATTTTCACAAAACCCTCTCTTCTCCACAGCTTCTTGGGCGATTCTTGAGCAATCCTTCTTCATACTTCTTGTGTAAGTGATTCTTAACTCTTTTTCTTTATTTTCCATCAATATTATTTGAATTCCTAAGTCTGAATAGGTGTAAATGGGTAGAAAAGTTGAGAATTTAGTATAGTAAGGGTTTTCAAAGAATTTGCGATCTAGACCTCGTTTTGGAGTCAAACTTAAGAACAAATTGTATATTTGAATTCATGGATGATTGGGTGAACTTAATTCGGTTCGAAACTTGAGTTTCGATTATGTGGGCCCGGGGCCAATTTTTACTATTCCGGGCAGAATGTTGTAAAAATCATATTTAGCAATATGAACTAGTTTGTTAAGTAGAATTGATGATATTAAATCAATTGTGTATATATACGATTGGATTGGAGCCAAATTCGAAAGGAAAAGGCATTGCTACGGATTGAATCATTCGTAAACTTTCGAGGTAAGTGTTTGTTTTATCCTAGCTTGAAGGAATAGAAATTTAGTTATGTATGAATTGTTGATTAAGAGTAATTGGTGTCACACCGGTAATGGAGATAAATTATTGAATTATTATCAATTATTGGATCAAAACCGGTAATTATAAATATTGTTGATGCAGAGATTATTGGTTAAATGCCGGTAATATATTTATTTATGAATTGGGATCGTGTGGCGCGCCGACCACTTATATGATAAGAAATGGGATCGTGTGGCACGCCGACCACAAAGTAATTTAAATCTTGGCATTGGCCATAGTTGCCGGTAGCCTATTGATATATTTGGGAGCGGGTGGTACGCCTACCACAAGGTATAATTTATTGATATATTTGGGAGCAGGTGGTACGCCTACCATAATGTATAATTTATTGATATAATTGGGAGCGGGTGTTACGCTTACCATAAGGTATAACTTATTGTTACATTTGGGAGCGGGTGGTACGCCCACCACAAGATATGAAATGAAAAATGAATTGAGACATGAAAGTAAGATTTATTATGTTGACCAGATTACTCCGGATATTGTGAGTTAGTGACTGTTATTTTAGAACAGATTCTTTCCTTATAAACGTTCGATAACGTTTTCTGCTGTTGTATATGTTTATGTGGGTGTCTGGTCCTAGCCTTGTAACTACTTCGTCGGGATAGGCCAGGCACTTACCGGCACATGGGGTCGGTTGTGCTGATACTACACTCTGCGCTCTTTTTGCACAGATACAATTTACGGACAGCAGCAGCGGCAGTAGCACGATTGTGGATTTTTCCGACTACCGAGACTACGAGGTAGCCTTGCAGGCGTCCGTAGGACCCGTTGTCTGTTCTATCTATGTATTTCATTCTGTTATCTCATATATTCGAGATAAACAGCTTATATTTCTTTCAGACGATTATGTGTATTATTCTTAGAAGTTCGTGAGTATTGTGACACCGGTCTTGGGTAGTGTATCATGTTTGGGTTTCTGTATCATATTTGATAAAATTGACTAAATCTTCCGCTAAGTTTAATTATTCCGCTGTAATTATATGTTTTTAATTTAAAGTCTTAAGAGGAGTTTGGTAACTAATGAAAAATGTACGTAATAGTTGGCTTGCCTAGCTTCCATTAGTAGGCGCCATCATGACTCCCGATGGTGGGAAATCCGGGTCGTGACAAGTTGGTATCAGAGCATTAGGTTGCATAGGTCTCACAACTCACGAACAACCTTAGTAGAGTCTGAGGGATCGGTACGGAGACGTCTGTATTTATCCTCCAGAGGCTACAGAGTTAGGAAAATTTTCCCTTTATTCTTTCCGGTCGTGCGACTTGATCTTTCAAATGTTAATTGAACTTCTACTCTGTTCTTCCGCAGATGGTAAGAACACGTGCATACTCATCTACTGACCAGCAGCCCGAGGTCCCAGCAGCTGCAGCTCCCGCTAGGGGTAGAGGGCGAGGTCGAGGTCGTCCTAGAGGCCAAGGTAGGGGCAGAGCTCAGCCCCGAACAACAGCACAAGTGGCAGAACCTCAGGCTCATATCGAGGAGGAGGTTCTAGTCCCAGCAGCTCTAGTAGGCCCAGCTCAGGTCCCATGATGAGTTATGTTTTCACCGGATCTTCGGGATGCTTTGGTCCGGATAGCAGGTTTTATGCACAATATCACCAGAGAAGGTTTATTACCAGTAGCACCAGCCACTTCTCAGGCTGGAGGAGGTAATCAGACTCCTGCTACGCGCACTCCAGAGCCAGTAATTCCCCAAGCTCAGGTTCCTGTGATTCAGCCAGTTGAAGCAGCTCAGCCTGTTATTGTGACACCGTCTAATGATGGTGCAGCTATGTCCGCTGACGTGTTATGGAGATTGGACGAGTTTACCAAGTTGTTCACTACCACATTCAGTGGCACTCCTTCAGAGGATCCACAGGATTTTCTATATAGTTGCCACGAGGTTCTCCGTACTATGGGCATTGTGGAGACTAATGGTGTGGACTTTGCTACTTTTCGATTATCCGGTTCTGCCAAGACTTGGTGGAGGGATTATTGTCTATCCAGGCCAGCGGGATCATCATCCTTGACTTGGGGGCAATTTGCAGAATTGTTCTTGGAAAAGTTCCTTCCAGCAACTCAGCGGGAGGCTCTGCGCAGGCAATTTGAGCGTCTTCATCAGGGTTCTATGTCTGTCACACAGTACGAGACTAGGTTTGTGGACCTGGCTCGTCATGCTATTATCATACTTCCCAGAGATCGGGAAAGGGTGAGAAGGTTTATTGATGGCTTGAATCAGGCCAATTCGACTACAGATGGCTTTGGGGGCAGGAACTGAAATCACTTTTCAGGAGGCGGCTAATGCAGCCCGCCGGATCGAGATGGCTCTGTCACAGGGAGCAAGACATGGATCGGATAAGAGATCTCGTAATTCGGGTAGATTCAGTGGTACCTCGTCTGGAGATAGAGATTTTTATGATAGAGGCCATCCTCCTAGGCCTTATCAGTCAGCTCTTCAGGTTTCTCATGATGTTTCAGGTGATCGTAATTCTCAGCCACGCTACTCTGATCAGCAGCCTATCAGTGCACCACCACTTCGCTATTTTCAGCAGCCGAGGGCTTGTTTTACGTGCGGTGATCTTGGGCACATTGCAAAGTATTGCCCTCGAGCTTCTGACAGATCTCAGCCGCAGGGTTCTCGTGCCATGATTCAGGCCCCAGTTCCCCCACAGCCTGCCCAGCCAGCTAGAGGCGGAGGTAGAGGACATAGAGGTGGAGGTAGAGGTCATAGAGGTGGAGCTCAGACCGATAGAGGTAGAGACCAGCCAGCAGCTGATCGTCCTAGAGATACAGCTCAGGGTGGTGGGGCACAGCCCCGATGTTATGCACTTCCCACTAGACCAGAGGCTGAGTCTTCTGATGCCATCATTACAGGTATTATTTTGGTTTGTGATAGAAATGCATCAGCATTATTTGACCCTGGGTCTACATATTCGTACGTGTCTTCCTATTTTGCACCGTACTTGATTCAGCCTAGTGATCCACTGAGTGTTGTTGTTCATGTGTCTACACCAGTAGGCGATTCTATTGTGGTTGATCAAGTTCATCGGTCATGTATTATAGTAATTGAGGGTCTCGAGACCCGTGCTGATTTATTGCTCCTAAATATGGTGGACTTTGATATTATATTAGGCATGGACTGGCTATCTCCATATCATGCTATTTTAGATTGCCATGCCAAGATCGTGACTTTAGCTCTGCCGAATTTGCCTCGTATAGAGTGGAAAGGAATTTCAGGCTATACTAGTCGCAATGTTATTTCTTACGTTAAGGCTCAGCGTATGGTTGGGAAAGGGATGCTTGGCTTATTTGGCCTATGTCCGTGATTCTAGTGCTGAGGTTCCTTCTATTGACTCTGTGCCCGTGGTTCGCGAATTTCCTGAAGTATTTCCTTTAGACTTGCCAGGTATGCTGCCCGATAGGGACATTGATTTTTGCATTGACTTGGCTCCAGGCACTCAGCCCATTTCCATTCCCCCATATCGTATGGCTCCGCCAGAGTTAAAAGAATTGAAGGAGCAGTTGCAGGATTTACTTGAAAAGGGTTTCATTAGACCCAGTGTTTCGCCGTGGGGTGCACCAGTATTATTTGTAAAGAAGAAAGATGGTTCGATGAGAATGTGCATTGACTATCGACAGTTAAACAAGGTGACTATCAAAAATAAATATCCACTTCCGCGAATTGATGATTTATTTGACCAGCTTCAAGGTGACAAGGTATTTTCAAAGATAGAATTGAGATCTGGCTATCATCAGCTGAAGATTAGGGCATCTGATGTCCCTAAGACAGCGTTCCGCACTCGGTATAGACATTATGAATTTCTGGTCATGTCTTTTGGCTTGACAAATGCTCCAGCAGCTTTTATGGAATTGATGAATCGGGTGTTCCGGCCTTATTTAGACTTATTTATAATAGTCTTCATTGATGACATATTAATATATTCCCGCAGTCAGGAGGAGCATGTGCAACATCTCAGTGTGGCCTTGCAGACTCTGAGAGAAAGCCAACTATATGCAAAATTTTCAAAGTGTGAATTTTGGCTAAGTTTAATTTCATTCCTGGGTCATATTGTGATGGCATCAGGTATTCAGGTTGATCCGAAAAGATTGAGGCAGTCAAGAACTGGCCTAGACCGACATCAGCCACAGATATTCGGAGTTTCTTGGGATTGGCGGGTTATTATCGCTGATTCGTAGAGGGATTTTCATCTATTGCAACCCCACTGACCAGATTGACCCAGAAACGTGTTCAATTTGAATGTTCCGATGAATGTGAGGCGAGCTTTCAAAAGCTCAAAACATCCTTGACCACAACACCGGTATTGGTTTTACCCACATGTATGGGACCTTATACTGTTTATTATGATGCTTCCCGTATTGGGCTTGGTGCAATGTTAATGCAGGATGGCAAGGTTATTGCCTATGCTTCGAGGCAGTTGAAGATTCATGAAAAGAACTATCCAATGCATGATCTAGAATTGGCGGCGATTATTCATGCATTGAAGATCTGGAGGCATTATTTGTATGGTGTAGCATGTGAAGTATACACCGATCATAAGAGTCTTCAGTATTTGTTTAAGCAGAAAGAGTTGAATTTGAGGCAAAGAAGGTGGCTAGAATTGCTAAAAGATTATGATGTCACCATTTTATATCATCCGGGAAAAGCAAACGTGGTGGCCGACGCTTTGAGTAGGAAGTCAGCCAGTATGGGCAGTCTTGCTTATATTCCAGTCAATCGGAGACCACTTGCTTTGGATGTTCAGTCCTTGGCTAACCGATTTGTGAGGTTGGATATTTCTGAGCCTAGTCGAGTACTAGCCTGCACGATCGCTCGCTCTTTATTATTGGAGCGTATCCACGATCAACAATATTATGATTCTTATTTATGTGACCTTAGAGATACGGTTCAACGAGGAGGTGCTAAACAGGTCACCTTAGATGCTGATGGGATCCTAAGGATGCAAGGGCGCATTTGTGTGCCAAATGCTGATGGGCTTAGAGAATTGAGTCTAGAAGAAGCTCACAGTTCGCGATATTCTATTCATCTAGGCGCAGCGAAAATGTATCGAGATTTGCATCAACATTATTGGTGGCGTAGAATGAAAAAGGATATTGTGGCATATGTGGCACGGTGCCTTAATTGTCAGCAGGTTAAGTATGAACATCAGAGACCTGGCGGTTTATTTCAGAGAATTGAACTTCCCGAATGGAAGTGGGAGCGAATCACGATGGATTTCGTTTCGGGACTTCCGAAGACTCGGAAGAAGTTTGATGTTGTTTGGGTGATTATTGATAGGCTGACCAAGTCAGCTCATTTTGTTCCTATTGCCACTACCTATTTATCCAAGATGTTAGCTGGGATTCATATCAGGGAGATCGTTCGCCTTCATGGCATGCCAATCTCTATTATTTCAGATCGAGGTGCATAGTTTACCTCACATTTCTGGAAGGCGGTTCAACGAGAGTTAGGCACGCAAGTTCAGCTAAGTACAGCCTTTCATCCCCAGACGGATGGTCAGTCCGAGAGGACTATTCAGATACTGGAAGATATGCTACGGGCGTGTGTTATTGATTTTGGAGGTTCGTGGGATCAATTCCTGCCGTTGGCAGAGTTTGCTTATAATAATAGTTATCAATCGAGCATCCGGATGGCTCCTTATGAAGCATTGTATGGTAGGCGGTGTCGTTCTCCGGTTGGATGGTTTGAACCGGGAGAAGCTCGGTTATTGGGTACGGATTTAGTTCAGGAGGCCTTAGATAAGGTCAAGATTATTCAAGAAAGGCTTCGCACAGCTCAGTCCAGGCAAAAGAGCTATGCAGATCGCAAGGTTAGAGATATAGCTTTCATGGTAGGGGAGCGAGTATTGCTCCGAGTATCGCCTATGAAGGGCGTGATGAGATTTGGAAAGAAGGGCAAACTTAGCCCTAGGTTTATTGGACCATTCGAGATTCTTGATCGTGTGGGAGAAGTGGTGTCACGACCTGGATTTTCCCCCAACATCGGGATCGTGATGGCGCCTACTCGTGGTAGCTAGGCAAGCCACTGTATTCATACTATCCCGTTTTTAACACAATTTTAATTAAATAAATGCGGAATAACAAAACACAAGGTGAAAATCACACTGAAATTCTCTACCCAAGACGTGGAGTCACCAACTCACAAACTACTATGGAATACTACACATAAAAGTCCGAAGGAAATATAACATAATTCTGTTTGTCTCGGAACAATGAGACTACAGCTATTAACATAAATAAAGAAAGAGACGCCGGGCCTGCGGACGTCTGCAAGCCTACCTCGGTCTCAAATATGATTAGCTCCCACGCAATCTACTTACTGCTGCTGCTGCTCCTGATCGTAACCTGGACCTGTGCAAAAACGCACAGAAGTGTAGCATCAGCACAACCGACCCCATGTTCTGGTAAGTGCCTGGCCTATCCCGGCGAAGTAGTGACAAGCCTAGGACCAGACACCCACATAAACCTGTGCAATTCAATATATATATATATGTACCACAAAATAACAAGAAATAATCAAGTATTAACACCATAAGAAATATCTTAAAGAATTCAACAATTAACCACAGTTAATAATTTCACAAGGAAAAACAAAGTGTAATGTAAACACAAGTAATATCAATTCAAGAAATAGCAAACAGTTGCACGGCATCACCCTTCGTGCTTTTACTCTCATCCTCACCAAATAAGCAAATAAAGTACACGGCATCACCCTTCGTGCTTTTACTCTCATTCTCACATCCATGGTACGACATGATCCTTCGTACATGGTTCAATAATAGGGCACGGCATGATCCTTCGTGCATAAATAAATAAATAAACATGGCACGGCATCACCCTTCGTGCATTATCACTCTTCCTTACCCAAATAACAATCAAATAAGTTCACAAGGAAAACAAGGTATAATGGAAACACAAGTAATATCAAGTCAAGAAATGGCAAACAATTGTACGGCATCACCCAAATAAAATATAATGGAAAAACAAGTAATATCAAGTCAAGGAATAGCAAACAATTGTACGGCATCACCCAAATAAAATATAATGGAAAAACGAGTAATATCAAGTCAAGGAATAGCAAACAATTGCACGGCATCACCCTTCGTGCTTTTACTCTCATCCTCACCAAATAAACAAATAAAGTACACGGCATCACCCTTCGTGCTTTTACTCTCATCCTCACATCCATAGTACGGCATGATCCTTCGTACATGGTTCAATAACGGGGCACGGGCATGATCCTTCGTGCATAATCAATAAATAAACATGGCACGGCATTAACCTTCGTGCATAAATAAATAAACATGGCACGACATCACCCTTCGTGCATTATCACTCTTCCTCACCCAAATAACAATCACAGTTAAGGGCAGAGAAAGAAACAGCAATTCATAAATCGTCCCATCAAGGGCAATCAATAATTATCTTCACAACAAGTCCCAACAAGGGAGAACAATAACAATTCACCCGTAATATATCTCAAAATATCATTTTCCAACGACTCACGGTCATACTAGACGCCAGTGTATGGATGCTCGTCACCACAGCCCATACACCGCACTCGATCACATAACACATAACACATAATCCTATTCCCTCAAGCTAGGATAGAACAAACACTTACCACGAATGCTTATGAACAATCCAATCCGTGGAAATGTCTTTTCTTTCAATTTGGCTCCAATCCAACCGTATTTATACACAATTGATTTAATATCATCAATTCTACTCAACAAACTAATTCTTAATACCAAATACCACTTTACAACATTCCGCCATGAATAGTAAATTTCAACCCCGGGCCCACATGGTCGGAATTCGGGGTTAGGACCAAAATCCGGTTACCCATCCCCCCACGAGTTCATGTATATAATTTGTTTCAAAATCGAACCTCAATTCGAGGTCCAATTCCCCAATTTATGAAAAACCCTATTTTCTAACAAAAACAAGAATTTTACCATGAAAACATTTGATTTCTAATGAAAAACATGTTTAATGATGTTAGGAATTGAAAGAATTAAGTAAAAAGTGACTTACAATCGATTTGATGAAGAAGAAATCCTTGAAGAATCGCAAATGGGTGTTTTGGTTTTGTAAAAATGTGAAGAAATGACTCAAATCCGTGTTTTTCAGGTCTCTGTGTTCGCATTTGCGAACATGGGTTCGCAATTGCGAACCCCGACCAATTTCTGGAGTTTGAAAAATAAGCTAAGGGTGGGAAGTTCGCATTTGCGAACATTTCCTCGCATTTGCGAAGCCAAGGCAAAACTAGGAAGTTCGCATTTGCGAACTATTGTTCGCAATTGCGAACACAGGCTAAATATGGGGAGGTTCGCATTTGCGAACTATTGTTCGCATTTGCGAACCCGGGCGGAATAGTGGCCAGTTCGCATTTGCGAACCATAGCTCGCATTTGCGAACACAGGCACAGAAGGGTCAAGTTCGCATTTGCGAACTATTGTTCGCATTTGCGAACACAGACACAATAGGGGGGGGAGTTCGCATTTGCGAACTATTGTTCGCATTTGCGAACTCTGCAGACCAGTTGCAGACAGCAACTTCTAACATGAAAAATTGATCTCGTGGCCTATCCAAAGTTCACCCGAGCCCTCGGGGCTCCAAACCAAATATGCACCTAACCTCAAAAACACATTATGAACTTGTTCGTGCGATCACATCGCCAATATCACCTCGTTTTCATCAAATCAAGCCTCAAATGCATGATTTTCATACCTTTAGTTTTCAAAACTTTCAAACTTGGGACTCAAGGTCCAAAACATCTCAAACGACATCCAAATGTCACCAAACTTTACAGAAATCACATATATAATATTTAAGACTTGTACGGGCGTCGGAACCAAAATACGAGCCTGATACCAAGGTCAATTAATTTATTTCCTTTAATAATTGCATCAAAAACAATTTCACATAAAAATTCATAACTTGGGCTCTAGGCCTCGGAATTCGACTCCGGACGCATGTCCAAGTCCCATATTTTCCTACGGACCTCTCGGGACCATCCAATCTCGGGTCCGGATCCGTTTACCAAAAATGTTGACCGAAGTCAACCATATCAATATTAATATCATTTTTATCCAAATTTCTCATAGAATTCATATTTTCTATCACAAAATCTTTCCGGCTACATGCTCGGATCGTGCACGTAAATCGAGGCAACATAGAATGAGGTTTTCAAGGCCTCGGAAGCTCGAAATTATTAATAAAATAAGTGATGACCCTTTGGGTCGTCACATCCTCCACCTCTAAAACAACCGTTCGTCCTCGAACGGACAAAAGAAAAGAGTACCTGAGTCGGGGAAAAAATGTGGATAACGACTCTGCATATCAGACTCGGACTCCCAGGTCGAGGCCTCAGGGGGCTGACCTCTCCACTGAACATAAATAGAGGGAAAACTCCTAGATCTCAACTGACGAACCTGCCGGTCTAGAATAGCCACCGGCTCCTCCTCGTAGGATAGATCATTGTCCAATTGGACAGTACTGAAGTCTAACACATGTGTGGGATCACCGTGGTATCTCCGAAGCATAGATACGTGAAAAACCGGATGCACGGCTGATAAGCTAGGCGGCAAAGCTAATCTGTAAGCCACCCCTCCCACTCTGTCTAGAATCTCAAATGGGCCAATATACCTAGGGCTGAGCTTGCCCTTCCTCCCAAACCTCATCACGCCCTTCATAGGCGACACTCGGAGCAATACTCGTTCACCAACCATGAAATCTACATCTCGAACCTTACGATCCGCATAAGTCTTTTGCCTAGGCTGAGCTGAACGCAATCTCTCCTGAATAGTCTTGACCTTATCTAAGGCCTCTTGAACTAAGTCCGTACCCAACAATCGAGCCTCTCCCGGTTCAAACCATCCAACCGGTGATCGACATCGCCTACTATACAACGCCTCATACGGAGCCATCCGGATGCTAGATTGGTAGGCTGTTATTGTAGGCGAACTTCGCTAATGGTAGAAACTGATCCTACGAGCCTCCGAAATCAATAACACGGGCTCGAAGCATGTCCTCGAGAATCCGAATAGTCCTCTCGGACCGGCCATCCGTCCGAGGATGAAATGTCGTACTCAACTGAACCCGAGTGCCTAACTCCCGCCGGACCGCTCTCCGGAACCGCGAGGTAAGCTGCGTACCCCGATCGGAGATAATAGATGCGGCACCCCATGGAGACGAACAATCTCCCTAATGTAAACCTCCGCTAACCTCTCCGACGAGTAGGAAACAGATACTGGAATAAAGTGTGCTGATTTGGTCAACCTATCAACAATGACCCAAATAGCATCAAATTTCCTCCGAGTCAAAGGAAGTCCCAGTAACGAAGTCCATAGTGATCCGCTCCCATTTCCACTCGGGAATTTCAATCCTCCGGAATACACCACCAGGTCTCCGGTGCTCATATTTCACCTGCTGACAATTTAGACACCGAGCGACATACGCAACGATATCTTTCTTCATTCTGCGCCACCAATAGTGCTGTCGCAAGTCCTGATACATCTTCGCGGCACCTGGGTGAATAGAATACCGCGAACTGTGGGCCTCTGCTAAGATCAACTCCCGAATCCCTTCGACATTGGGCACACAAACTCGACCTTGCAATTTCAATACGCCATCATCATCTAGGTTTACCTGTGTGGCACCTCCCCGCTGTACTGTATCTCTCAACTCACGCAAATGAGGATCATCAAATTGCCTCTCACGGATACGCTCTAATAAAGAAGAACGAGCGACCGTGCAGGCTAGCACCCTGCTAGGCTCAGAAATGTCTAATCTCACGAACCGGTTGGCTAAGGCCTGGACATCTAGAGCTAATGGTCTCCGATTGACCGGAATATATGCAAGACTACCCATGCTGGCATACTTTCTACTCAATGCATCGGCCACCACATTGGCCTTACCTGGGTGATATAATATAGTAACATCATAGTCTTTTAGCAACTCTAACCATCTCCGCTGTCGTAGATTCAACTCCTTCTGTTTGAACAAGTACCGTAGGCTTTTGTGATCAGTGTACACCTCACATGTCACCCCATATAGATAATGCCTCCAGATCTTTAAGGCATGAACCACTGCTGCTAATTCAAGATCATGAACTGGATAATTCCTCTCATGTATCTTTAACTGCCTCGAAGCATAAGCGATAACCTTACCATCCTGCATCAATACCGCTCCAAGCCCTGTACGAGATGCATCACAATAAACCGTATAAGGCCCTGTACCTGTAGGTAGTACCAACACTGGTGCGGTGGTCAAGGCTGTCTTGAGCTTCTGAAAGCTCGCCTCACACTCCTCTGACCACTGAAACTGGACACCCTTCTGGGTCAATCTGGTCATCGGGGCTGCAATAGAAGAAAACCCCTCTACAAAACGACGGTAGTAACTTGCTAATCCCAAGAAACTCCGGATCTCAGTCACTGAAGCTGGTCGAGGCCAATTCTGGACTGCCTCAATCTTCTTTGGGTCTACCTGAATACCTTCCACTGATACAATGTGACCCAGAAATGCTACCGAACTCGGCCAGAACTCACATTTAGAAAATTTGGCATATAGCTGGTTATCTTTCACAGTCTGAAGAACCACTCTGAGGTGCTGCTCGTGCTCTTCCTGGCTGCGGGAGTACACCAGGATGTCATCTATGAAAACTATCACGAACAGATCTAAGTAAGGCCCGAATACTCGATTCATCAACTCCATGAATGCTGCTGGGGCATTGGTCAACCCGAAGGACATGACCAAGAACTCATAATGCCCATATCTAGAGCGAAAGGCTCTGTCTTAGGAATGTCAGCCGCCCTGATCTTCAGCTGATGGTAGCCTGACCTCAAGTCTATCTTAGAGAATACTCTCGCTCCCTGGAGCTGGTCAAACAAATCATCAATCCTCGGCAGTGGATACTTATTTTTGATAGTCACCTTGTTTAACTGCCGGTAATCAATACACATCCGCATCGAGCCATCCTTCTTCTTTACAAATAATACAGGTGCTCCCCAGGGGGAAACACTGGGCCTGATAAAGCCCTTCTCCAGAAGGTCCTGCAACTGATCTTTCAACTCTTTTAGTTCCGGCGGGGCCATACGATAGGGTGGAATAGAGATGGGCTGAGTACCCGGTGCCAGATCAATACAGAAATCAATATCCCTGTCGGGTGGCATGCCCGGCAGGTCTGAAAGAAAAACCTCCGGAAACTCCCGTGCAATAGGGACCGACTCAATGGAAGGAACTTCTGCGCTGGAATCACGAACATAAGCCAGATAAGCTAGACACCCCTTCTCGACCATACGTCGAGCCTTAACATAGGAAATAACGGTGCGAACGGAGTGGCTTGAGGTACCCTTCCACTCTAATCGGGGTGATTCTGGCAAGGCTAAGGTGACAGTCTTAGCATGACAATCAAGAATAGCATGGTATGGGGACAACCAGTCCATCCCCAATATGACATCAAAATCTACCATATCCAAAAGCAACAGATCAACACGGGTCTCAAGACCCCCAAATATAACTACGCACGAACGATGCACCCGATCGACTACAATGGAGTCACCCACTGGTGTAGCCACATAAACTGGAATATTCAGAGCATAGCTGGGCACAGCCAAATACGGTGCGAAGTAGGAAGACACATAGGAGTATGTAGATCCAGGGTCAAATAATACTGAAGCACCTCTGCCACACACAAGAATAGTACCTGTAATCACGGCATCTGATGCCTCTGCCTCTGGCCTGGCTGGTAAAGCATAGAATCGGGGATCTGCACCTCCCCTCTAAGCTGCGTCTCTAGGACGACCATCAACTGGCTGACCTCTACCTCTGGCCGGACGGTCTCTGCCTCTACGGTCTCGACCTCCACCTCTAAAATCTCTACCCCCGCCTCTGGCTGGCTGGGCAGGCTGAGGGTCAGCTGGGGCCTGAATCATAGGACGAGGACCTCGCTGCTGAGAGTTGCCCGCTGCTATAGGGCAATTCCTGATAAAATGACTTGGGTCACCACAACCGTAGCAACTCTTAGACTGATAGGGCTGCTGGCCCTGACGACCTGAATGGCCTCCACGAACACTCTGAAGAGGCTGAGCATTAATAGGAGACTGGTCTGAATAATGCCCCGAGAACCACGATCACCTGATCCACCCTGTGAGGCCTGAAGGGCGGAATGAAAAGGCCTGGAGGACTGGCCTCTATCAAAGGATTCTCTGCTACCAGAGGAAGAACCACCAAATCTGCCTGAATGACGAGGCCTCTTATCTGAAGAATAACCGCCTCCCCTAGCAAGAGCCATCTCAACTCTGCGTCCTGCATTGGCTGCCTCCTGAAATGATATGTCACTCCCCACGCCCATAGCCATCCGGAGTCTAATCGGCTGATTAAGCCCATCTATCAATCCGCGAACCCTCTCCCGCTCCGTGGGAAGTATCACCACACCGCATGACGAGCCAAGTCAATAAATCTCGTCTCATACGGTGTAACCGTCTGAGTGCCACGATGGAGGCGCTCAAACCGCCTCCAAGTAAATCCCGCCGAGTAGCAGGGAGAAACTTCGCATAAATAGTTCCGCAAGCCGGTCCCATGATAGAGCCGGGGACCCTGCTGGGTCGAGTCGAGCAATAATCTCTCCACCAAGTCTCGGCGGATCTTGCAAGTCTGAAAGTACGGAAATCAACTCCGTTCGTCTCCACGATCCCCATAGTCTTGAGAATCTCATGACAACCGAATAAAAAGTCCTGAGGATCCTCTGATGCGGCTCCACTAAATGTAGTGGTAAATAGCTTGGAGAACCGATCAAGCCTCCATAACAAATCGAAGTCATGGCCGCTCCATCGCCGGCGTGAGCTGTGGTACCCGACCGAGTGGCCACAGCTGGCTGAAGCCGGTGCCTGAGGCCGAGGAGCTACCGGCTCCGGAGTATGAGCGATAGGAGTCCGGGCCCTCCTCCGGCTGAGAAGTGGCTGGGGCAACCGATAATAAACCCGCTCCGGCAATGCTATCCATAAATCCCGCTATTCCGACCAAAGCATCCGGAGATCCGGGGTAATCAAAGCCTCTCCGGGGACCTGAGCTGGCCCGCTGGAGCTGCTGGAACCGGAACCTCCTCTTCAATCTCAATATGAGGCTCCACCTCCGGGGTAGCTGCCTGAGGGGCTGAGCTCTACCCCTACTACGGCCTCTAATACGACCTTGGCCCCTGCCCCTCACGGGAGGCTGTCTGGGGCTCAGGCTGCTGGTCACCGGACGAAGAAGTGCGTGTCCTTACCATCCGCGAAAGGACAGAATAGAAATTCAATCAGTAATTGAGGATCAAGTCGCACGACAAGAAAGAACAAATGAGAGACTTTTTCCTAACTCAATAGACTGTGGAGGACAAGTACAGACGTCTCCGTACCTACCTCTCAAACTCTACTAAGCTTGTTCGTGAGTGGCGAGACCTATGTAACCTAGAGCTTTGATACCAACTTGTCACGACCCGGATTTTCCCCCAACATCGGGATCGTGATGGCGCCTACTCGTGGTAGCTAGGCAAGCCACTGTTATTCATACTATCCTGTTTTTAACACAATTTTAATTAAATAAATGCGGAATAACAAAACACAAGGTGAAAATCACACTGAAATTCTCTACCCAAGACGTGGAGTCACCAACTCACAAACTACTATGGAATACTACACATAAAAGTCTGAAGGAAATATAACATAATTCTGTTTGTCTCGGAACAATGAGACTACAGCTATTAACATAAATAAAGAAAGAGACGCCGGGCCTGCGGACGTCTGCAAGCTACCTCGGTCTCAAATATGATCAACTCCCACGCAATCGATTTACTGCTGCTGCTCCTGATCGTAACCTGGACCTGTGCAAAAACGCACGAAGTGTAGTATCAGCACAACCGACCCCATGTGCTGGTAAGTGCCTGGCCTATCCCGGCGAAGTAGTGACAAGCCTAGGACCAGACACCCACGTAAACCTGTGCAATTCAATATATATATATATGTACCACAAAATAACAAGAAATAATCAAGTATTAACACCATAAGAAATATCTTAAAGAATTCAACAATTAACCACAGTTAATAATTTCACAATGGAAAAACAAAGTGTAATGTAAACACAAGTAATATCAATTCAAGAAATAGCAAACAGTTGCACGGCATCACCCTTCGTGCTTTTACTCTCATCCTCACCAAATAAGCAAATAAAGTACACGGCATCACCCTTCGTGCTTTTACTCTCATTCTCACATCCATGGTACGGCATGATCCTTCGTACATGGTTCAATAATAGGGCACGGCATGATCCTTCGTGCATAAATAAATAAATAAACATGGCACGACATCACCCTTCGTGCATTATCACTCTTCCTTACCCAAATAACAATCAAATAAGTTCACAAGGAAAACAAGGTATAATGGAAACACAAGTAATATCAAGTCAAGAAATGGCAAACAATTGTACGGCATCACCCAAATAAAATATAATGGAAAAACAAGTAATATCAAGTCAAGGAATAGCAAACAATTGTACGGCATCACCCAAATAAAATATAATGGAAAAACAAGTAATATCAAGTCAAGGAATAGCAAACAATTGCACGGCATCACCCTTCGTGCTTTTACTCTCATCCTCACCAAATAAACAAATAAAGTACACGGCATCACCCTTCGTGCTTTTACTCTCATCCTCACATCCATAGTACGGCATGATCCTTCGTACATGGTTCAATAACGGGGCACGGCATGATCCTTCGTGCATAATCAATAAATAAACATGGCACGGCATTAACCTTCGTGCATAAATAAATAAACATGGCATGGCATCACCCTTCGTGCATTATCACTCTTCCTCACCCAAATAACAATCACAGTTAAGGGCAGAGAAAGAAACAACAATTCATAAATCGTCCCATCAAGGGCAATCAATAATTATCTTCACAACAAGTCCCAACAAGGGAGAACAATAACAATTCACCTGTAATATATCTCAAAATATCATTTTCCAACGACTCACGGTCATACTAGACGCCGGTGTATGGATGCTCGTCACCACAACCCATACACCGCACTCGATCACATAACACATAACACATAATCCTATTCCCTCAAGCTAGGATAGAACAAACACTTACCTCGAATGCTTATGAACAATCCAATCCGTGGAAATGTCTTTTCTTTCAATTTGGCTCCAATCCAACCGTATCTATACACAATTGATTTAATATCATCAATTCTACTCAACAAACTAATTCTTAATACCAAATACCACTTTTACAACATTCTGCCATGAATAGTAAATTTCAAACCCGGGCCCACATGGTCGGAATTCGGGGTTAGGACCAAAATCCGGTTACCCATCCCCCACGAGTTCATGTATATAATTTGTTTCAAAATCGGACCTCAATTCGAGGTCCAATTCCCTAATTTATGAAAAACCCTATTTTCTAACAAAAACAAGAATTTTACCATGAAAACATTTGATTTCTAATGAAAAACATGTTTAATGATGTTAGGAATTGAAAGAATTAAGTAAAAAGTGACTTACAATCGATTTGATGAAGAAGAAATCCTTGAAGAATCGCAAATGGGTGTTTTGGTTTTGTAAAAATGTGAAGAAATGATTGAAATCCGTGTTTTTCAGGTCTCTGTGTTCGCATTTGCGAACATGGGTTCGCAATTGCGAACCCCAACCAATTTCTGGAGTTTGAAAAATAAGCTAAGGGTGGGAAGTTCGCATTTGCGAACATTTCCTCGCATTTGCGAAGCCAAGGCAAAACTAGGAAGTTCGCATTTGCGAACTATTGTTCGCAATTGCGAACACAGGCTAAATATGGGGAGGTTCGCATTTGCGAACTATTGTTCGCATTTGCGAACCCAGGCGGAATAGTGGCCAGTTCGCATTTGCGAACTATAGCTCGCATTTGCGAACACAAGCACAGAAGGGTCAAGTTCGCATTTGCGAACTATTGTTCGCATTTGCGAACACAGACACAATAGGGGGGGAGTTCGCATTTGCGAACTATTGTTCGCATTTGCGAACTCTGCAGAATAGTGGGGAGTTCGCATTTGCGAACTATTGTTCGCATTTGCGAACTCTGCAGATCAGTTGCAGACAGCAACTTCTAACATGAAAAATTGATCTCGTGGCCTATCCAAAGTTCACCCGAGCCCTCGGGGCTCCAAACCAAATATGCACCTAACCTCAAAAACACATTATGAACTTGTTCGTGCGATCACATCGCCAATATCACCTCGTTTTCATCAAATCAAGCCTCAAATGCATGATTTTCATACCTTTAGTTTTCAAAACTTTCAAACTTGGGACTCAAGGTCCAAAACATCTCAAACGACATCCAAATGTCACCAAACTTTACGGAAATCACATATATAATATTTAAGACTTGTACCGGGCGTCGGAACCAAAATACGAGCCCGATACCAAGGTCAATTAATTTATTTCCTTTAATAATTACATCAAAAACAATTTCACATAAAAATTCATAACTTGGGCTCTAGGCCTCAGAATTCGACTCCGGACGCATGTCCAAGTCCCATATTTTCCTACGGACCTCTCGGGACCATCCAATCTCGGATCCGGATCCGTTTACCAAAAATGTTGACCGAAGTCAACCATATCAATATTAATATCATTTTTATCCAAATTTCTCATAGAATTCATATTTTCTATCACAAAATCTTTTCGGCTACATGCTCGGATCGTGCACGTAAATCGAGACAATATAGAATGAGGTTTTCAAGGCCTCAGAAGCTCGAAATTATTAATAAAATAAGTGATGACCCTTTGGGTCGTCACAAGTGGCATATAAACTTGCCTTGCCACCTAGCTTATCAGCTGTACATCCAAGTGTTTCATGTGTCCATGCTTCGAAAATATCATGGCGATCCGTCGCACGTGTTAGATTTCAGCACTGTCCAATTGGACAAAGATCTGTCCTATGAGGAGGAGCCGGTAGCTATCCTAGATCGGCAGGTTCGACAATTGAGGTCGAAGAGTTTTCCTTCTGTGCGAGTTAAGTGGAAGGGTCAGCTTCCTGAGGCATCGACCTAGGAGTCCGAGTCTGACATGTGGAGCCGATATCCTCATCTATTCCTTGACTCAGATACTTCTTTCTTTTGTCCGTTCGAGGACGAACGATTGTTTTAGAGGTGGAGAATGTGACGGCCCAAAAGGTTATCACTTGTTTTATTAATCATTTCGAGCTTCTGAGGTCTTGAAAACCTCATTTATAGTTGCCTCGATTTGCGTGCACAGTTCGGGCGCGAAGCTGGAAAATTTTTATGTTGAAATATGTGAAATATGTGAAAAATTTGAAGAATTTTGATATTAATTATTGATATGGTTGACTTTGGTCAACATTTTTGGTAAACGGACCCGGATCCGTGATTTGACGGTCTCAGAAAATCCGTAGAAAAATATGGAACTTGGGCATATGCCCGAAATTGAAATCCGAGGTCTAGAACCCCGGTAAAAGAATTTTTCTGTTAAATTGTTTTCTGAAAATGTATAAGGAAAATGAAACTGAATTTTGATTAAAAAGTACTGGTATCGGGCTCATATTTTGGTTCCGATGCCCGGTACAGGTCATATATGTTGGTTAAGCGCTTCCTGTAAAGTTTGGTTGAAAACGGACGTCGTTTGACATGTTTCGGCCTTAAATTGGAAATTTTGGAAATTATGAAATTTGAAAGAATTCTTGAGTTTTAAGGATCAATTCATTTATTTTGATGTTATTTTAGCGATTTGATCGCGCGAGCAAGTTCGTATGATGTTTTTGAGTTAGTGTGCATATTTGGTTTGGAGCCCCGAGGGCTCGGGAGTGTTTCGAAGGTGGTTCGGGATGTTTTTGGACTTGGAAAAATTGCAGAAAATCTGCAGCAGATATTCCTTCTTCGCGTTCGCGTCCATCCGGTCGCGTTCGCGAAGGCTTCTCCTTCCCCTTCTTCACGTTCGCGTCCATCGGATCGCGTTCGCGTAAAACAACTTGGACCCCAGCCTTTTTCCTCTACGCGTTCGTGTGAAGGCTCCCGCGTTCGCGGAACCTGGCCTGCCTCTTCTACGCGTTCGCGTAAGGCACCACGCGTTCGCGTAGGCCAAATTTTAAGCCCCCAGATTTTCTTCTACGCGTTCGCGACTGTGTCCACGTGAACGCGATGCCCATTTCTGTCCAACCCTTCGCGAATGCGACACTGTGCACGCGTTTGCCCAGTGAATTAATACCCAAAACATAACACTTACGGGATTTTATCCCATTTTCACAAAACCCTCTCTTCTCCACAGCTTCTTCGGCGATTCTTGAGCAATCCTTCTTCATACTTCTTGGATAAGTGATTCTTAACTCTTTTTCTTCATTTTCCATCAATATTATTTAAATTCTTAAGCCTAAATAGGTGTAAATGGGTAGAAAAATTGAGAATTTAGTATAGTAAGGGTTTTCAAAGAATTTGTGATCTAGACCTCGTTTTGGAATCGAACTTTAGAACAAATTGTATATTTGAACTCATGGATGATTGGGTGAACTTATTTCGGTTCGAAACTTGAGTTTCGATTATGTGGGCCCGGGGTCGATTTTTACTATTCCGGGCAGAATGTTGTAAAAATCATATTTAGTAATATGAACTAGTTTGTTAAGTAGAATTGATGATATTAAATCAATTGTGTATAGATACGATTGGATTGGAGCCAAATTCGAAAGGAAAAGGCATTGCTACGGATTGAATCGTTCGTAAACTTTCGAGGTAAGTGTTTGTTCTATCCTAGCTTGAAGGAATAGGAATTTAGTTATGTATGAATTGTTGATTAAGAGTTATTGGTGTCACACTGGTAATGGAGATAAATTGTTGAATTATTATTAATTATTGGTTCAAAACCGGTAATTATAAATATTGTTGATGTAGAGATTATTGGTTTCCCCACTTTGTGGGAACATACTGGGTAGTTGTTGTTGTTGTTGTTGTTGTAGAGATTATTGGTTAAATGCCGGTAATATATATATATTTATGAATTGGGATCGTGTGGCGCGCCGACCACTTATATGATAAGAAATGGGATCGTGTGGCACGCCGACCACAAAGTGATTTAAATCTTGGCATTGGCCATAGTTGCCGGTAGCCTATTGATATATTTGGGAGCGGGTGGTACGCCTACCACAAGGTATAATTTATTGATATATTTGGGAGCGGGTGGTACGCCTACCACAAGGTATAATTTATTGATATAATTGGGAGCGGGTGGTACGCCTACCACAAGATATAACTTATTGTTACATTTGGGAGCGGGTGGTACGCCTACCACAAGATATGAAATGAAAAATGAATTGAGACATGAAAGTAAGATTTATTATGTTGACTAGATTGCTCTGGATATTATGAGTTATTGACTGTTATTTCAGAGCAGAGTCTTTCCTTATAAATGTTTGTACACGTATATATATTTCAACTATACAGGTTTATGTGGGTGACTGGCCTTAGTCTCATCACTATTTCGCTGGGATAGGCCAGGCACTTACCAGCACATGGGGTCGGTTGTGCTGATACTACATTCTGCGCTCTTTTTGCGCAGATACAGGTTACGGACAGCAGCAGCGGCAGTAGCACGATTGTGGATATTCCGACTACTGAGACTACGAGGTAGCCTTGCAGGCGTCCGCAGGACCCGTTGTCTCTTCTATCTATGTATTTCATTATGTTATCTCATGTATTCGAGATAAACAGCTTATATTTCTTTCAAACAATTGTGTGTATTATTCTTAGAAATTCGTGAGTATTGTGACACCAGTCTTGGGTAATGTATCATGTTTGGGTTTCTGTATCATATTTGATAAAATTGACTAAATCTTCCGCTAAGTTTAATTATTCCGCTGTAATTATATGTTTTTAATTTAAAGTCTTAAGAGGAGTTTGGTAACTAATGAAAAATGTAAGTAATAGTTGGCTTGCCTAGCTTCCATTAGTAGGCGCCATCATGACTCCCGATGGTGGGAAATCCGGGTCGTGACATATTTTTCCCTCAATTTAACGTTTTATGCAATCAATTAAACATTACTTTTATCTTTTTTTTTGGTATTGGACACTATGGAGTGTGAATGTATTGCTAATATGGAGGATTTTTATGAAATTAATTTTATTAAACCTTCCAACATATTTTTAATAAGAATGTAATAGACAAAATTTTACTAATTTTAAAATCTTAGATGTTAAAAAAATTAACATAGAAGACATTGTAGTTCAAAAAATAGGTTATTATAGTTATATCCTTTCCATATGAGTTCTTCTATTTAATATTTTATGTGTGTGTTGTTTGGGGGGGGGGGGGGGGGGAGGAATCAAATTAGAGCACTTTTCTTTGACGTTTTATTTGTTTTCATATTTTAAATGCTTAAGAAATAAACTAATGCATATACATCAATTTAATTTTTGCGTACCGATAATTTTTGTATTTTAACTATATTTGTGAAGTCCGAAATTATAGAGTATTGTTTCATTGAAATATTAGTCGTGAAACTACTAACATATTTTAATTGTGACAGCTTAATGCTTATAGGTTAGGTGATATCATGGGATTCATTATGCATAAAGGATTCCTCACGTGTGTCCTAAAATTAATAGGATTACAAGGTTAATCTCCAGAATTTCGATTATATTTTTTTTATTATAAGTTATAATGCTTAATATTATAATGTTATTTTTGTAAACCGACATTGTATTTATGATTTTATAATGATATAGATAGATAATTGTGCTCCTGAACTTGCTTGATTGTCTACGTTTTTACGAGATAGTTATATTGTAATTTTTGTTAAGTAAATTTGTATTTCCTACATCAACTAAATAGTTTGGCTAATCATATTATAGGTATTGTGTTTTCTAGTTTTATTTGCACCAAGATAATAAAATTAGTCAATTTTGTAATAGGAAAAGTTCAATTTAAACACGATACGACAAAATAAAACTGACTGAATCGAACTGAAAATTGACCAAATCGAATTAGCAAAAAACGAAGAAACCGAACTAATTTTAGTTCGGTTATTGGTGCACCAAATAGAAATCCAAAAATCGAACAAATCAAACCGAATTTCTTGAAAATCGAACGAACAAACCGACACCCATCCTTAATTTGGATAATATATAATTGAACTTGAGAAAATAAAATGTTATAGAAGTTAAAGTTGAAAATATTATATTTGGAAGTTGAATTATAGTTGAAAATAAATTTTATCTTGAAGAAAAGTTGTAATTATGTGAACGAAAATCTTTACCAATATTTCAAATATGAAGCTCAATTATTTAGAAAATCATAATTATACCATTAATTCCAAATAATGAACTTAAATACTACATTTGACATTATTTTACTACACACGAAATTCAACAAAGAACAGAAATTTTTAAAATTTGTGATATTAAACATATCATATAAAAAGTATTTGCAAATAATGAAATGGGAGTGTAGTACTATTATTTACGGCAAAATAGTGAAATCGTAGTAAAAAGTTGGGGACACTAATGCCATATATCCAAAAGCAACATCGACAAAAATAGTTTGTGACCATCAGATCTTTACGCTTTGTCATTATTATTTTGTTATTTTCTTGCCAATTAGATCTTTACGCTGCGATCTCTACTTCTCGGCTCTACCAGTCGGACCTCCGCCGGGACGATTTTCCTTTGACGGCGTCACACAAACCGGCCACCGGAAAACAGCCATTATCTTATAGATTTGGGACAAACAGACAGTATTGGCAGTTGAGGAAAAGAGAAATAAATCAGGGCAAATTTGCTAAGGTGGAGAAGGCAAACGAGAGAAGGAGGATTTGGAAGAGGAAAAGGAGGAGATGAAGGGTGGAATAGGAGGTTCTCTTACGGCTAAGAGGCGATGGAAAGGTTTCGTAATTGCGGTTTTGGGCCTCGTTTTGCTTTCATTGCTCGTGCCTCTCGTCTTTCTGCTTGGCCTCCATAACGGTTTCCACTCTTCTGGTAATGCCGAAAGCTTTTGCTCATTGTAAATTGGATCTTTCATTGTGTTGTTTTACTACCTGTTCTTCATTAATCCAAATGTATAGTGCAATTAGGCCATCCCCATTCTTTGGCCAAATTCTAACAATAGCTTTTTTCAGTAATTTTCATTTCGCTTCTTCACGCCCCTGCTGAAAAGAGAATGCCAATATATAAAGAGAAAAGAAGAAGAGAGATAACAAAAGAGTAACAGACCGAGGCGGATCTAAGATTTGAAGTTTATGGATTCCTACCACGATCACAAGTTAATATTCAATAATGAGTGGGTTCAGAGTCAAATATTTATAGATATTTACCGAGTTTCTTAATAAATATACAGTGTCTAGGAAAAAGCTAATGAGTTCACATGAACACATAGGTTACAAACTAGATTCCGGTGACAACCATGACTTTTATCATGTCATTGGCCATATATATGCCCTTCTTAAGATAAAGATGAGGAAGACATATCTTAATGCAGCTTTTCAGTTCTAGCCATTTTGAAGAAGGATTTGCTCTAACTTGATCTGACATTTACTTTTTGCAGGATTTTCAGCAGCACAACAAAGTTCATCCGCAGTAAGTACCTGCAGCATTTTAATGATATTGCCATTTAATAACTACTCATTGATTTTTTAAACTTTTTGGGGAACTCCTGATGGAATCAGAGTGGAGTTAGAGTCTACAGTCGACATAGTACTGCTAAGAATGGGAGTCAGTCAGAGGTAATTTCTTCTCCATAAGCAATTTGACAAGCTGTCCTTTATCATTGGCCACTTTGAAAATTTTAGCGAGTAGAAGAAGTGGAAGTATCTTAATTTTCGATGCTAGATCTGTACTAGGCAACATATTTCTGTTCATCATTGCATTCTTGTTTTAAACACAGAAAGATGTGATCATGATATATCTTACAGTTTTTGGTATCTTGTTGCAGGGTGATGAATCAAGACACATGGATGACCTAATGAGAAGACTGGAACCAACCTTTTCCAAGGTTTTCTTAAATTATTTTTTTTGTTGCTTCTTAAAAAGTTAGTTTTGCGATTTAAATGGACTGTTACTGAGTAGGTGAATAGCTATAATGGGTGCTTTACCTTAAAAGTGGACTTGAGTAAAGCTTACTAGCCGGTCTTTTCTCGAAAGTTTTCCAGTCTTTTGGTTTTACCTGTGAATAGCTTCGCATAAGTTATGATGTGTGTTATCACAAAAATGTTTTCTCCGAGAGAAAAGTTCATGCTTGAGGGATGCACCTAAGTGCTACTAAAAATAGGTAGTAATCTAATTCAAAAGCATGGAGCTTTTCATGAATAGATAATTGTACGCTACCAAAAACAACAACAATATACCCAGTAAAATCCCACTAGTGGGGTCTGGGGAGAGTAGAGTGTACGCAGACCTTACCCTTACCCCGAAAAGGGTAAAGAGGCAGTCTCGAGGAGACTCTCGGCTCAACAGGAGAGGCAATAATATTAGAAAAGAAACAAGAGAAAAAACATGTAACAACAAAAGATACTAGAAAGAAAATAACCACTCCTTGCCGAGGGCATATGCACCCCCGGGATTAGTCGGGTCTCGAAGAGACTCGGACACCCGGTGCAAAATAAAAAAAAAAAAATACTAGAAAGAAAATAACCACAACAAATAAGTAAAAGGACAATAACACAAAACTATGCAAAACAACAATGTGAATACAACAAAGACCGCTAACAAACCTAAACAAAACTCTATCAGACTACCCAATACAAAGAGGGAAGAACTCCCGACTACCCCCTAGTCTACCACCCTAATATTCGACCTCCACATGTTCCTATCAAGAGTTATGTCCTCGAAAATTTGAAGTCGCACCATGTCCTGCCTGATCACCTCGCCCCAATACTTCTTAGGCCGCCCTCTACCTCTTCTCGTACCTGTCAAAGTCAACTGCTCACACCTCCTAACGGGTTCATCTAGGCTTATCCTCCGTACGTGACCGAACCATCTAAGCCGTACTTTCGCATCTTGTGGTCCATGGAAGCCACGCCCACCCTCTCCCGAATATCTTCATTCCGAAACTTATCCAGCCTAGTATGCCAACACATCCATCTTAACATCTTCTTTTCTGCTCTTTTCATCTTCTCGATATGTGAATTCTTGACTGGCCAACACTCAACTCCATACAACATGGCCGGTCTAACCGCCGCTTTATAAAACTTACCTTTGAGTTTCGGTGGTACATTCTTGTCACACATGACTCCAAACACTAACCTTCATTTCATCCACTCCACTCCAATGCGGTGTGTAACATCCCATCGATCTCCCAATCTCCTCGGATAATTGACCCTAAGCACTTAAAAACTTTCTCTCTTGAGGATGACCTGTGAGTAATCTCCCCGGATAATTGACCCTAAGCACTTAAAAACTTTCTCTCTTGAGGATGACCTGTGAGTCAAGCTTGACTTCAACATCCGCTTCCCCCTTTATGTCGCTATCATTGCTGTTATCAGCAGTTGGTCATGTGTGTCTTCTAACTCTATCTTTTGGTGTAGATATTTGTTCTTGTTTGTCTCCCATTTTGCTTTCTTCTTCTACATCGTCTTACGTCTTCACTTAGAAGCTCTAAAATTCTAATTTAACCGTGCTATCAAATAGGGAAGGAAAAAGAAAGTGAAGTTTTGTGCTTTATCAAATGAAAAAGAGAGAGGACGAAAAAGAACCTTTATGTTGAAAAATGTTTATTATGAAGAAGCTTGAGACATATAGACTGCTGTAGTTGTTCAATGTAAAAACTGCCGTTGCTTGTCTCAGTAATTTCAGCTTTCTATCATTTATGGTTATAATCTTGGAACAAATTGCATCTTATAGTTAAATGGGTATGCAAAACTTGCTCGAAGGACCTCTTAAGTTTCCATGTTCACTTTGTTTATAAGTTATTTGATTCATTTTTCTTCAATATCTTTTCAGGATATTAGGGAAAATTTTGTTGGGGAAGCGGAGAACAAGACTGCTGGTAGGACATATCCAACTTAATTATCTTAAGAGGAATATATATTTCACTCTATAATGTGCGATTATGTCTATGCATGATGCATACACAAATAAGTAATTTTTTTTTGACAATGGTAACAATATACAAAGAAGTATTCTTTTTATGGGTATAGACAAATTTTCAATGAATGTGCACATTCATGTAGAGATTGGTGTTTAGCCTTTTCTTTGAATGTGATCTTGCTTCTTTCCTTCTTAGTAGATCGAGCTTATGTAACCTCTAGCTCTAGATATATTTTGATTTTTAAGCTATTGATCTTTGCAATATTATTCTTTCAGGCTCTCCTTTGTTGGATGGGTTGCCCAAAGAACGGTCAAGAGCAAATGTATGTGGTTCCACAACCTTATGTTTTTACATGTTCTCATAAAAATGAGTCTTTACATGTTGGTATTCTAATTCTTTTGTCTCCTGATACAATAAATAGTATTAACCTTACGTGTAGCAGAGCACAGGTGCTGCTGCTATGCATGCTGCCACTGAAAATATCAAAGGCATTGGCGGCTCTCCTATGTTGGATGGGTTGCCCAAAAACGTATGTGGTTCCACAACCTTGTGTTTTTACATGTTCTCATCATAAAAATGAGTCTTTACATATTGGTATTCTAATTCTTTTGTCTCCTTCTGATACGATAGTAAGTATTAACCTTATCTGTAGCAGAGCACAAGTGTTGCTGCTACGCATGCTGCCACTGAGAATATCAAAGGCATTGATGAGGGTGAGAAATTATGTGAGCTAAAATTTGGGAGCTATTGTTTATGGCGTCGCCATCATAAGGAAAAAGTGAATGATTTCATTGTGAGAAAGATGAAAGACTTGTTATATGTGGCCCGGGCTTATTATCCTAGCATTGCGAAGCTTCCTGCTCTTGACAAGCTGTCGCAGGAAATGAAGCAAAACATTCAAGAGTTTGAGCGGGTGCTCAGTGTAACTACGATAGACAAAGATCTTCCCCCTCTGTATGTGAAATATTTTCCTTGCTACTATGCAACAAAAAATGTTTTAGCTTTTCTCTTTTCTTAATCATCAAGTTATGTCAAAATATTTGATCTTATCTTTTTGTGATTAAGAATGAGAAGGTGTAGCTTGCTTTTTATATGTTTGGAGAACGATCTCGACTTTGTGGTTGGTTAATACTGTCTGAATCTTACTCCTTCATGAAACTTAGATGTGGCCCCTGCTCAACTCAGATAATCAGGAGCAAACTGTTTGATACTAGTTGCAGAGTTCACATTCCTCTATTAACTACTCAGGCTTGATTGGCTCCTTTCCCTTCTCCTCCTATTTTTCTCCCTGTCTCTCTCTTTTCTCTTAGCGCTGGTGATTGAAAAATATTATTGGGATTTGGGAATTTGGTCAACTGTCTTGTCAAATAAGAAGTCCTAGCAAATTAAAACTTTTTAAATAACATCCACCCTCTTCCTGAAATCTGATAATGGTAACAGAAGAAGCTTCCAATCATTGACCTGTTGCTATTCCTCTTTGAATCAAATTACTTTTAACCTGGTTTAGCTCAACTCCGCAAGTTGAGCTTAGTCTCTAATCTCCCTTTTAGTCTAATTACTTTTTTGCTGCATTTGTTTGTTCGCTTTTGTCAGGCTTAAAAATATCTCAACTACGTGTTTCTTGTCTTCCACTTATTCTTTTGCTTGTAGGTAGAAGGAATCCTTAAAGTCATCTTTTGAGTTTATTCTATAAATAAATTTTATGAAATGTTTACGGAAATTCATGCTTTTGCTTGTTCACCAGGATTGATCAGAAGTTAACTAAGATGGAAGCTGTAATTGCTCAAGCAAAGGCATGCCGTGTAGATTGTAGTAATGTAGACAAGAAATTCAGACAGCTAGTTGATCTAACTGAAGATGAAGCTACTTTCCATATGAGACAGAGTGCCTTCCTCTACCAACTAGCAGTTCAAACCATGCCCAAGAGTCATCATTGCCTGTCAATGCGACTAACTGTAGAGTATTTTAGAGACTCTTCACCTGATATCGATAAGTCATTGGCAGAGAGACATTTGAATCCAGATCTTCACCACATTGTCATATTCTCCAACAATGTGCTGGCATCATCTGCCGTAATTAATTCCACCGTAATGCATGCTAAAGTATGGTTTGTGTATTCTCTCTTCAATTGCAAAAAGTTTCTGTTGATAACACTTCTATCAGTTTTTCTGATTGTGTTTTCTTTTGTGTTCAGGAAAGTGAGAGTCAAGTATTTCATGTGGTTACAGATAGACAGAATTACTTTGCCATGAAGTTATGGTTCTCGAGGAACAAGTATATGGAGGCCACAGTCGAGGTGTTGAATATTGAAGATGTTAAGCTGGACAATAATAAGGCATCAACGTCAATTCATCTTTCCCTACCTGATGAATATCGTGTCTCCTTCCACAAGGTTGATAGACCATCTACAACAGAATACTTATCTGTTTTTTCGCATTCCCATTATCTTCTTCCCGATATATTCCGTAGTTTGAAGAAAGTAGTTGTCTTGGATGATGACGTTATTGTACAAAGAGACTTGTCAGACTTATGGGCCATCGATATGGACGGGAAAGTGAATGGTGCGGTGCAATCTTGCTCAGTTCGGCTGGTTCAGCTGAGGAAACTTTTTGGTAACAAAAGAGTGGATGAAACATCTTGTGCTTGGATGTCTGGATTAAATGTTGTTGATCTAGTGAGGTGGAGGGAACAAGATATTTCCGGAAGATACCTAAAGCTGGTAAAGGAGGTTAGTGACCTTTATTTTTCGACTTACATTTGTTGGTTATCCGACTTTGCCTGCCAGATATAAGGCAAAGGCAAGTTAAATTTTGCTTTCTTTCTTTATTTTCATTTTTTGGAAGCTATATGGCTGGAGACTAGCTTTTTTTTTTCTATGTATTATTTCTAATGTGAAATAATTCCACAACACGACAAATCACATTTTTGATAAGTAAAGCTGATTTCTATAATACTTGCTCCATAATGGTCCAAAAATGGTTACCATCTAGAGTGCTTCTCCATATTTCAAGTTTTGGTTGATACCCTTACACAATGTGGTCGTACTCTTACTTGTCAATATCACGTGCACCTATTTACAATAAGAATTTCTAATATACCTATCACCGGCAAAGGTTTTAACTATTAGAGATTATGCCTCACATTGCTATCTTTAGTCTTCATGAAAATATCTTATGCCCTCTGATAGATACTTATGTGTAAATAGTCCTAATCCTAATGTAGTTGGAGGACAATATGTCCTAATCCCATATGTAGTAGGAGTATAATATGTCCTAATCTCATATGTAGTAGGAGTAGAATATGTCCTAATCTCAACGAAATTTTTATGTGATTCGTCAAACGGGGTAAGAAAGTTTCATGTGGTGCGATCGAAGATTATGTTGAATCATAAGTGCTGTGAGGGCTTGGAATTAAAGACTTTAAGGGTTTTCAAAAAGGCCTTATTAGGGAAATGATTATGGAGATTTGGGTGCAAAAAACATGCTTTTTTGGAGAGAGAGGTGATAGTGGGAATGGAGAACTGAGGATATCAATATGCCTTATGGATACTGATTTTAAGGGATTATTATGAAGGGATTTCGCGACAATGTGCCATTTAGGGAAGGGGAAGGGGAAGGGGAAGGGGAAGGGAGGAGGGTAAGTTTCTGGGGCCAGAGGTGATGCAGTAACAACACTTTGAAAACCTCTTCCCCAAACATTCAAAGAGTCTCGTGTCAAAAAGAGCTGCCAGTCAAACAAATCCTGAAGGTAGTCCCGGTACAAGATGGTGAAGTTTTCTGGAATTTGAGTTTTAGGAGGAATTTCTAAGTTGGGAGTGACAATGCTTCAGAGCTTGTAGATTTAATTCGTAAACAAAGTACTTTATGGAATAGCCACGACGGATAGAGGTGGGGGTGGGGAACAATGGAGTTTTTTTGTCTAGTCTTTTTTTTGAACAGGTAAAGTGGGTTTTATTTGTCAAGTCTTTTTATGAGAAGCTTTTGATAGGTAGGCTTATAGCTCGATTTTGGATCCCTAGGATTCCGAGAAAGGTGTGTTCTTTCATGTGGCTAGCAATACCTTGCATGTTGCTTCTGAATTCAAACAAGGCCAGCATCAAGGCGCGACATGCCACACCCTTGTTGTTGCCATGATATTGCCGATGGCTTTGTTCTGGGTCCTGACTAAAAATGAATGAATTAACTCATATAGGGAAAAATGTTGAACACATTTGTCAATTTGGAAAAAAGAAGAACAAGATATTTGATTTGAAAGAAATTGTCTAAAAGAAATTTTTTCTGTGGTATTACTAACATTATCTTCCTTTGTTTTTTTTGTCTTCTTGAGTCGAGGGTCTTCCGGAAACAGCCTCTCTACTTCTTCGGGGTAGAGGTAAGGTATGCGTACACACCACCCTCCCCAGACCCCACTAGTGGAATTTCACTAGGTCGTTGTTGTTGTTGTTGTTGTCTAAAATCAGATGCGTGTCCGAGTCGATTCTCACAAAGAGCAAGGTATAGAGTTTGTTACATGTTGTGAGTTAGATGTCTAAACTAAGTCCAATTTAAGTTCACTTCCAATAATTTTTTTTTGAATTAACTATACTTGTGGAATTAAAATCAAACAAATAGCTAACAAGAATTAATTAAAGTTATAAAAGACACTAGTGTTGTAGCCTCTAATTAATTTGCTTTAGCTAATGGAAATTTCTTACTTTGTCTAATCACTTGCCTTATTGATTAAGATCAATTATGATGAACCTATTAAAATATCCCAATAATAATGAGTGTATCCCAATTAAATTCTCCCAAACCCATGGAATGCTTTAAGTTCTACTTGATAAACCCCCAAATAAGAATCTAACTATTCTTAGCTCTAGACTCTATTTTATTTTGTTATATTAATTTTGTCATATAATCTTTACAAAACCTAATTCGTTACTAGTAATTGATTCTGATCCAATCCTTCTTCTACATTCCCGAGTAAGAACTAAGATAGATTTGGTTTAATCTAGTGATGGCCATCAATAATTTACCAAATTAAGCATGGGATCAATTAAATAATCAAAATCCAAGCAACTATTGACAAGTAACAAATAACCCATTAACTTGCAAATCATTTGAGTGTTCAACCCCCACCCGAGAATTTAGCTACTCATGCTAGAAAAATTGAGGTAAAAGCAATAGAAATTAAAGGTCGATAATGCTAACTCTGTCTCGAATCCCTCCAGAAACTTGATGAAAAACCTTTCCAAAGTAGCTTAAGTAAAACCCTTGTAAGTTTTCCGGCGGTTAAAGTTACTAAAAAACCAACCAAAATTCTATTCATAGTGTGTCTAAATTATTTCCAGACCCCACCTTGTGGGACTATATTGGATAGTAGTTGTTGTAGTGTGTCTAAATTAGTTACAGAGTTCTCTAAACTAACCCTACCAAAGTAATAATCGCAGTCCATGGTTCTAAATAGTGGTCCGTGTTTCTCGAAGATCCTGATACCCTTTGTGAAGTTCCAGAACTGTGGTCCACATAATCATTTCACAACACCACAATTTTAGGCCTTTTCAGCTTCAGAAAACTTCTTTCTTAGTTCATTTCGCGGTTCACGGTTCACCTTTATTTTCACAAGCCAAACATTGACCGATGAACCAAAGTAATATAATAGTTTAAGCTCCAAAGAAGTATGAAATATACCCAAGATGAAATTGTGTTGACGTCTAATATGAATGTTATTTAATTTTTTTCTCCTTTAATATGAATGTTATATAAGTTGTCACTGAAATGGGTTGAGAACCATGAGGTCTCAGGTTCAAATTCCAATGGAGGCAAAAATACTAGGTGATTTCTTCCTTTTTGTCCAAGTTCGTTGGACAAAGTTAACCATTACCTATGCTGATGGGAGGTAGTAGGTATCCCGTGGAATTACTCGAGGTGCGCGCAAGCTAGCCCGGACACCACGGTTATAAGAAAAAAGGAAACATGGAAACAAGAAAAGGCAATTTGTATGCTCTTAGACACAAATAGAAAATGATGGGAAAATATGAATCACATTCATTTTAGTTCTCTCAATATTAATATTCAAGCTTGTTTTCTGTTGCTCCTCATATATGGCCTGCTACGTGCCTGAATAATGAAGTGTGATACTTTGAGTCTCCATTTCTTTTTGATGTGGAGTAGATTTTTGGTGTCCAGGGTTTAACCCTTTCCAGCCCCCACAAACTATGGGAAGCATAAAACGATGGATATACAAAACATATTCTTTGTTGTTCTCTCAACATAAATATTCAAGCTTGTTTTGTGTTGTACCTTGCAAGTGGACTGCCACCCAACTAAATAAAGAATCCCCATCCTTTGAGCTTTTGTTTCTTTTCATTTTGGAGTTCATGGGTTTACACTTTCAAACCCCACAAACTATGGGTTTTTGAAGTCTATAACTGCAAACTAACGAAACTCGTCGAGCATTCGTTCGACACACTCAACATCTATGGTTAAGGGACGGGGTCAGTTTTTTTTTTTTGGGGGGGGGGGTCATGGGTCACTATGATATCTTTAACTATCTAGACTCCTGTAGCCATTTATCTATTTGCTATTCTTATATCAGAAGGTTGCGTGTTCGATTTACATAGGGTTCACCATACTATACTGGGTAGTTGTTGTATATTGACTTACCATACCATTACTTTTTTATTCAATTTGCAGATGAATTCAGAAGAGGCTGTTACACTGTGCGCAAGCTTGCTTACCTTTCAGGGTGAAGTCTATGCTCTTGATGATAAGTGGTTATTATCAGGATTGGGTCATAAATATGGAGTGGATAGTGAAACTGTGAAGAATGCAAGAGTGCTGCATTTTAATGGTAAAATGAAACCCTGGCTTGAGTTGGGAATCCATGATTATACAGTTTTCTGGTGGAAGTTTGTAGACCCGGAGAATCAGTTTTTAAGTGATTGCAATATTAACTAGTATGGGCTAGTACCTGCATTTGCTGCTGAAGTTTCATGAAGGTAGGAGTGAAGAAGCTTGCACAAGTTTCTTGTTTGTGCTCCTGATTAGGACGGTATCTGAGGTAGGGGGACCTGAGTATAATTTGGTGTGGGTATCTCTATTGATTGGTTAATGAAGGAAATTTTTTTAAACCTCAAGGCAATGCTAAAGTGATGCAGAATACTTGTCAATGACGGATTGATAGTAAAGGCATGGCGTTTCTTCTTTGAAGCTGTTAAGGATATAGTGTACGAGGAGATTGCCAGAAATCACCTTTGAAGAGCTGGCTATGAACTTTGCCTCCTATGAATCTTGTAAATGCGCATACCTTGGGTTAATATTAGTTATACTGAAACTGGGTGAGAAGTACTTGGACCCTTGCTTCACCTGTGACGAGCATCATGGATTCTTCTACGATATGTGGTGTTGCCATTGAGACATTCTTCTCTGAATTCTATCTTATTCATCCTTGTAGAATTGGGTCTGTTTGAGTACATTCTTTATTAGCATTGATCAGGCATGTGAGCGTTGTTGAGCTTTGTACTAGCGGCAATTCTGCTAAAATATATTTAGTGTTGTTTAGATAACATTGTTTGCCATCTAATTTTCCTTTTAAAAAGCAGCTGGACGTTTGTGCCTTGCGCTTAATAGCTTTAATTTTCCTTAATGCATTGAGGGCGTACAAGAATACACACTTATTAATTACCGGCAATGTGTTAGAAAGTACGAGACGAGGAGTAAGTCCCATGCTATAGAAAATATATTAACAAATAATATTATGGGAAATTTTCTTTTCCTATACCATATAGGAAGCTATATTATGAAAAATGTTAATAAAGATTTGCAAATTACCCGTCCTGCTAACAGTTTTTATATATAGTATATACAACTCATTTAAACAGAATCCTATTAGCTGTACAATTCCTTTAATAGGCGCGCGAATGTTGGGTTTTAAGGATTCTTCTAGATTTTATCAAATGCAAATCTCGCTATTAAATTTCTCACATTTCTCTCCAAAACTCACTATTCTGTTTTTACGACAATACTCTGTTTTACTGGTTTTTCTGATTTCACATAGCTACAATTCTTCTGTAACAACCGCAATTATGTCGAAAATCCCAATTATACTTGAACTGAATGGGAGTTGGGATAGTTATGAGAGATATAGAGACTTTCATGTCGATGGAGTTGTAGTCGGCGAGAATGAGTTATAGCCTATTGAATTCTACAATAGCAGCGCATCTAATGATAGAAACATTCGAAAAAATAATAGAAATCAAATACATTGTCGATGAACATTATCCTCCAATGGAAATTAGGAATGATATGGGTGTTCGTGTATACATGGAGACGAAAAAGGAAAACAAAAGCTTAGGAACATATCTGTATGTATAATAGTACATGATTTCAATTTGGAATTGAGTATCCCCAATTCGAACACAGTTGCAAGTTTGTTTTGTTACATTACTATCGAATTTTGGTTGTATATTACTTATCTACAATATTTCTACAAAAAACTACATGTCAAAGTCTCTCTCTCTCTCTCTCTCTCTCTATATATATATATATATATATATATATATATATATATATATATATATATATATATATATATATATATATTTGTAGCACAATATGACATACATAATTTCAATATTTCTACAAATTAACTACAAATATCTAAAGAAGACAAATGATAATTTGTAGATTTTGTATTCTGATTGTATATGATTTTTTTTAAATTTGTAATGTAATTGTAGGTGAGGGCTTCAACATATCATATTCATATAATGATAGATAGTGTGAAGCGCTATATTGTTGTCTTGAAAACAAGAGATGTAGCTATGGGCAATTCCAGCTTGATGAACTTCCTTGTGCACATGCTTTGGCTGCTTTAAGGCACATGAATGAGTCCTATGAAAATTGTTGAGAGTTCAAGAGAATTATATTTAATGTGTAATAGTTTAGACACCTTCAACTCTTAATGTAGTTAGTTTGAAATTATTTTGTTTAATTAGTATTGAGTTAATACTTTCATAGCTTAATTGGTTTGTGAATATTTCTATATATATAATACACAATTATTTTATTTTTCCTAGCACCCATTAAATAGTCGCTAATGATCCTTACAATTTATCTACGAAATAACTACATAATCTGGAGTTTACAAAGTAACTACATAATAATTAAGTTGAAAAGGAGTTAACTAGTAACAATAATTAGATCAAGTACTGTTTACTTTCAACTAGTGAATACAAAAACAACATAATATTTTTCCATTGTTCGAACT
The DNA here is from genome assembly GCA_032618575.1 of Nicotiana noctiflora. Lineage (NCBI taxonomy): Eukaryota > Viridiplantae > Streptophyta > Magnoliopsida > Solanales > Solanaceae > Nicotiana > Nicotiana noctiflora. The sequence goes on along the minus strand of JASVEL010002316.1, from coordinate 2,092 downwards.
AGTATACTAGATAAAATAAAAATAAAAAGGTTAAAATAATTGTAGCACAAATATTCTACAATTAAACTTCCAACAATCTTGTTCATAAACTTGTCTACTATCTTTCTACAAAATTTGGTGCAACTAAACAATTTAACTATATGTTCCATAAAAAAAGTTGCAACTAATTCTTCTTCCTCCATACTCAGTGTTTTCTCGTTCACAACTGGCACCTTTTTTCCTTGCTAATCTGCCAGTCACCTCTCTTTCACTAATTGCACCGTTCTCTTGCTTCTTTCTAGCGTAGTCCCATAGTAACGCTCCATAGCTTCTACGATATTGCACCAATCTCTTATTAATACATTGCTCCAATCTAAAAAATAACATACCTACATTTGTCATACAATATATCTACAACTACATTATATAGTTAAAAGCAAAAATACTATAACTATAATTTTTTTTACAATATATCTATAAGTTTAAACAGATTCAGAAAACTACCTCTTTGCCTTTCCTTTTCCCTCCTGTAGGTGGATTTACTACTTCTTTAGATATATGTTGTGGCACATTTCATTTTCTTTCATCAGGCAGGGGATTTACTGATATTTTATAAGTACGCAAGAGGTTCTTCCTTATGTAATAATGAGAGTAATATTTTTCAAAAGAATGTATAGCAACTTTCTAGCTTTTGTAGGGCTGTGCTTTGAAGGTTTCTTCTTCTTCATTGAGAAAATGGTGGTTGCAGAAGAAAAAACTTGAAATTGGACGTTAATGGTGGGGGTTACATATGTTTCTCTAATTTTAGCAGAGGAAATAATGGGCCAGAAATGTGGGTGTGAGTTTGAGAGAGAGAAACATGGAGGGGGGATGGGGGATTTGGATGAACATACAGTACCATTAATTTAGGAGGGATATACAGTACAATTAATGTATCGTTAAAACAAATAATGATATATAATGATACTTAAGGATATTAAATATAATTATATCAAACCTTAAACATTGAGGGTAATATAGTTTACTATATGGCATAGGAATATAAAAATTCCTAATATTATCAAACTACATGTTTTACTTCCCCAAAAATAAAATAATCGATAAATATCATTACTATAATTAAAAACATTACTCAATGAATAAATACAAAATTGCTTTCAAATAACAAAATAATAAAAGTATGATGATTTTGAGGGTAAGACCTAAATGCCATGAAGACCAATAGCAAGTCGAGATAATGTTCAAATGGTATTTGCCTTCACATTGTTCTCTATTCATAAATTTGCAATACTATAACTTGTTATTTGAGTTATCCTCAATTTTCACATTTTTATTAGATGAATAGAACTTTTATCATTTATTTGTTAAAGGATTTTGAGGGTCAACAATGCTAATTAAGAAGTTTCACACATAATTTGTGTAGGAACTCTTAGGCGAACCCTGAGCGTTGAGTGTTAGGCATGTTTAGGGTGCACTGTCGGACGCTTGGAGCGTAAGCCTCACAAAATAAACCCTACACCTGAGCCTCAGAGCAATTTTCAAGTGCCCTGCCAATAAATGAGCCTAGGTGAATCTCACAAAAGCCTCTTAAAGCACTAAATCAGATAGAGCAAAGAAATTTATAAGTAAAAATAACACGGGCTAGCCAATTTTCGGACTGGTAATTGAAAATTAGCCAGTATTTGTAAAGTCATTGAAACATAGCCATTATTTTGCTGCAATACAGAAAGGTCCAACGTAATATACTGGAGATTGGTGCAATTGTGTATAAACTTCCAACATATTATGCTGGAACTCCAACACACAAAAAGTTTCAGCATAATATACTAAAGATTGATGCACTTGTGTATGAACTTCTAGCATATTATGTTAGAAAGGTAACACACAGAAAGTTCTAGCATAATATACTGAGATTGGAGCATGTGCTTGTGAACTTCCAGGATATTATGCTGGACCAGTATATTATGCTGGAAATTCAATATATTATGCTCGAATATTTTCTAAATTTTGAATAGTGTTTTCGTTCAAATTTATCTTTACATGAAAAGTGATTAATTTTGAGTAGAAATGGCATGTGGTTGTCACTATTTAAGCTGTTATTTACTTTTTATCC
>JASVEL010002315.1:0-26762 GCA_032618575.1 Nicotiana noctiflora | reverse complement strand
CTAGTTTCGTACCCACCTCCCGCTGGAATGCCCTCTGAAAAGAGAAGTGAACTAAGTACCTCTATCTCATAAGATAGACATTGGGACCCCATGCAATCTGACAATCTCCCGAATAAAGATCAGTGCTAACCACTCCGATGAGTAAGTAGTACATACTGGAATGAAGTGTGCGGATTTGCTCAGCCGATCAACAACCACCCACACTGAATCAAACTTCCTCAAAGTCTGAGGGAGCCCATTCACAAAATCCATGGTAATCTGCTCCCATTTCCACTCAAGAATAACCATACGCTGAAGAACATCGCTTGGTCTCTGATGCTCATACTTGACCTTCTGGCAGTTGAGACATCTGGCCACAAAACTAACAATATCCTGCTTCATCTTCCTCCATCATTAATGTTGTCTCAAGTCTTGGTACATCTTCGCGGAACCCGAATGAATGAAGTACTGCGAGCTGTGAGCCTCCTCTAATATCAACTCTCGAAGGCCATCTACATTGGGCACATAAATACGGCCTTGCATCCTCAGAACACCATCACTATCAATGGTCACATCTCTGGCATCACTGTGTAGAACACTGCCCTTAAGGACAAGCAAATGAGGATCATCATACTTCCGCTCTCTGATACGATCATATAAAGAAGATCGAGAAACAACACAAGCCAACACTCGGCTCGGCTCAGAAACATCCAATCTCACTAGCCGGTTGGCCAAAGCCTGAACATCATATGCAAAGGGCCTCTCCCCAACTGGAATATAAGCTAAGCTGCCCAAACTAACCGCCTTTCGGCTCAAAGCATCAGCCACAATATTGGCTTTCCCTGGATGATACAATATAGTGATGTCATAATCCTTAAGCAACTCCAGCAACCTCCGTTGTCTCAAATTAAGGTCCTTCTGTTTGAACAGATGCTGAAGGCTGCGATGATCGATATACACCTCATAAGAAACACCATACAGGTAATGTCTCCAAATCTTCAGAGTGTGAACTATGGCTGCTAGCTCCAAATCATATACATGGTAGTTCTTCTCATGGGGCTTCAACTAGCGAGAAGCATAAGCAATGACTCTACCCTCATGCATCAATACACAACCAATGCCAACTCTCAAGGCATCACAATAGACAGTATAAGAATCTAAAGCTGACGGCAATATCAAGACTGGTGTTGTAGTCAATGCTGTCTTGAGCTTCTGAAAGCTCTCCTCACACTCATCGGACCACACAAAAGGAGCACCCTTCTGAGTCAATCTAGTCAAGGGTGAAGCAATAGAAGATAATCCCTGAACAAATTGGCGATAATACTCTACCAAATGCAGGAAACTACGAATCCCAATAGCTGAGGTCGATCTAGGCCAACTCTACACCGCCTCTATCTTCTTCGGATCCACCTGAATACCATCACTGGACACCACATGTCCTAAAAATGCCACGAACTCGAGCCAGAACTCACACTTGGAGAACTTGGCATACAACTTCTCCTCCCGCAACCTCTGTAATATAGCTCTAAGATGCTGGGCATGCTCCTCCTAGCTACGGGAGTACACCAGGATATCATCTATGAACACGATCACGAAGGAGTCCAAATATGGCTGGAATACACTATTCATCAGATGCGTGAATGCGGTTGGGGCATTGGTCAGCCCAAAAGTAGTCCTGAAGGTTGTCTTCATAATATCAAAATCTCTAATTTTCAGCTAGTGATAGCCTGAACGAAAATCAATCTTCGAGAATACCCTAGATCCTTGGAGCTGATCAAATAAATCCTCAATGCGAGGCAAAGGATACTTGTTCTTCACTGTTACTTTGTTCAACTGCCTATAGTCAATACACATCCTCATTGAGCTATCTTTCGTCTTAACAAATACGACCGGTGCACCCCACAGTGACACACTCGGGCGAATGAACCCCTTATCTAGGAGCTGCTCCTTCAATTCTTTCAGCTCAGCTAGTGACATGAGATAAGGAGGTATAAAAATAGGCTGAGTGCCTGGAACCAAATGAATCCCAAAATCAATATCCCTGTCCGGCGGCATGCCCATCAGGTCTGAGGGGAATACATCAGGAAAGTCCCGCACAATGGGAACAAAATCAATACTGCGAGTCTCAGCTCCGGCATCCCGCACAAATGCCAAATAGGAAAGACATCCCTTCCCAACCATCCGTTGGCCCTTGAGGAACGATATTACCCTACTGGGTACATAGTCAGTCATGCCTCGCCACTCGATCCTCTGAATGCCCGGCATAGCCAATGTGACTTTATTGGCATGACAGTCCAAAATAACGTGACATGGAGATAGCCAATCCATGCCCAAGATAACATCAAAATCAATTATGCTTAGAAGCAACAAGTCTACTCGGGTCTCCAGACCCCCAATAGTGACTAGACAGAACCGGTACACATGGTCCACATGGTCCACAATAATGGTATCACCCACAGGGGTAGATACATGCACGGGCAACGCAAGACACCATCGGGTCGTGCCCAAATGAGGAGCAAAATATGTAGATACATAAGAATAAGTGGAACCAGGATCGAACAAAACTGAGGCATCTCTGTGGCAGACTGAAATAATACCTGTAATGACAGCATCATAAGCGACTACATCAGAATGGCCCTGAAGCGACTGCATCAGAACGGCCCTGAAGAGCATAGCATCTAGCCTGACAACCTGACCAGCCTCCCCCTCAAGGGCCACCCCTGGCTGCCTGACCCTCACCCCTAGCTGGCGGGGCGGGTGCTGAAGTAGATGGACCGGAAGATGAAGGCTATCCCATCTGCTGATATGGCCTAGATACAAGACGGGGACACTTTCTACGGATGTGCCCAACCTCTCCACTCGAAGCAACTCCCAAGTGCTAGGGGTTGGGACCGATGAGAACCCCTCGCACCGGAGTGTCCAGCAGAAGAACTACGTTGGGAAGAACCCTGAACCGATGGGGCCTGTGATGAACTCTGTGCTGGCATAGCGCTGAGAGATGGATGGCCCTGGTGCGAACCCTGATAACCTCGGCCAGAAGATGACCCACGATGGTCTAAGCGGGCTAGCTGTGAAGATCTGAAAGAGCAACTTCGGCTCTGCTGACCCTGGCCTTTGGTCTGACTACCACTAGAACTAGCTGATCCTCGAGGCCTCTTGGCCCCTTCTCCTCTCGCTCCCTATAGCAATTTGTCTCTATGTCGTGAGCGATATCAATAGCATCCTCAAAAGAGTGACTCAGAAACCTCTCTCGGGTCATCAGAATACGGATAGGATAAATAAGCCCATCAACAAAACGTCTTATCCTCTCCCGATCAGTAGGAACCAACCACGATGCATATCTGGATAACTCTGTGAATCTAACCTCATACTCCGACACTGACATGTCTCCCTGGCGAAGCCACTCAAACTGCCTACGCATCTCCTCTCTCTGACATTGAGGTATCCACTTCTCCAAGAAAATAGTGGAGAACTCCTGCCATGATAATGGTGTTGTCCCTGCCGGTCTACGGTGTTCATAAGCCTCCCACCTTGCAAAGGCCGCTCCCTGAAACTGGAAGGTAGTAAAGGATACACCACTCGACTCCAAAATCCCTGTTGTACGGATCATCCGATTGCACTTGCCCAGAAAACCTTGGGCATCCTCGCCCGGAGTACCACTAAAAATAGGACAAGATAATCTACTGAACCTCTCAAGACGATACTGCTCGTCGTCGGGCATAACTAGGATCCTGTCCCCCTGAATCTGAACAGCAGGCTGTACTGAGACCACTGGCTGGACTGGTGGAGCCTTAGGTGTTTGAAGGCCCTGCACTACCTGCTCTGGAGTGTGAGCTACGGGGGTCTGATGACCACCCCCGGTCTCGGATGTAGCTGCTGCAGTGGAGGCTGAAACTGCCTCAGCCAGGCGAGTGCAAACCGTCAATATCTGAGCTAGGGTCTCCTGTAGACCCGGAATAACAATGGGCACAGCTGGTGCCTGAACTGGTGCTGCTGGGACCTCAACAACTGGAGGCTGATCTGGAATAGGAACAACGGGTGGGTCAACTGGCACTGCCTCAGCTGCCCTACCCCTACCACGACCATGGCCACAGCCACGGCCTCTAGCAGGTGGCAATGGTGGTCGTCACCCTTGTCCTGAAGCTCGAGTTCTCGCCATCTGCGAGACAATAGAATATCAAAGTTAAGTTTTGGATCAACAAAATCGCACGACAAGAATTTCAAGAATTTGAAGCTTTCCTAAAAGGTTCTACAGCCTCCCGAGGATAAGGACAAACGCCTCTGTACCGATCCGCGAGACTCTACTAAACTGGATCATGACTCGCGAGACCTGTTAACCTAGGCTCTGATACCAACTTGTCACGACCCAAACCCCGGTCGTGATGGCGCCCAACATATTGCTAGGAAAGCCCGACCATAATTTCCAAATAACCAACCCATTTATTAATTAATACTAATTCATTGAAGTTAATAGCTTAATTCATAAAATAAACAACAAGTGCGAAAAGGAAATACATGAGATACAGCCTAACATTCTCGGTGTCACAAGTCTGAGCCTCTAACAGGTGGAAAATATTTTATGCAATCCAAGTCTAGGCAGAATAGTAAAAGACATAATGATAGGGAGGGGAGAGATCAGGTCCCGCGGACGCCTGCGGCTACCTCGATGTCTCCTCGGAATAGTAGAAAAGTAGCAGCTGCGGATAGCTCAACTGCCCTCCTGAACACTTGTATCTATACATAAAGTACAGGGAGTGGGGTGTGTATCTTTCAACTCAGTGAGTAATAATAATAAGTAACAACTGAAAGTAAGAACACGTGTACTATCAATAAAAAGTTCTAAGAATAACCGTACAGGTAAGTCATCTCTACAGTGATGATTCCAATCCTAGTCTACTACTGTCTCTCCCTGATCCAACAATGATCTAGTCTTGCTGCGACATGCAGCCCAATCCTCACTCATACTGCTGCGGCGTGCAGCCCGATCCAATATATATAGTGCTGCGGTGTGTAGCCCGATCCAATATATAGATATACTGCTGCAGTGCGCAGTCTGATCCAATATATATAGTGCGCTCACTCGGGGTGTGTGCAGACTCTGGAGGGGCTCCTTCAGCCCAAGCGCTATGAGACTGCGGCGTGCAGTCCGATCCACATATATATTACTGCGGCATGCAGTCTGATCCACCCTAATCCGATAAATATCAAATACCTCACTATGGGGTCCTTGACCCCTCTCAGTCAATATAGACTTGGCCACTCGGGCCCACTCAGCTAAGACAGGGTATTCAACCCTAGGTATATCTAACTCGGAGTGCAGATCTAGTACTGGTTCATGATATGCTATACAGATATGAATACGACTGAATGTATGTGTTCAACATGATATAGGGTTCACTTAGCTCTACAGACTTCCCTAATATTCTACAGATCGGTACAAGGACCCAAACACGGCTACTATCCCAAATACACAGATATAAGACCAGTTTCAGTCATTATACACAGTAAACTATCAATCGGGAAGGACCAAGTCCAAATTCCCAATCACAATACCACCACGCTCATCACATGACGCGTGTTCCATCTCAACATAGCACTGTATAATGCAAATACGGGGTTTCAAACACTTAGTATATTATTTATTACCACCACTCACCTCGAATCGGTAAAAGTCCTAGCTCGCCTTGCGCTTGCCTCATAGATCAACCTCCTCAGATGCCAAATATGATCAAAATCAATAAGAATACATAAAAATAAGCTAAATGGACATAACCCAATCGAAATAACTCGAATTACACCAAAACCCACGAAGTTACCAAAATTTGACTCTCGGTACGCTTCTTGAAAAAATACAAAAGTCATATTTTCAGATTCCTTATCTCGCCACGAGTCTATACATATAAAGTTTATCAAAATCGCATTCCGTTTGCCCAATCAAATCAATGATTTTTCCATAACCCAGGCTTAGAGCAAAAATCATCATTAATACACCTCCATTTTTCAAGTGTTAATTCCATAATTTATCAATGTAAAATCATAAATTGAGTCCATAGCTGTTTACCTGAAGAATCCTCTCGATTTTCTCCTCAAAATCGCCCAAGTCGTCTCTTAGAACAAAGCTCTAAATGTGTTATAATTTCTTAAATTCGACCCTTCTATTTCCTATATCACTGACGCGTTTTCCGCTTCTGCGGTCTTGGACTCGCACCTGCGAGTCCGCTTCTGCATCCATTTTGTTGCTTCTATGACATTACACTTAAAAGCGAGGACCGCTTCTGTGGTCCACTTCTTGCACCTGCGAGACTGCACCTGCGGAACCTCTTCTGCTTCTGCGACTTTCCCCTAAATGGCCTCGACCGCTTATGCGCACCTGGGCTCGCTTCTGCGAGCCCGCACCTGCGATGGTCCTTCTAATTCTGCGGAGTTTTGCCTGGGCAGCCCAGTCCGCTCCTGCGACCTTCTGGTCGCTTCTGCGGGGTCACTTCTGCGGTTCCCCTTCCGCAGAAGAAAAAATCATTGCTGCAATACACCATCAGTTTCAAAATACACCCCTAAACATACAAATCATCACACAAACTTGTTCCAATCATAAAAATACACCCCCAAACACACGAATCATCAAACTAAGGCCGGTCCAGGCCTAAGATTCAACCAAAACTTCCAAAACGTATAGTCTATCAAAAACCCGACTAAACGATGTCCGAATGGCCTAAAAATTTGCAGACATATCCAAAATTGCCTAACGAAGCTACTGCAACTGTCGAAATTCCATTCTGACTCCCAGATCAAAATATCACCTATCGATCAGATTCCGCCAAAATTCCAACTTAGCCAATTCAAGCATATTTCTACCCCGGACCTCCAAATTCAATTGCAATCACTCTCCTAAGCCACAAATGACCTCTCGAAGCTAGCCAAATCATCAAAATTCGATCTCTAACTCACAAGTCAACATCTGGTTGACTTTTCCCAACTATTCCTTCTTCTAAGAGACTGTTTGTCCCATTTTCAACCAAACTCGATCCGAATTGACTCAAACTCACCAAATACACATATTGAAATATGAACAAGTATATAACGGGGAAAACGGGATGGTAACTCACATGGCGACGGGCCGGGTCATCGCACTTATTACCTGAAAAATCTTTAGTGTTAGTTTGGCATAGTCCTGACCTCTATGTTGCATCCATTGTTGTTTGGCCTAAATTGACTTACTTTCAAGTTCCAGTCAGGGTTAATAATCTTCGGCATGGGGTGTGATTTTTTCCCAGATGAATCTGGTGAAACCCATAGTTCTTTTTGCTGTAGAAAAGACCTTTAGTACAATAAGGTAACCTTTTTCCAGTTGGCCCATCCCTACATGTACTTTAAGGAGGACACAAACATAGTTTGCCGCCTGCCCCATTAAAGATGACCTTGTTTCAGCGGAAAAGGAGTTGACTGAGAGTCGATTAAAATATGCTAAGCTCAAAGACGCGATTTTATTAAACCCCGTAAGCTGCCAACTATCTTGTAACTTATGGTCATAGCATTTTAATAGCCTTATACTATTTTATAAGGCTATTAAAATGTACTCATCTTATACTATTTTACGTTTGCTTTTTTGAATATGATATAGATTTTAATAGTCATGAATCATGAAGAGCGCTCAAGAAAAATAAAAAAATATCCTCCCGCATTCCAGTTGGATCACTTGGATCTTTGTGAAACCAAAAGGCTTTGTCCTTGACAACAAAGAGAACCTCTATAGGTTTAAGGTCTAATGAAAATAAAGAAAGATACTCAGAATCTCGATCAGTTGCATTTTTGCGAAATCAGACATTCACAACAAAAAGAACTTTTCATGAATATGAAGAAAGACAATCAGAAGCTGAGAAGGTTTCGCAAAGATCTCAATTGCAAGAAAAAGTGCGGCAAGTGCCATTAATGTTTACCTCTTCTACAACACAAGGAGTACAAGAAGAAGTGCAGCAAGTGCCAATAGATTCCATCACTCCTACATCACAAGCTGTGCATGAACCATCTGAAGATTCTACCAATCATGAAGCAATTGCACCATCTGAGGAACCAGGCAAGTATATGTGTGTGTGTAAAATCACATTTTATATACAACCTTTGTTTGGAGAGAAAAAATATTATCATCAATTTACAAATCATGCAGATAAGATATTCTGAAAATCACACAAAGTAGCATGATATATATATATATATATATATATATATATATATATATAGCTATCCAAACAGAAGTTGTATATAAAATATGATTTTCAGCTTGTTGTCTTGGGAGAACTGGAATATAACTTCCAAAATTATCCTTATTTTGTATTAGTGCAGGCTCTTTCGCGCCAGAAAGAAAAAAAAGGCCCTACTCAAATGCAAAGTGTGCACGGTTGAAAGGACCGTAAAATGATCGTGCTAAATAAGTTCAATCAACCCATTGGTCCTACTAGTGAAGTTGTGAAAGAGTTGGGTAGCTTTCTCGGCATATTGGGAAGGAATGAGACCTTTTGTCCTCTTAATGTATTTGATTGGAGGAAAGTAGATAAAAAAATGATATTTAGAAATATGTCAAGGTTTGAATTTGCTAATGTTCAATAAGCATTGATATTTCAAATTTCTTATATTAATCCAATTATATTAAATTTGTAGGAAAAATATGGCATTCCTGAAGAGGCAAAGAATTGGGTTTTTGAGTCAGTTTGTACTGCTTGGAGAAAGTATAAAAGTCAGTTGAAGAGAAAGCACTTTAAATCATATGATAATGACGAGCTTCGAATGGAAAATAGGCCAAAAAATATTCCGGAGTCTCACTTTAAAGATCTTATTCAATATTGGAACTCCGATGCCACCAAGGTAATGGTGACCTTGAAACCCTTGATTGAGAATCAGTTCTTTCCTTTGATTGGAACTCCTTTCTTTCCTTTTTCGTTCCAGTTCTTCCTATTTTACTACTCTGATCCCTTTGAATTATATGATCCACACTTGAACTCTGCTAAAATATAAACATATACTAATTAATAGGATTAGTTTCTTTTAGCCAACTTTTTGAGCTCAAGTCCTAATAGACTTTCAGTGGAAAATTGGCTATCATACTTTTGCAATATTGATTGTTAGACTGTTAGCTAGTCAGTAAGTTGATTGATGGGGACTCTTGACTTTTCAAGATATCACATGCCTATCTAAATATTAAGTGAGTAAATAGCAAAATATATAGTACTGGAGCAAAGCCATGAAATTATTAGAGTTCTTTTTCATGCCTAGAATATCGTTTTCGTGAAACTCTGATCCGTTGTTTTCTGGATCAAAAGTAATATCTCGGTGCATATCATGGCTTTATATACACAATCATTTACTTGTTTATTTGCAGAAAATATCTGGAACCAATATCGAGAATCAGAAAAAGTTGAAGCATCCGCACACTGCTGGCAAAACAAGTTTTGCTCAAATCATCGAGGTTTGATTTTTTTCCTCTTATTTTTATTTATGTATGAACTTGCTAACTTTGAATGAAAACATTATTATACCAGTATTCATGTTACTAGGGAAAAAAGAAGGAAATGGCTGATACGTCAGATACTCTATCAAGTAAAGATATCTTTATGGCTACAAGATAAAAAAAACCTAGTCGAGTATACAAAAGCTCTTATGAAAGTACAATGAGTAAAATTGTAAGAAATTTCTAGTTTAAATATTACCGTGGTTATTTATTTGTTCTTAATTATGGACTTAGTTTTAATTACTTATACTCTATTCTTTTGCATTGTGTTTGTAGGCTGAAATGGAGAAAATACAATCCACTCAAGAAAGTAGAGATGGTATTGATTCAATTGATGCGTTTGCATCTGTCATGGGACATGAGCACCTAGGTCAGGCAAGATTGTATGGACGATGAGTCAACAAAACTGTCTTAAAAAAGAAAAAAGGAGATTTTGGATCCTCTGTAAATACTACTGATGAGAGAATGGAACAAAAAATGGAGGAAATGGAAGAGATGATGCAACAAAAATTATTGGAAAAACTCAATGCAGAAAAGGAAAAAATGCTGGAAGAGCTCAATGCACATAAGGATGCTATGGAACAAGATATTACGATGAACGTCGTTACACGACTTCAACGTCTCAACCCCGATTTAAGACTTGATCCTGACATGCTAATATTCAGTGCTCGTGCACCTGGCGAAGCTGCTTCTGCACAACAAGGTGCTATTCAACCAATCAATCGTCCATCCGCTGGCAGTAACACACAAGGTTAATCTGTAAGCCACTACTTCAAATTTGTTTACAAGTATATACATATTTTCAGTTAGCATTGTGTGTGTTTGTTTGATTGTCCTTTTTTAGATAGGGAGTGGACAGGGAATTTGGTAGCTAGATTTGATTGTTGTTAATTAAAGCTATCTATTGCTTTAAAATTCAATTGTTTATGTGCTTGGATAAAGGATAAGGCCGATAGTTAACGTCCGTATAAAAAAATCAAAACTATGATCTCAGATTACTGAATTTGCTTGAATATGAAAGCTTATTGGATACAGAAGATTCTTATAGCAGACAGTTAACGTCTTTCACATACTAAGTAGAATGTGAAAGGTTTAAGGTCTAATGAAAATGAAGAAAGAGCAACAGCAAAACCTTCTTCTTTATTTCTTCTGATATTAATCTGAATGACCTCATATTCTACACTCCCTGTAAATGCTCACCACAAAATGCCCTAGAAATGAACTACAATAACAATTTTCTGGAAAACGGCTTGTATTTACAGAAGAAAAATGTCTAATAACAATAAAATAAGTACCATATGAGATCAGGAATTGCAGCTGAAAATACTAAGACATGCAGGATAAAGTTCTCACGTTAATCCGGTGGTACATGATGCACTTTAACTGTGAATCATTCAATATAGTTGCAATCTGACAACGTCAACGACATCATAAATTCTTGGTATCTATATCTATGTCTCATCAATACCATTGCTAATTGAAAGCAGCATTATTTATTATACTCAACTTCAGATTTGGAAATTCTTTGATATAAATAGTTCCTTAATGTTAGAAGCTTCCTCCAACTTGATTATTGATGTAAGCAATGACATCAATAGATGGTAGGTGAGGTAGGTGAGATTGGAATATTGCAAATTGATCCTTCTTGATAGGTGAGATTTGCACTTTTGGTCCCTATCTCAAAACTATAAATACCCCCCTCATCTCATTGTTTTAAACACACCAAAAACATTCAATAACTCAAGTATAAGAGTTAGCGAGAAAGAGAGAGTTTGTTTTTCTTTAGGAAGTTTTTCTAAAGGGGGAGTGACAAAATAGTGAGTAAAATACTAGTCGGGTATTTTCGGGAAACACTTTTGTGTGCGCCACTATTTTGGGTAGAGCTCGGGAAATTGTTGTACCTCCAAACTATTGGAGAAGTCTCTCTTTGTAAGCCTACTAAAAGTTTTAGTGGAAGTTGGTGCCGGGTTTGTGGACGTAGCCTAAACGTTTTAGGTGAACCATGTTAAATTCTTTGTGTCATTTATTTTTCGTTGATCATTTATTTTTCCCGCTGTGAAGAAGTGTTTAGTGCCACCGGGTCCTAACAAGTGGTATCAGAGCTTTGGTTAGAATATTATTCATACGTACGGTACTATTCATATGTACATGTACTATTCATCCATACGGGTACTATTCATACCTACGGTTACTATTCACCGTCGGAAATATGGAGGCAAGGACAAGCAAGATGGTCAACCTGAACGGCACAAATTACCACTTATGGAGAAACAAGATGAAGGATCTCCTATTCGTGACGAAGATGCACCTGCCGGTGTTCAGTGCTCAGAAACCTGAAGACAAGTCAGACGAGGACCGGGAATTTGAGCACAACCAAGTGTGCGGCTACATACGACAATTTCTTGAAGATAATGTGTACAACCACATTTCTGGTGTGACACATGCAAGGTCGTTATGGAACAAGCTCGAGGAATTGTATGCCTCTAAAACAGGTAACAACAAATTATTTTACTTGACAAAATTAATGCAAGTAAAATATGTAGAAGGGACAATTGTGGCAGATCACCTTAATGAAATACAAGGGATTGTCGACCAGTTGTCGGGAATGGGCATAAAGTTCGATGACGAGGTACTTGCTCTTATGGTGCTGGCAACACTCCCAGAGTCATGGGAAACCTTGAAGGTTTCAATCACCAATTCTGCACCCAACGGTGTGGTAAACATGGAGACAGTCAAGAGTGGCATTCTAAATGAAGAAATGAGACGCCGATCACAAGGATCATCTTCTTCATCAGAGGTGTTGGCTGTTACGACCGGGGGGAGAAGTCAAAACAAAGGCCAGAGTAACAGAGATAAGAGCAGAGGTAGACCCAACAAATTTGCACATGTTGAGTGCCATTACTGCAAAAAGAAGGGCCATATCAAAAGATTTTGCCGACGGTTCCAAAATGACCAGAAGAAGAACAAAGGCAAAAAGGAGAAACCCGAAGAAAGCAGTGATGATGATGCGAACTCCTTTGGTGAGTTTAACATTGTCTACGATGACGACATTATCAATCTGACAACCCAAGAGACAACATGGGTGATTGATAGTGGAGCTACCATCCATGCAACGCCACGGAGAGAACTCTTCTCATCTTACACACCTGGAGACTTCGGTCGTGTAAAAATGGGAAATGCCAATTTCTCAACAGTTGTAGGCAAAGGAGATGTTTGCCTAGAGACCATGAATGGGATGAAGCTACTTTTAAGAGATGTCGGGCATGTTCCAGATATGCGCCTGAATCTGATCTCCGTAGGCAAGCTTGATGAGGAAGGTTACTGCAATACCTTTCATAATGGCCAATGGAAGCTCACGAAAGGCTCATTGGTGGTGGCGCGAGGCACGAAGCAGTCAAAGTTGTACGTGACCCAGGCAAGCATCTCCCAACAAGTTATAAATGTTGCGGAGAATGATAGCAATATCAAGTTGTGGCATAGACGTCTTGGCCACATGAGTGAAAAGTCAATGGCGCGTTTGGTGAAGAAGAACGCCTTACCGGGTCCAAACCAGATCCAGTTGAAGAAGTGTGCTGACTGTTTAGCCGGGAAACAAAACAGAGTTTCATTCAAAAGATTCCCTCCTTCCAGAAAGCAAGACGTGTTAGATCTGGTACACTCAGATGTATGTGGGCCTTTCAAGAAGTCCCTCGGTGGTGCCCAATATTTCGTGACCTTTATTGATGATCATTCACGAAAGACATGGGTATACACGCTGAAGACCAAGGATCGAGTGTTTCAAGTTTTCAAACAATTTCTGACCTTGGTGGAAAGAGAGACTGGTAAGAAGTTGAAGTGCATCCGGACAGACAATGGCGGTGCATACCAGGGTCAATTTGATGCTTACTGTAAAGAGCATGGTATTCGACATCACTTCACACCTCCTAAAACTCCACAGTTGAATGGCTTGGCTGAGAGGATGAACAGAACTTTGATCGAGAGAACCAGATGTTTACTCTCTCATTCAAAGTTACCAAAGGCTTTCTGGGGTGAAGCACTAGTTACAGCAGCCTATGTGCTAAACCATTCACCCCGTGTCCCTCTTCAGTACGAGGCTCCAGAAAAGATTTGGTCAGGAAGAGATATCTCTTATGATCAATTGCGGGTATTTGGTTGCAAAGCCTATGTCCATGTTCCGAAGGATGAAAGGAGCAAACTTGATGTCAAGACAAGGGAGTGTGTATTCATCGGCTATGGTCAAGACATGTTTGGCTATAAGTTCTATGATCCGGTGCAGAAGGAGCTCGTCAGGAGTCGAGATGTTGTGTTCGTTGAGGACCAAACAATTGAAGACATTGACAAAGTAGAGAAGTCCACTGATGATTCTGCTGAGTTTGAGTTGCCTCCAACTATGGTGTCGAGACAAGTTAGAGACGATGTTCAGGATAATCAACCTAAAGCCCCTGATCTTCCAAATGAAGATGAACCAGCAGATGCTGAAGGTAACGAGGACAATGGTGATGATGATGCAGACGAGGATGATGAACCTCAACCACCAACCCTCAATAACCCTCCTTATCACACAAGATCTGGAAGAGTTGTGCAACAGTCTACTAGATATTCAACACATGAGTATGTGTTACTCACTGACGGGGGAGAACCCGACAGTTTTGAAGAAGTTGTTGATGATGAACATAAGGAGAAGTGGATAGAAGCCATGCAAGACGAGATGAAATCCTTGCATGAGAACAAGACGTTTGAGCTGGTGAAGTTGCCGAAAGGCAAGAGAGCTTTGAAGAATAAATGGGTGTTCAAGATCAAGCATGATGAACACAGTTCCTGTCCGAGATTCAAAGCAAGATTGGTCGTCAAAGGTTTCAATCAAAGGAAAGGTATAGATTTTGATGAAATATTCTCACCAGTTGTGAAAATGACCTCAATACGCACGGTGCTGGGATTAGTAGCAAGCCTCAACCTGGAGGTTGAGCAGATGGATGTGAAAACCGCCTTCCTACATGGTGATTTGGAAGAGGAGATATACATGGAGCAACCGGACGGTTTCCAGCAAAAGGGGAAAGAGGACTGCGTTTGTAGATTGAGGAAAAGCCTCTATGGCTTAAAACAGGCACCAAGGTAGTGGTACAAGAAGTTCGAGTCGGTGATGGGGCAACACGGCTACAAGAAGACAACTTCAGACCATTGTGTGTTCGTTCAGAAGTTTTCCGACGATGATTTTATCATCCTATTGCTCTATGTGGATGATATGTTGATCGTTGGCTGGAATGTTTCCAGAATTAATAGCTTGAAAGAGCAGCTAAGCAAGTTCTTCGCCATGAAAGACTTGGGGCCAGCAAAACATATCCTTGGGATGAGGATTATGCGAGACCGAGAAGCCAAGAAGTTATGGTTGTCTCAGGAGAAGTACATCGAGAAGGTACTTCAATGGTTCAACATGGAGAAAACTAAAGCTGTTAGTTGTCCTCTTGCTAACCACTTTAGATTGAGCACCAAGCAAAGCCCATCAACAGATGATGAGAGAAGAAAGATGGAGCGAATTCCATATGCTTCAGCAGTAGGAAGTTTGATGTATGCCATGGTTTGTACACGGCCAGATATCGCTCACGCTGTAGGAGTGGTAAGTAGATTTCTTTCTAATCCAGGAAAGGAACATTGGGATGCTGTTAAGTGGATTCTCAGGTATCTTCGAGGAACCTCCAAACTATGCTTGTGTTTTGGAGAAGACAACCTTGTGTTGGTTGGCTATACTGATGCAGATATGGCCGGAGATGTTGATTCTAGAAAATCAACTTCAGGATACTTGATTAACTTTTCAGGGGGAGCTGTGTCATGGCAATCAAAGTTGCAAAAATGTGTTGCACCATCAACTACTGAAGCTAAATTCATTGCAGCAACGAAAGCTTGGAAAGAACTGCTATGGATGAAGAAGTTCTTAACTGAACTTGGATTTTCGCAAGACGGTTATCACCTATTTTGTGATAGTCAAAGTGCTATCCACCTTGCGAAGAATGCCTCATTCCATTCCAGATCCAAGCATATTGATGTTAGATATAATTGGATCAGGGATGTGTTAGAGAAGAAGATGTTGCGGCTTGAAAAGATCCATACAGATGAAAACGGATCGGACATGTTGACCACAACTGTACCAAAGGGTAAATTTGAGTTCTGCAGAGAAGCATCAGGGATAGGAGACTCTCCAAGTAGTCGGAAGGGGGAGAATTGTTAGAAGCTTCCTCCAACTTGATTATTGATGTAAGCAATGACATCAATAGATGGTAGGTGAGGTAGGTGAGATTGGAATATTGCAAATTGATCCTTCTTGATAGGTGAGATTTGCACTTTTGGTCCCTATCTCAAAACTATAAATACCCCCTCATCTCATTGTTTTAAACACACCAAAAACATTCAATAACTCAAGTATAAGAGTTACAGAGAAAGAGAGAGTTTGTTTTTCTTTAGGAAGTTTTTCTAAAGGGGGAGTGACAAAATAGTGAGTAAAATACTAGTCGGGTATTTTCGGGAAACACTTTTGTGTGCGCCACTATTTTGGGTAGAGCTCGGGAAATTGTTGTACCTCCAAACTATTGGAGAAGTCTCTCTTTGTAAGCCTACTAAAAGTTTTAGTGGAAGTTGGTGCCGGGTTTGTGGACGTAGCCTAAACGTTTTAGGTGAACCATGTTAAATTCTTTGTGTCATTTATTTTTCGTTGATCATTTATTTTTCCCGCTGTGAAGAAGTGTTTAGTGCCACCGGGTCCTACCACTTAATAAATATAAAATAATTAAAAATTACTGTCATTAGTTGGTCATCAAACTATTTATTCTTCTTGTTTAGTTCTTTTCATACATATCAAAATACAAAGAAAAACAGGACACTGATAAATAATTCCATTAGATGACCAAGGTGCCACCCAAACTACCCTAGTCTTCTTTTTAGTCCTCCAACATGCTTCGCAGCTCTCCAAGTTCGAGAATAAGAAGTGCAACCAAGAGACATATCCATAAATCATAAAAACTCTGAAAATGGTCTTAATTTAAGTGTATCAAAGTTAACAACTTGGATCAAAAAGTATAGAGACACTAGCAGACTTACAGTTCAAATAACTTCATCTTGGAAGAAGTGGGTGTCTTTCATGAGGTCCTACTAGATGACTAGCCTGGAAAAGAAATTAATATGAAATGTGTCTTAGGAAATACAACGAAAACTCGGCATCTATAAATTTCTGATAAATAGATCCATACCTTCTCATTTGCTCCTGCTGCCATATTTATGAAGGATGAATTTTTAGAGCTGAAAAACAACAGAAAGGAGAAGTATTAACAGATGCATATTTTTAAACTTTGGACGCGAGTAGGAGTTATGACGGGGTGAACATGAATCTCTGTGATGTACATCTAAAAAGGATTAATATCAGAAAAATCCTTTTATTGATGCTTATATAATGCTGCTATTCGTTTGAATTTGGTCTACACTTGACTATCTTATTGGCAGTCAGTTTTGTCAACTACACTGCCTCTACCAAATGTATTTCTGACATTGAGCTTTTTGTATCTTGTTGTTGTTGTTTGGTCCTTTGCTTCTTCCTACCTTAGAGCTTCTTTATCTTTGGTCTGAGCATAATCCATTTTGTAAATCTCACTTTATACTCTTTTGTAGGTGGAGTAGATGAATAGATGGAAGACGAAGACAGTGATAAAGATCTAGACCTTACTTGAATTTTGAATTGTTGATTATTGTAGATGCATGTGGCGATTTCTAGGAATGTTTATTATCAAGACATTTTAAAACTTTTGATGTTGAAAACATCACATGTATGTTATTGGTTTCATCACTATTCTATGAATTTATTATTAACTTGTCGGACAATTTGGATTATCAAAAGTTTCATTTTGTATTTATATAAATTTTAGTATTTTATAGTTTATTGTATATATATGTAAAATATTTGGTTACAACAGGGGGCATTATTTCTAATTTAGTTAAATTGTTACAGCTAAGAAAACCGTTCCAATAGGATCTGAAAATTATTCCAAAATAATATAAAAACCGTTGCAATAGGTAGACCAACTGTTGCCATAGGGATTTCAAACCGTTCCAAATAATAAAAAAGTTGTTATCATAGGACTTGCAAACCGTTCCAAAAAATTAACAAGCGTTGCAATATGTTAGTGAATCGTTGCCATAAGATCAGCAAACTGTTCCAAAATAATCTACAAACTGTTGTAGTAGGTATTTCAACCGTTACAATATCTTAAAGAAATTGTTGCCATTGCTATTATACCTCTAACAGTTTAGTAGATATAGTAACGGTTTATGACCGTTACATTTAACTTTATGGTTACGGGTATTAAATGTTGCAGTTGTTAAGAATATTCGTTCCAACTGGAAGAGGGAAAATCGTAATGATAGACTATTCTATAGCAACGGTTATCGGAACCGTTCCATAAACTCTATAGGCACGACATCTAGTGGAATGGGTGCTTAACCGTAGCAGTACATCTATGGCAACAGTTTGCTTACCTATTAGAACGGTTTTCCTGGCGTAGCCATAGGTTAATTTTCCAGTAGTGATCAGACCAATAGAATGGAGCACCCTTTTAGGACAATCTAGCAGGGGTGATGCAATAGATGAAAAGCCCTGCACAAATTGCCAGTAATAACCTACTAACCCCTAGAAACTACTGATCTCAGTCACTGAAGTAGGATGTGGCTAACTCTGAACTGCCTCAATCTTCTTGGGATCCACCTTAATACCCTCTCCTGACACTACATGTCCCAAGAATGCTACTGACTCTAGCCAAAACTAACACTTGGAGAATTCAGCATAAAGTTGCTGCTCTCGCGAGGTCTGAAGCACTACTCTCAAATGCTACTCGTGCTCCCCAGGCTACTTGTGTATATCAAAATGTCGTCAATGAAGATGATGAAAAAAGAATCAATATAAGGCTCGAATACCCTCTTCATCAAATCCATAAATGCCGTTGGAGCATAGTCAAGCCATAGGACATCACCAGAAACTCATAGTGGCCATACCTAGTCCTGGATGCAGTCTTCGGAACATCTGAATCCCGAATCTTCAGCTAATGATACCCTAACCTCAAGTCGATCTTAGAGAACACCCTAACACCCTGCAGCTGGTCAAAAAAATCATCAATACAGGGCAATGGATACTTGTTCTTAATGGTGACTTTGTTCAACTGGCGATAATCAATGCACATCTGCATAGTCCCATCCTTCTTCTTCATGAATAGTCTGGTGCACCCCAAGGCGATACACTGGGCCTAACAAACCTCTTTGCCAACAAATCCTTCAGCTCCTTAGGATCCATACGGTATGGTGGGATAGATATAGGCTGAGTGCCTAGATCCAAATCAATATAGAAATCAATATCATGATTCGGAGGCATGCCAGGAATATCAGAAGGAAAAACGTCGACGAACTCTCGGACTACTGGCACTGCATCAATCGTCTGTGACTCTGCGGTGGTGTCTCGCACATAAGCTAAATAAGACAAACACCCCTCTCCACCATACGCTGATCCTTCAGGAAAGAAATAACCCTGCTAGGCGTATCAACTGTGGATTCCTTCAACTCCAATCTCGGCAACCCTGGCATCGCTAGAGAAATAGTCTTGGCATGGTAATCTAGAATGGCGTGAAATAGTGATAACCAATATATGACCAGGATAACCTCAAGATCGATCATATCGAGCAATAGAAGATTTGTTTTTGTCTCAAAACCACAGAAAGTAACCACACATGACTGGTAGATCCGGTTCACAACCATAGAATCACCCGCAGGAGTGGACAAATGAACAGGAACACCCAAAGGCTCAAGAGAAATGGCCAAGAAACGTGCAAACAGAGATGACACATATGAATAAGTAGACCCTGGATCAAATAATATTGATGCATCTCTACCGAGGATAGAAATAATACATATGATGATGGCATCTGAGGCCACTACATCTGTCCTGGCTGGAAGAGCATAGAATCTAGCCGGAGCACCGACTGTCTGGCCTCCACCTGACTGAGGAGTAGCTGGATGACCTCTCCCTTTGGCCTCCACCTCTGGATCGGCCGAGTCTTCCCTCCAACTCTAGGTGGCTGGGCCGCTAGTGCTAGAGTCATGGGTTGCTGCGCCTGCTGTACTACCTTGCCCCTAAGCCTAGGGTAGTATATTCTCATGTGGACTACATCACCACACTCGAAACAATATGGTGTGGCAACCTGCTGCCCTGATAATTGTCCCCGATGACTCGTAGATCCCATGTGAGGAGCCTGGATAGCTAGTGGACGATATAAAGTCTCCGACATAGCACTGAAGTAAGGACCAGAAGAACCCTGAGGACCAGAATACCCACTAGAAGAACCTTGAATAGCTGGTGAGCGGTAAGAACTCTCTATTATGGTACTAAAATAGGGACGTGCTGGAGCACCCCGGGTGGAAGGTAGTGGTGCTGAAGAAGGGGGCCTACTGAGCTGACCCCTCCCGTACTAAGCTCTGCCCCTTGTTGGGGCACCTCTGAACTCTCCAAACAATCTAGCTCTCTTGTCCTGCTGTATCAGCTCCATACCCCTATGGTGATACCCCTCAATCCGGCGAGCAATCTAAACCACAAGATGATACTCTGTACCCATCGCCACCTCTCGGGCCATACCCGATCGAATATTAGGCTGCAATCCGGCAGCAAACCTCCGCACTCTCTCTGCATCCGTAGGGAGGATCATAAGTGCATGATGAGATAATTCAGAAATCCTCAACTCATAGTCGGTCACACACATATGACCTTGCTCAGTGCTCAAACTGATACCGCAGCTTTTCCCTCTCAAAGGGCGAAATATACTTGTCTAGGAACAACTATACAAACTGACCCCAAGTGATGAGAACCGGTGGGCCTACCAAGAACATATGACTGCCACCATCTAGGAACCCTGCCCTCAAGCTGAAAAGTAATAATGTCGACTCCATGCGACTCTAATATCCTCATAGCTTGCAGTCTATCCCTGCACTTATCGATGAATTCCTGACCATCTTCATGATGCTTACTCCCAAAGACTAAAGGGTGAAGTTTGGTCCATCTATCTAGTAACTTCTGCGGATCAAACTCTATAGCTGGCCTGGGCTGGGGTGCCATTGCAGCAACTGGCTGAACCCCCTCTGTGGGTAGTGCTCCCGGAGTCTGATATACCGCAACTACATGACCTGAAGCCTGAGTAGTAGGGCTCTGTGCTCCCCCTCCTACCCATGAAGCAGCTGGGTTTGCTGGAAATAAACCACACTTAGTCATAGTGTCCATGAATCGAAGAATGCGGCCCATAACCTGCTGAAATCCCGGTGTAGTCATGAAATCCACCGGAGTAGGCACAACTGCGGGCACCTTGCCCTGCTCCTCAACAATGGGATCCCCCATAGGATCTGCTGGTGGTGCATCTGGAATAGCTCTGGGATTCCCACCTCCCTACCGCAGGCCGGCGCCCTCCCCCGGCCTCTACCTCAACCTCTGGCAAAGGGGGGAGCAGTTCCTCCCAGGTCCGAAACATCAGCGGCACGAGTCCTCACCATTTGTGAGAGAATAGAAGATGAAAATTTAATACATTGACAATTGCACGATAGAAATGAATAAAGAGTAGTTTTTCCTAGTACCCTATAGCCTCTCGAAGGTAAATACATATGTCTTCGTACCGATCTACCAGACTCTATTATGTTTTCCCATAACTTGTGAGACCTACGTGAACCTAGTACTCTGATACCATGTTGTCAAGACCCATTTCCATAATAGGTCATGATGGCACCCGAAACCGTTTGACAGGCCAGCCAACACGAAAGTATAATTAAATTCTCATTTTACCTTTGCCAAAAAACCATTATAATATATTTTTCCAATTTAAGGTTAAAAGCAGTAAATATCAATAATGTATAAAGATAGTTATACAAACCAAAATAAATGTCTACCATTGTGTGCCAGAACCATGTGTCACAAGCTAGGGGCAACTAGTAGAATATACACAAAAGAATAATACCCTATCCTACCGTCTGAATCAGGATATATAGAAACAACAAAATACAAATGAAGACTTCTTCGGCTGCGGATCGACATGAAAGGAAAACAGATCACCGTAGAAGTCCCAGACGTGCTCATTGATACGCACCAGAATGATGTCCAGATCCACGGCCTCAAATCTTGTACATTAAAGTACAAAAGCGTAGCATGAGTACATAAACAACATGTACCCAGTAAGCATCCCATCTAATCTCGAAAAAGTAGAGACGAGAATTCGACGTGATACATACTAAGGTCAATTACTACATATATAAGTATGGCGTGTTCTAATCCCGAAAATTACAAGCATCAACAGTTTATGGCAAGTGGCATAAGTCAAATACTTTACAGCATAAGTTTATAATTTATCATTTGAGATAATAGCAAAGTAAACCAAGTATAAGCTTTTCCACAATTAACATGCACACATAGTACTGAGGTGACAGCCCGAACCAACAGAAAGAAACTGCGCACTTGCCGAGGGTCGACGACGCACCTATAGATGCATCTATTCATACCGAGGCGATTAGCCCAATCCACAAATATCAGGCAATATCAAGAATACACTCAAAGGCACATTTAGAGTCAAATATACCATACAATGTTCAACAAGTGTGCAAGTTGCTTTTATTTCGTTGTCTCTATGCATCCTAAGAGATCTCATTAGGCAGTTGATATGGGAATTCTCATAACAAAGCATGATGTGGGTCCTAAAATACCCGAATAGTCAACATAGGAGTAATTTGGTTTGGACTCTCGTCACTTGGTGCGTACGTAGCACTCACATTTAGCAATAATAATTTATTTATTAATTCTATGGGGACAATTCCCTCTTACAAGGTTAGAAAGGAGGCTCACCTCGCTCCGAAGCGCACTTCCATTATCAATAATAAGCCCAAACCCTCAATTCGTGGCCAAACGAGCGCATACTAATTAAAATAAAGCAAGAACTAGTCAATAATGGCTTAAAAGGTTAAATTCTAATTGTTTAAGCAATTTCCTAACCACTAATACAAGTTTCTCAAATTCCGACCCTAGGCCCGCGTGCCCCGATACCAAGATTTTTCGAAGAAAGTTGTTCTCTATCACCTAAGGATCACAAATATATGATTTCTAGTTCATTACATGGCAAGTTACATTAAATCTTAGTTTTATTAAAACCCTAGGTCTAGCTCAAATCCTTGAATTTTACTAAATTCTAAGTGTTTAATCTACCTAATATACCTGTATTTAAGCTAAGGATGAAGGGAAATTACTTACCTTACCAAGTTATGTGGAAACCCCCTCTTGGAAGAATCCAAATCGCCTAAGTGAAGAGTGAAGGGTGAGAGAAATGAGTTTGAGTTCGTATTTAATGAACCCTTCTGTCCCCAATAATTTTTTCATATGCAGAAGTATTTCCGCTTCTATTGAAATTGGCCGCTTTTGCAACTTTGGAAATTGGGGCTGGACCGCTTCTGCGGTCTGGGTGCCGCATAGGCGGCATGGTGCGGTCCCTAGGCCGCTTCTGCAATTTCCACTAGCCTGCCCCATCTCCGCTTGTAAGATCAAATGACCGCATCTGCGGTCCAAGAACCGTAGATGCGGTTATGACAGAAGCAGCAAAGTTCAGTCATTTTCCAAATTCTAACTTCACTCGAGCCTCACTCGTTTGACGTTCGGGGCTCCCATGCCCCGCCCGAATAGACCAACAAGTTTGAAATCACAAGGTGGACCTACTCGAACCCTCGAAACACTCAAAATAATGCTAAATTGAGGAATTAAACCTCAAACCCCAATATTTCAATCATTGAACTTCAAGTTCTAAATTCTCCTCCTATGGGTCAAAACGCCCTTAAACTACTCGGATTGACACCAAATTTCACGGGTAAGTATTATCTGATATTTTGGACTTGTACCAAATTTTGGAATCGAAATCTGAACCCGATACCTAGGAAAACAATAATTTCTTAGTTTATTTGAATCTTTGAAAATTTAACTTAACAATTTCACATAAAAATTCATTACTCGGGCTAGGGTCCTCGAAATTCCATTTCAGGCATACACCCAGGTCTTCCCACGGACCCTCCAAAATTGTCAAATCACCATTCCGGGTCCGTTTTCCCAGAATATTGACCGAAGTCAAACTTGGTCTTTTTAGAGAAACTTAAAAAAGAAACAAGACTTATTCTTGCTCAAAACTCTTCCAACTTCTGAACCATCCATCCCCGCAAGTCATAAATTAATTAAAGTAAGTTCGGGAAGTTTTTTTTAGGGAATGGGGTTCAAAAATAGAAAATGACCAGTCGGATCGTTACATAATTTTTCTATTTTTGTAAAATAACTAACTTACTAATTAACCTAAAAATGTAAAATCAAGTCCTAAATGCAAATGCATGGTATTTGTATATTTTTTCATGATTTAAGTAAAATAAATTATCACAAAATCCTATAAAATTGTAAAAAATGGAAAAAGTTATTTTTCTAAAATTTTTGGGAATAATTCATATAGGGCAAAAATCACGCGCTCACAGCTGCCCCTCTTTGCTCAGAAACTCGAAGAGTTTTCGTGCAAAGATAAGTGACCAAACATGAGCAATATTTGCTTGTTTGAAACTCCATGTGAATCATTATGAAAAGTTCGACCGCACATTGCTTCTAAGGTTGCCCACATATCCTTGGCTAAAAAGAAATCAGGTTAGTGTAGTTCGGGAAGGTCTGGTAGATTGGACTACCCTGAAGCTGTGGTTTCACTGTTGCTGCTGCTACTACTATTTACTAAACCCCCTTATTACATCGTGTCAAAATCAAAGAAGCTAGACTAAGCTATGATCTATGAATTACAAAAATCCTATCTATGTCTTCAAACTTGATCTTGCGGTTCTTGATGCCTTGTAAACTTATATTCTCCCAATGGAATTCTTTTTTTTGTTTCCTTGAACTGTGGTGTGAGATGTTTTGCAATTTCTAAAGGTGGTTCTTGACTATTGAAATTTGAGATATATGCCTTTATTCTCCAGGCGGACTCCTGATTGCTGAAATTTTAAATGTATTCCCTTGTTCTCCATGAAGGGCCGGCTTGGCTCAGCGGTAAGCTTGCTTGCCGTGGTGTGTCAGGTCGCGGGTTCGAATTAGCCTCTCTGAAAAGCAGGGGGAAGGCTGCCTAGAGTATTCCCTTACCCAGACACCCACGAAGTGGGTATTGAACTGGGTCGGCCCTTTTTTTT
This sequence comes from Nicotiana noctiflora, assembly GCA_032618575.1. Lineage (NCBI taxonomy): Eukaryota > Viridiplantae > Streptophyta > Magnoliopsida > Solanales > Solanaceae > Nicotiana > Nicotiana noctiflora. Next base: position 2,038 of record JASVEL010002315.1, on the reverse strand, counting down.
CCCTTGTTCTCCATGTGGGCACCTAATTATTGAACTTGAAATGCGCCTGATTGCTGAAACTTGAAATGTATTCCCTTGTTCTCTAGGTGGGCGCCTGATTGCTGAACATGAAATGTGTTCCCTTGTTCTCCAGATGGGCGCCTGATTGCAAAAACTGAAATGTATTCCCTTGTTCTCCAACTGCACCTGATTGCTGAACTTGAAATTTATTTCCTTGTTCTCCAGGTAGGCGCCTGATTGCTGAACTTGAAATGTATTCTTTGTTCTCTAGGTGGGTACCTAATTGCTGAACTTGATATGTTTTCCCTTGTTCTCTTGTTCGACGCTTGATTGCTGAACTTAAAATCTATTCCCTTGTTCTTTAGGTGGCATCTGATTGCTGAAACTTGAAATGTATTCTCTTGTTCTCCAGGTGGGCACCTTATTGTTGAAAGTTGAAATGTATTCCCTTGTTCTTCAGGTGGGCGCCTAACTACTGAAACATGAAATGTACTCCCTTGTTTTTCAGGTGGGGCACCTGATTGCCGAAACTTGAAATGTATTCCCTTGTTCTCCAGGTGTGCGCCTGACTACTGAAACCTAAAATGTATTCCCTTGTTCTCCAGATTAGCGCCTGACTGCTGAAGCATGAAATGTATTCCCTTGTTCTCTAGGAGGGGAGCCTGCTTGCTAAAATTAAAATGTATTCCCTTGTTCTCCAGGCGGTCGCCTGATTGCTGAACTTGAAATGTATTCCCTTGTTCTCTTGGTGGGCGCCTGATTGCTGAAACTTGAAATGTATTCCTTTGTTCTCCAGGTGGGCGCCGGATTGCTGAATTTCAAATGTATTCCCTTGTTCTCCAGGTGGGCGACTGATTGCCGAACTTGGAATGTATTCCCTTTTTCTCCAGGTGGTCGCCAGATTGCTGAACTCAGAATTTATTCCCTTGTTCTCAGGTTGGCGCCTGATTGCTAAACTTGAAATGCATTCCCTTGTTCTCCAAGCGGGCACCAGATTGCTAAAACTTGAAATGTATTACCTTGTTCTCCATGTGGGCACCTGATTGCTTAAACTGATATGTATTCCTTTGTTCTGCAGGTGAGTTCCTGATTGCTGAACTTGAAATGTATTCCCTTGTTATCTAGATGGGGAGCCTGATTGCTAGAACTAAAATATATTCCCTTGTTCTCTAGGTGGGCGCCAGATTGCTGAAATTAAAATGTATTCCCTTGTTCTGCAAGTGGGCGCCTGATTGCTGAACTTGAAATGTATTCCCTTATTCTCCACATGGGCAACTGATTGCTAAACTTGAAATATATTCCCTTGTTCTCCAACTGAGCACCTGATTGCTGAAACTTGAAATGTATTCCTTGTTCTCCAGGTGGGCACCTGATTGCTGAACTTGAAATGTATTCCCTTGTTCTCTAGTTGGGTGCCTGATTGATGAACTTGAAATGTATTCCCTTGTTCTCCAGGTAGGCCCCTGATTGCTGAACTTGAAATCTATTCCCTTGTTCTCTAGATGGGTGTCTGATTGCTGAAACTTGAAATGTATTCCCTTGTTCTCTAGGTGGGAAACTGATTGGTTAAACCTCAAATGTATTCCCTTGTTTTCCAGGTGGGCGCCTGACCGCTGAACTTGAAATGTATTCCCTTATTCTCTAGGTGGGCGCCTGATTGTTGAACCTGAAATGTATTCCCTTGTTCTTCAGGTGGGCGCCTGATTGCTGAACTTGATATTTATTCCATTGTTCTCTAGGTGGGCGCTTGTTTGTTGATCTTGAAATGGATTCCCTTGTTCTCTAGGTGGGCACCTGATTGCTGAAACTTGAAATGTATTCCTTTGTTCTCCACGTGGGTGCCTGATTGCTGAAACATGAAATGTATTCCCTTGTTCTCTAGGTTGGAGCTTGATTGCTGAACTTGAAATGTATTCCCTTATTCTCCAGGTGGGCTCCTTATTGCTAAACTTGAAATGTATTCCTTTGTTCTCCAGGTGGGCGCCTGACTGCCGAACTTGAAATGTATTCCCTTGTTCTGCAGGTGGGCGCCTGACTG